>WAAF01010411.1:479150-901391 GCA_013400475.1 Tricholaema leucomelas | reverse complement strand
CATATCGCTGACAAAGATGTTACAGAGCACTGGTCCCAGCACTGACCCCTGAGGAACACCACTTGTCACCGGTCGCCAGGTGGACATTGTGCCATTGATCACCACCCTCTGCATGCGACCGTCCAGCCAATTCCTTATCCAGTGAGTGCTCCACCCATCCTGTCTGTGCTTTTCCAGTTTGGTGACCAGGATGTCATGTGGGACAGAGTCGAATGCCTTACTCAGGTCTAGGTAGACGACGTCAGTTGCCCTTCCCCTGTCCATTGCAGCTGTGACTACATCATAAAAAGCCACCAAATTTGTCAGGCATGATTTGCCCTTAGTGAAGCCATGCTGATTGCCGCCAGTCACCTCTGCCTGGTTTTCCATTTGCTTTTGCAGAGCCTTCAGGAGGATCTGCTCCATGATCTTTCCAGGCACAGAAGTGAGACTGACTGGTCTATAGTTTCCAGGGTCATCCTTGTGTTGTATAGCTTCCTACAGAAGTACTGTTCACAGATATTGAAGTCTTATGCTCCTTAGGTCTACAGGTTTCTCTATCATAACTTCAGTGGAGGTACAGTAAGTTTCTTCAAATGCTTTGTCTAGAGACCTCCATTGTTATTTCTTTCTTGTGAGGCCTTCTAGAAAGAACTACAGATTTTCCATCTTTATAAGAATTAATTCAAGACAGTCAGAGATGCCACTCTGTGAAGTTTCTAGCTGTACAATTCAGATTTTAATGCTGATGTTAGCAGAGAAATGCAGCCTTGAATCTGTTTTGCTTTGTATTTTGTCCCATAATCGATCTTCCATAAGCTACAAATGAAAAAAAAATAATGGTATGGTCATGCTAGTCTAAAGGCAGGTCGGGATAAAGCATGAGGAAAAGAAAGCCAGAGGCCAAAATGAATGCAGTCCTTTCTTCTGACGGTTGACATTATTTTTGTGTGTGTGTAAATAGTGATGAAAACACAAATACATAAGCAGCTGCTGGCACCAAAGAACTAATTGAAACTAGAATTAAATTACACTGGTTTCTAATTCTATACAGACTACTCAGAAGCATACGAAAATTGGTAATTCTAGACTGCCCAGCATCTTTGCATCCTAGAGGAGTGAATGTAAAAATGAATCATTCTGACTTGCTGGATTTTAGATTGAATTTGTCTTCATTTTGCAGTTGCAAAACATGGCACAAACTTCAGAGCAATGCAGAAGATAGCTGTGCGTTCCTTGCACCTGTAGTTGCTCACTTCAGCTGCTCAGAAAGAAATGACATAGGATGTAGGAATTAATGAATTTTATTTCACGTGTTTTGGAAATGCCTTCCCAGTCCCACAAACTGGGGAAGACGACATGTTTATTCATTCCCTCTTTTATGCTTACAAAGAAAGGAAAAAATACTTGTGAGGCAAGTACTTTCTGTCTCCTAACTGACCTGTCAGTTGCCTTCGATACAACCATCAAGGTACTATGAAACATAGTACCAGAGAAATATGCTTGTGGAGTCATGAAGAGAGATGTTACTCAGCTGAACTACTTGTTCTATTCTAGTCTGCTAGAAATCCCTATTTGTTTGGCTTTATGTCAAGTATATGAGAAAGATTGTGGTAGGGATATATCTAAGTGCATTTGAAAAGGGCCTTCTACTAATGGCTCTTCAGTGACTTGTGGCTCATAAGTATTGTATGACACCTTGGTTTTGGTCTTCCATGTATGTAAGTATGCATTTCACCGTGCACATTTGTGTTGCACAGGTAATTGGCATGCTGGTTTAGCTGCTATGATCTTGCAAAGAAATGTACCAAGAGTCGCAGCTGTGCCTGGCATGGTATCACCTATGGGCGTGATGTATGTGTTTGCATGCAGAGCGCTAGGACTGTGATCTCGGTGTGCTACACCTTATGTATTGATTTCACTTTTGCTTTAAAGTTCATGCCTGTTGGACTGGCTTTGTTGGCTGTTGAGCTGTGAGCAAGCTAGGGCTGTCCTTCTATAGACAGTTTTGTGGTATTCAAGGACTGGCATACCCTTAACGTGGAATTATGGAGGATGAGACACTCATCTCCCCCCCTCCCCTTCCCCTGCACAGGTGCACAAACTAAGCCTGTGACTGTGTCGTTTTGACTTGAATTCAGCAAAACACTCACTCAGGCTTGATTTTAAGCACATGAACAATCCACTGGTATCGAGCAACTTTAATATGTCACTTTTAGGGGGGACTAAAATGTGCTTGAGAGCTGAAGTTACATATTTGAGGTTTCTAATAAATTCTCGCCCAGCTATAAGTACAAACAAATATTAACTTACATAGTTAATGATGCTCTAGCCAGAATGGCTCATCTTTGCAGCTCTACTTCAGAGTGTAATTTTAATTAAAGTAGGATTATCAATTTTCAGCAACCAAATTTGTGCCTTGTAAGTTTCCTTGGGAGTATATATTAAAGTAACTTAAATAAAAGATAAATAAGTATGCTTGGATGAACTGGGCAACAAATATATGTATAGAAAGAAATAAGGCTAGGCAATGTCATAATAAGAGACTGTTTCTGATTTACTGATTAGAAACAATTATGTAATAAATTTGTGGTTAGGGTTTTCAATATATGTGTTTAAATTCATTTGAGGAAAAGTTGTCTGCTTAACAGGAGGTTAAGTAGAGGAAAATCTATTTGACACTTGACATTTTTCAAACATGAACTTGAGTTTTTTTTGTTTTGGCTCAGAAGTCATTAATAGAAACTAATATCAGCCTAACTTCCAGTTGTTCAATACTTTCTTATGGAAATTACTCTGTTTCTGGAAGAGAAAAAAATATTTAAGCATTTTACTAACTTAGGGAAGTTCAGAGTATCTAAATGTTTGTCCTGGAGTTATTCCTTAGATATAATGTCAGACATTAAGTAATCTCAGAATTAGTATTTCTGCTGACACATCTCCTTCAGTCTGAATAAATGCTTTAATTCATTCACCAATACACAAGGAAAGAAGAAAACTATGATGAGCCTTGCTGTATATTGCCAAAACCTCAGGCACAGGGAAAGAAAGTACAGCGAGTTTAAAGTAACCAATCATTTCAGTGCCCAAATTTTTTACTTAAAATTTCTTAAGGGGTCAGCTTATCTCTACTGGTATAAATAACCTTTTTCTACATCGTCTTTTGTCTTCTTAAGTCTGTGGATTATTTCAAAGCATTGCTTACCCAGTATCCAGATGAAGGATTGTGCTAGTTTGAAGCTAGCTAGAATGTTTTGGTGAGAAGAATTAGATTACAGGCTGTGAGGAGGAAGCAACAGTGATGTCTCCTTCCCTCATAGGCTTGCTGAGATGTATAAGAACAAGGACACACACATAGATAACAGACTTGCTCTCTGTCTAGGCTTTGGGCTGCATTTTATTCCTCGCTAACCTAACCTGCCGTCTCTCTGGTTAATCCACCTGCTTCCTAACACCCCTGCCCGACCCTTCAATCTTCCTTGGGCACAAGGCAATCGCTGGGGCAAGATAGAGAGGGGTGGGAGAAGGTGGAAGGGTGGTTGGGAGCCCCTCCTGAGGACTCAGGTTTCTGGGAGGGCTGCTGTGTTTCTGTATTGCCTTTTAACTTGTGTATTTCTGTACATAACTGCACATATTGTAAATATCTGCTTGTATATTGTGCTAAGCTGTAACTACGAAGCTTCGTTCAATTTCCAGAGCTGCTGAGTCTAGTCTGGGTGATTTTACAAAGTGTGTGTGGGGTGGGTAACACCCAAACCGTCACAGGGATGGGCAGGTCTGCTGTGTTACTTCTGTATTGTGGTTCTGAGTTACTTAGCACACCTTAGCTGACTTCACTTCTCTGAGGCCTCTAAATGTTCACAAGAAATTTTCTCCTTTTGTTCTTTCTTCAAATTTCACAGATATTTTTTTGGAGGGCTGCTAATGTAGGAGGGTTGAGTTGCCTTAGGTGCGCATTACTTAAAGAATGATAAACTGTCAGTGCCCACCCTTCCTTTAGCTCCTATACTATGAAAATGTCTGTTTTGTTGACAGGGGGCTTTGGGGGTGTGTGTTGTGGGGGATCTGTTTGGGTTTTCGGGGTGGCTTTGCTTTCCAAAGCAGCAAGACTCTGGTACTGTTATATGATATCTAGTCACAGATTGACTCTGCAGAAAGCACAGGATTCTTGTGGATATTGAATGATTGGCAAGGTACTGAGGGATGGGAGGGGCCCTATGATGCCCTGGTCCCAGGCTTAGAGTAACATTTCTGCATGATGTTCTGAGACTAGCAGATGTCACTGAGTAACGTGACTAAGAATCGCAAAAACGTTGTTCAGGAAGGTTAGGACCGAACCAGCAAAGCACATGGTTGATACTTACCGAACTGTGCTCTCTATTCAGGTCCAAGCCTAGTAGGTTGAGAGATAAACTTCTGCCCTGTAACTTTGGAGCTGGAACAGAATCATTCTTTGACTAAATTCCATGTCGTTCTCCTCCAGGCAGTCACAAAGTTGCCTACGAAATGAACGTGTTGCAATAATGATCTCGGACTTAACAACAGCCTGTCTCCTCTAAGAGAGAGGGTATTCTTTCTGTTTCTCAACCTGATGGAGCTATTAAGCTTTGAGTCTCTTCAGAAGTGTGTAACACAGAGAGCAGAAACTGGGCAAACCAGGTTTACAGAACTTTCGCAAATGCTTTAAACGCTTTCCTTTCTAAGCCACACAGATCTTGCCTGAGGCTCCAGTCCTAAAATAAAGTTAAGCTTCTGAAAGATTTATTGGTTGCTTTTGGAAACCAGTGTAGCTGTCTTTTGCTCATTCACATAATGAAGCAGTTGAGAAACTCTGGCTCAGGGATGAACTAACCCCTCTTCAAAATGGAGGCAAACAGGAACGTGTGGTCACACAAATGCCACTTATTTATAGAACTGACTCTCTATATGCAGCAGAGACCATGCTAGAGAAGGGCAGCACCTGCAGCTCACTGCTGTATCCGCTTCTTTAGCACACAGGTGTTGTGAAACTACTGGTGCTACGTATGGAATAAGGAGTCACAAACTTGCGGAAGCAGATCTGTGTGGTCCCTGTCCCCTAACACAGCTTGTGCTTGCATATAGTGACATTCTGATCTTTCTTATTTAATTGCCCCTGTGTTGCCTTTGGTTTCTAGTAGGGGGTGATTAGAGAACCTTGTTTCCCTGCTCTGTAAAACAGTCTCAAGTGAAGTGTATCAAGTGCTTTACATAGTGTTGTATACTTCACATAGCAAAAGACTACAGCAGTATCTGAAGCTGTTTCAGTTGACTGGAACTAAAAGACCAAAACTTCCTTCTGCTGCTGCCACTCCCAGCCCTATACAATATCAATGGATGCTTTTGCTGAAATCAGTTCCCCTCTGGGTTGTTTACTCATAAAAACTGGTTTTGTGATGTAAAGGGCATCAAATACACTTCAGAAAGCAGAGTAAGCTTTGAAGTAGATCTGGGAAAGGGTGTGTAGCTGTGCACACAACTTTTGTGCCTAAGATACTTTTTTGACTGAAATATCTGAATAAATGCTCTGAAAACATTGGCTTTCTTTCTATACTAGTGCTTGTCATAAGATTGATTAGATTCAGGTGGCTTAAAGGAAGTAAAGCTGTTTCTGCTCTGCACTTATTTCTGTCCCTTTGTCTTCATGTCCAAATACAAACAACTGATGCAGGCAAAGAGTAAATTGCAGTGAGCAGTGGAAGTGCTAAATGGTAGCAACACTTAAAACATTGCTGAAATTCAGAAGAGCAGCTGTTAGACATGTAAACCTATCATTCTCTTCTGAACCTACATCAAATTTACTTCACAGCGCTGTCATCAAAGTCTATGAGACTGTAAATGCTTGAGTGACCCGTTAATCTTCTGAGTAGTAAACATCGAATCTTCTTAACCCCGGTGATGATATAACTATGCTTTGTTTTGAATGAAGGCTGTGTCATAGGACTGAAGATGTTCCGTGTCTTCCTATGGCATATAAGAACAAATTAATATTAGAGGCTGATGTCTGTGAAAAGTGTACCATTATATTGATTGCAATGTGAAGATATATGTAGTGAGCAAAGCTACACTCAGTATCAGACGAGCACAGAAAATACAATGAGTACACAAAGAGCATAAGCTCGTTACTCATTGACGGCAATCACCAGTCTGATATCATTATTATTTGCTAACTCAATAATGAGTGTTTGTTCTTGCAGTATTTTCCATAACACCTATGTCAAATGATAAACCTAGTTTCTAAGCTGGATTTGTGACCTAAAGACCCTCTTAAATATTGGAGCTGTTGATTGTTCATTTCCATGCACGGGCCAGTCAGCTTGTCTTTAAGCAAGCAAAGACATCATTTATATCATTTTGTTTTAATAAGGACTAGAATTTATTTGACTCCAGTTTTTAAACACTGCTATTTTTTGCCTTCATGTACTTTCCATTGTATCTTGAAGCCGTGCTTGAAAGGCATCTTGAGTAGTCTGTAAAGGCAAAAGGTATTGCTCATGAACAACCCAGTGCTTTTTTGTTGCAGAGATAGATTTGGCCTTGATATAAATAGGAGAAAATCCATGAAACTTCTGAAGTTGTCCAGTTCAAAGCGTTGTGCCCACAGGCTAAAAAACTGGGAGATCTGGAAAATTTCTATTAAATAATCAGTTTCATCTTCCTATCCAGGCAGGATTGTTTCCAGCAGTACACTGAGATTTCTTAAGCAATGGGACTTTGGTGGGGGGAACTTCATTTATGAAGCAATTGAAGCATGTCCAAGTAAGCATGGGAATATTTAGGTCCATCCATTTTTAATTACATTTGAAAATGGAGATATTCCAGTAGAGAAGGGGAAACAAAAAACATCCAACCAAATAATTTAATGGATTGAGATGAGCTGTATTAGTTTAAGTATACAGACACAAACTAGCTGGGAGGCAACAAAAGACTGGATGAGGCACTTAGTGCCATGGTCTAGTTGACTGGATGGGTGATAGGTTGGACTGGATGATCTTGGAGGTCTCTTCCAACCTGGTTGACTCTATGATTCTATGAACATACCCCACGACAGGCAAGTATCTTTTACTAAACCAAACAAAAAACTGCCAAACGAATTCCACTATGTCCAGCATCTTCCCATTGTCCCTCGAAATTACCTTTGAAGAATGTCATTATTATATTAACTCCCCTGTTGAGACAAAGTGTGTCTAAGTGAACAAGCTATGACGTGTAAATGCCTTGATGATATATCAAAGATTATCTAAATCTGAAGAGCTTACAGTAACGTGAAAGACAGGATGCAAAAAGTCAATCCATGGAATAGATTCAATATATTAGAAAGGGTCAGATTAGATTTTCATGTGTTTTGAGAGCTCCCTCTAAAAATGGTGTGACAGTCAAACCAAAATATTACTCGCATTATTAATGTATTTGGTAGTCTAACTCCTGTCATCTTCACTATTTGTAATAACAATGCCCTATTAGTGCAGCATAGCTTTGGAATAAGGGTCTAGCTTCAACCAATGTCCTAGAATGGAGGGAAGTCTTCGAGGAGAGTTGGAATTGAGGGCAATGTGCTGAGCAAGCAGACCAGGTACACTTCACCAGACAATGAGGCGATGAATGTACAGGACTAGTTAGGGAAATCGTGGAAAGGTAAGGGAGAATAAATTTTTCAGCTGGGTTCCCAAAGTCTTTTCTTTCTGAGAGAAAGAGGGAAAGAAGTCTTCCCACACAAACCACTCATCTTTTTGCCACAGCATGGGATGTTGCTCCGAGCAACAAGGTCAAAGCAAATAACTCTGTTCTTTATCTGTGGGCAGCAGGATCAGTTTAGCCTACAGAACTCTAACAAAATTTCCTTCTTCGATATTACACTTGCTACTTTCATAAAGCCTAAGATGCTTCTGAATTTAGTCATGCTTCCCTGAATGACTGTGCTCTTACTCTCTTGCTTTTGCACTGGATGGTTAATCTGGGTAAGAAATGAAGAAAATGCTATGCTGGGTGCACTTGTAAAGTATATGGAGTGTTAGAGCAGTAGACATCTTCGTGGAAAAAGAGCTACTCATTGTGACTTCAGGCTTCCCAAAAGCATTTGCAGAGAATCTGACTACATTTCTGAGGAAATGCCCACACACCTTTCACTTTTGAACAAGCTCACATGTCCCGTAGCACCTGAAAGATATGGCTGAGAGATGTTGGAATGCTTGCTGGTGAGGTTAGGGACAGTTTGAACGTACTTGATGAGGTACTGTGAGGTCTAAGCCAGAAATAGGAACGTCGTAGTTTTTTTGTTTAGGAGCATGAGCGACTCAGATTGTTCTACTTTACTCTCTTTAAAGAGAAAAGGTCAGTAAAATAATAATGCTCTCACTGAATTGGAGAAGAATATAGGAAGGTTGTAATTAAAAATGTGCAGGAAAAGGTATGGTGTACATGAATCCTTAACTCCTAATACAGATACAGCAAACCAAAAGCACACAAATCCCAGGGCTCCTTTTATCCCATCCCCCGTTGTCTCCCATTAGGCCCAAGCAGGCTGGATCTGCTGTGGCCCACAGGGTATGCTTACGTAGCTACTGAGTTAGCCAGATAAGGATCCCTCCAGAGAGTCAAAAGGAAAAGGGAGAAGAGAGAGCTCATTGACCTTGCTGCTTACTTCTGAAGTGTTCGCAAGGGCTGTGAATAACAAAACGATGACATGCAGGGGTGACCTGGTTGTCCCCCGTAGCTTTTCCAGGGAACTGGAGATGACCTGGAAGCCCTCAGACTGTGACAACGAAGAAAGCATTTTCTGAGATTAAGACCACAGTACATTACGGAAATGCAGAAGATTGAGCCCTAGGACAGGCTCTAGAGGTGACGGTGCTGATAGAGGCATTGAAGAGGAGCTGCTTTCCCCTGTTTATCAATGTTTTACTTATTTTAACAGGTTTCTTGCTCTGCAATAACATCCTCAGCCAGTCCTTGAGGGCTCAAGTAAAAGTATTGCTCTTGCTGAACAGAACTCGTGAGTTCAAAACTATACTCATTAACCAAAAGCAAAGAACTCCAGATAACAAAGATCTGAGCCACCAAGCCCTTAGTGAGTTCATATTAATAAATAACAAAGCAGGCTGAGTTCTGATACCAATCTTTCACACAGCCTGTAATTGAGACTGGGGTTTGATAGGAGACGTATTCATAAGCTTCCACCTGGGCATGTCAGGGGTCGCACGATCATTTGGGTAGGCTTCTGTGGTACGCTGTCCAAAGCATGCGTGTTCTTCTGCGGCCCATCAAAACAAGAAGGCTAGCTTAAAAATGAGCAACAGCACTTTAAAAACGTGTGGCTCTTAAGAGATATGCTTTCAGTAGCATAAACTGCAGTGTCTTTGCTGGAGAGAGCTCCTTCCTGGCAGTGCTGCAAGTGAGCAGAGATGCGTGCCTGATACTTACAGCTGGAGCCAGGCTAATGTCAGTGCACATTCCTTCCCCAGGCAGTGACTGAGCTCTGCTGCGAGATAGCTCTCTGTCTTTTCCCCTCAGCCCACCTCACAGAACTCCCTTAAAAAGCTGGGAAGTGTCTCCTCTTTCTGTCTTGAAACCACACAGTTCTCCCACACTTATGCACATGTGAGTACAGTATCCGTTACACGTCTCTGGAGTCTGAAAACACACCTGTAGCTGTCAAAACCTCAGCGCAGTGTGCACAAGATTGTTCTCCTCTCAATGCTTTTCCTAAAGTCTCACAGTCTGAGAACTTGGTTATGGAATCTTGTACCTTGCAGAAGCTTCAGAGTCAGTATTGCAAAGAAGTGTCTAGGGCAATGCATGTGTATCAAGTGGTCACTGTAGGCATCCAGCTTCATAAATCTGTGAGAGAATAAAGCAAGTGAATAGGGCAGAGCTTTTGACTTCTTTTAATCAAAATGAAGCTTGAGTTGGTCCAGAGAGGGCTTGGATATTCTACATGTACCACACATACCGCATATGGATGTTTCTCTCCACTATGCATTTCCAATTCTATTAAAAAAAAAAAAAACACCAGGCAGAATGGGTCATAAGAGAAGAAAGAATAAAAGCAACCCCTTTCCCCTGGTGTGCCTCCTGTTTTTTTACTCACGTGTAGAAGGACCAGTCAGGGCTTTTTCCCCCTATCTCTTCTAGTAGCTAATGTAGAAAGTTATTGAATGCATTGGCTCCAGTCTGTCTTGAAGCTCTTGATAAATGCTCCTTCTTTAGACACTTAAAGGCTACTGAAACTCGCTGTTGAACACCAATTCCATTTTTTCCAGATGCTTTCACTTTCTTGGGGGTTGTTGGAAGTTTTTTTTGTAACTTTTGTAATCATCCTCTACAGTTACCTAATGAGCTTCCTACAAGGATGATTTCTGGTAGCAGAATATTTTAATTAGCTACTGGGAATGTTTCTTGCCTATAAATATGAAAATTTAGTCCAGAAAACTGAATCTGAAGAGTTACACCCGTCTAGTTAGTGGGGCAAAACATCATCTAAATTTTGCAATCAAAGTTGTTCTAAACCCAGCTCTTTTACTATGGAATACACTGCAACAAACTGTCTAAGGCTAGTAAGTCTTTGCAGAAAGTACTTAGTTGGAAAACGTGAATTACGAGCAAATTAGAGAAAATCACTATCTGCTAGCGTGCGATTGGCTAGGACAACAAACCAAGATGAAATGTGTGCAATGTGTGACTTGTTATGAATTATTGCCAATTACAAAGTGATGCCCTGCGTTTCTCATGGATCTGAACCATAGAGTATTTCTCATTTTCTCTTCCTCTGCAGTTTATTAATATTCATTTTTCTAGTTTCTCCTTACTTGCAAATCTTTCTTTTGCAAATGAAACAACATCTGCAGCTAACTATAAATATTGTTCAATGGTGAACAGTCGTGACCCAGACGTTTGAAGAGTGAGATTGGAGGATAATTTATTGTGGGTCACCAAAGCTTTACATAAAATTTAGAGATGCTAGCCCAGAAGTATAAGCTCACAGTAAAATAGCAAAGCTTCTTACACTTACTTCTGTGGCACGTAAGTATAAATGTATTCTTCTTTAAAACACATCTTTTCTCTGTAGGGGAAGATACATTTGCATAGGCTGGAAAACAAATATGCTTAGAAACAGATCAATGCTATAGGTTTGCTCTGGTCAAAAAAAAACCCTGTAAAGTGGGAGAGCAACCTTCACCCAAATATATCCTCCAGCATTTAAGGACTAAAGTTAATCCTTTCAGAAATCCTTTTTTAAACAAGAGGACACAATCTCTAATTAGACAAGTTACTGAAAAAATCATCTGTAGCTTTCAAGCTGAAAGGTGCTTTTTACTCACTGGAAACAAAGAATGGCAACTAACATGCTCTGGTGGGGCGGTGGGAGGGTGGGTGGTAAGCACAAGAGATTAACATTACCCAAATTTTTCTAATTATGTGCTTTTCCCTTGCATCAGAGTTACGATTAGGTAGGTAGTCTCCAGATTCTCCTGATCCAGCTCTCACGAGGAAATCGGATCCTTTGCCATGAAAACTGGCAGTAGTCTGTCCATAACAAGACTCTTTCTCTTACTGAGCCACCTTTCATAAAGTGGACTTAATCACTGTTTAGAAGATCAAAACAAAGCCTATGTGCTGCTGGTCCTGAGCTCAGAAGTGACTCTAATTTTATATACATGAAAGTGGGGTTTTCAGAAAGTCAGGATCAGGCTTTAAAATACAAGTATGGGCAAAGATCTTGGGACAACAGCATGCTAAAGGCCGGGGATGCAGACTGGCAGTTCAGATACAGCAACGGGTAAAATCTGCAGTTATGGAATCTCCCAGAGGATGCTGAAGCACCAGTTTCCATGGTAGTTGTATGCTAAGATTAAACTGTTACTCTGCTAAGAAAAAATCCTTTATCCTTTTTGTTCAGGTTTTCTGTGTGTGAATATTAATGGCAAGATAACGTTGGATCGCTCTGTAAAGTAGAGCAGTGGTGCTCTTTTTGCTGTTATACCCTGAGTGCTCAGTTACTTTGTTCCTGTGAAGTCTCCAAACAGTCTCGCTGCATTCAGGGAGAATGACAAAAATGCGAAGTGCCCATCTCATCTGCTGTGTACCCTGTATATTCTAGAACTTCTGGGAAGTAATTTGCAAGGTAGGACCTGAGGCACCAGCTGACTCTGCAGGGACGTGACTCCTAAGCTTTTTTGATGTATGCACAGATAAAATTCCTTCCATTGAGCAATTGTTTCCAGGGAAAAGGGTGAGTGAATCATTTCTCACTGTGAAGATCAGTGGCAGTCCCTAGTGAGCTACCTAACCCTTACACGTGCTCACTATATAAAATGTCTGTTCTTTTCCAGATAAAACTTAATTTGGAATTTGAGGTGCATGCAGTGTAATTCCTCAGGTTGGATCTTGCTCAGGACTTCTTGCAAGAGCATAATGGAATTTGCAGTCCCATTTGTCAGGACGTCAGCTGTACATGGCATCTCTCTAGCAGGTGGCTGTTTATTAGTAGGCACATTTATCACTGGTTTAGTAGGTGCAGAAGGGGGAAATGCTGCTAAATGAACAGCTTTAACCACTTCTGGCTACAAACTACGCTTTCCTTAGAAACTCTCCAAACACCTTGACCCAATTCCTTCTAGGTCATCTTGACCTACTTTTCTCTAGGGAAATAGCTGCAATTGCTGCACTTTGAGTATTGTGTCCAGTTCTGGGACCCTCAATTTAAGAAAGATGTTGAGGTGCTCAAACTTGTGCAGAAAAGGCCTGGAAAGCTGGTGAGGTGTCTGGAGCACAAGGTCTATGAGGAGAGGCTGAGGGAGTTGGAGCTGTTTAGCCTGGAAAAGAGGAGGCTCAGGGCAGACCTTATTGCTCTCTACAACTGCCTGAAAGTAGGCTGCAGACAGGTGGGGCTTGATCTCTTTTCCTAGGCAACTAGGAGACTGGATGTGGCACTTGGTGCCATGGTTTAGTTGATTAGATGGTGTTGGGTAATAGGTTGGGCTTGGTGATCTTGAAGGTCTTTGTCAACCTGGCTGCTTCTGTGATTGTGTCATTTCACCTCTATTTGTCAGTGCAATGCCTCAGTGCATCAGGGCTAGAAAATAAATTAATTAATATAAATATTTTGGTATTATGAAGAACTCTCCTTATTCTGCTCCTTCTTTGAAGGTACATGTTTTGTGAGATGTGATGATGGGTGGCAGAATCTCTCATGTGTGGTTGAGACAGTCATAGCCTTCCAACTACTCTGTAGATGACTTTTGAAACTATTAGCTGAAAGCATGCACCTCCCTTCTAAAGGGAATGGCAAAAAAGAGGAGTCTTTTTGTTTACTTGTACAGAGAAACAGGCACCAAAATTTGTATTGTCTTAGACCATGTGGAATCTTAAGGCACTGAAACTCTTGGAAGTAATGTGGAATCTCTACCAAATGTAAAATAGGACTAGTTTGTTCTCTGGTGGTTTCATCAGCTTCTGCTGAACAGTCATCCATTAAACAGGCATCTAGTCTTTGTGGTTCTGAAAAAGGCCTTCATAGAACTACTTGCCTTGAGCTTGTCATAAGAAATAGATACTATAGGGTGTAACGCATTTCAAAGTGAACTTTGAGGGTGTTAACTTCAATGTCGTCAGCTGCATTTATGGCTACTCTAGGACTGTGTCTAAAGGCATCTCAACAATTACAGTTTTAATCTTGAAATTGTTAATCTTGTGGATGATGAACTGCTTAGTGGATGAGGGAAAGGCTGTGGATGTTGTTTACCTGGACTTTAGTAAGGTATTTGACATGGTCTGCCACAGCATCCTTGTGGAGAAACTGGCTGCTCATGTCTTGGGTGGGTGGAGAATTCCTGGGTGAAAAGTCTTGCTGGATGGTCAGGTCCAAGGAGTGGTAAATGGAGTTAAATCTGGTTGCAGCCAGTCACTAGTGGTGCTCCCCAGGGCTCAGTTTTGGTGCCAGTTCTCTTTAGTATCTTTATCAATGAGTTAATTAAGTACTACCTCAGTATTAGTATCAGTAGTATCTTTATCAATGAGTTAATTAAGTACACCCTCGGTAAACTTGCAGATGACATTAAGCTGGGGTGGGAGTGTTGCTCTGCTCAAAGGTAGGAAGGTTCTGCAGAGGAACCTGGACAGGCTAGATCAATGGGCCAAGGTCAGTTCTGCAAAGTTTAACAAGGCCGAGTGCTGAGTCCTGCACTGGGGTCAGAATGACCCCGTGCAACACTACAGGCTTTGGAGAGAGTGGCTGGTAAGCTGCTCATTATAGAAAGACCTGGGGGTGCTGGTTGACAGCCATCTGAACATGAGCCACCAATGTGTTCAAGAGGCCAAGAAGGCCAACAGCATCCTGGCCGAGTAGGGAAGTGATAGTGCCCTTGTAGTCAGCTTGGGTGCGGCCCCACCTCAAATACTGTGTTCAGTTTTGGGCCCCTCACCACAAGAAAAACATTAAGGTGCTGATCATGTCCAGAGAAGTGCAACACAGCTGATGAAAGGTCTGGAGAACAAATCTTATGAGGAGTGGCTGAGAGAACTGGAATTGTTTAGTCTAGAGAAGAGGAGCCTGAGGGGAGACCTCATTGCTCTCTACAGCTCCCTCAGAGGAGATTGCAGTGAGATGGGAATCAGGCTCAAGTGATAGAACAAAAGGCCTGAAACTGTGCTGGGGAAGGGACTTAGATTGGATATTAGGAAAAAATCTTTAATGAAAAATTGGTCACAAAAATCTTAATTGAAAAATTACTGAAAGAAGCCACCCAGGGAGGTGGAGGGCAGAGGTCCTTAGAGGTTTTTAAGAAATGTGTAGATGTGGCACTTTTGGACATGGTTCAGTGACCATGGTGATGTTAGGTTGATGGTTGGACTTGATGATCTTAGAGGTCTTTTTCAGGCGAAACAATTCTACAGTACTATGATTCTGTGGTTTTCTATCAGTTCACATCTGTCTGAAGCCAACCATCGGCATAGCAAAAACTTGAATTGAAACGAACTTCACCAGAGTAAGGGTGTAAATCAGTTGTGTAGAATAATTTAAGAGTCTAATCTGCAGTGTCATGCACCATCTCTACTGAGAGAACTTCTTTCTCCTCTTCTCCTTCAAATAAGTAATATGACTCTGGCAAAGGACTTTTCTCCACCCTCGTCCTCACCCTCTTGTACTGTGCAGAACTAAATGAGACTTTTGGAGATTTAAAGTGATTGGGATGGGAAATCTGGAGTAAATTCAAGAAATATTGCACAATCATCAAATGAATGGGGTTCGTACCTTGTGATTGGAGGAATCTGGTGCTTTCAGCCAAATGCCTGAATACTGACTATGAATGAACGATGAGTGAATGAATTACTGACTACTGGAACATGTTAGTATTTGCAGCCAAATATTGACTTGCCTCTCTATCTGCTAATTTTCTCCTTTTTGCCCATTCTCACCATACTGGAAGGTTGAAGTCATAGACCTGTATAATAAATCAGGAAATTGCTGCTATCGCTAACAGCTACTAAAATTGCTCTTTCCCATTTTCTTTGTCCCTTTATTTGTTTCACTGTTGCAGAGCTAAGTGTGATCATTCGATTGCTGCCTAAAGATACAAGGGTGGCTCTTCTCTGGGATGGTACAGAAAAAATAATTGGATTGAAAAATAGATCTTCATTTTCTTACTTTCAGTGGTAGAAGTGATGAGTGAGTCACCACTGTCCCCCTCACACTGTTCTACCAGGCAGATTTTAAATCGAAACGGTAATTTCTGATTTAATCTTTTCCAGAATAGAGAGATAGGATGGGAACATTAAAATTTCCAGAAAATATCTCAAGGTTGCACTCAGGTCAAAAATCTGTTCCTTGTCTGCCAAGAGAAAGGCAGAGGGAGATCTTCTGGCAAAACAACAGCCAGGAACCACCCGAACTTGCCATATATAGGGAATGCAGCAGCACACAGGGAATGTGCTGAATCACTCACTGGCCCTTAATGTGCCATTACATAAAAGGTCTTTGCCTAGACCCAGCGGTGTCTTCATTTACAGACAAGCAATTAGCTGAAAGGAAAACTGTAAAGCATGTCTTTCCCTTTCACCTTTGTACATTATTATACATCCAAGCTGATGGAAAGAACCCAACTCACAATAATTCATTGGTGTTTTAAGGGTTATGTAGCATATTCATATTATTAACAATTGAGCAAATCGATACAAGGGGAAATGACGAACAGCATAGTCTGGTTTTATATGGTGATTTGCTAGAAAGTTCTACTACAAAGAATCACTCACAGAATCAACCAGGTTGGAAGAGACCTCCAAGATCCTCCAGTCCAACCTAGCACCCAGCCCTATTCAGTCAACTACACCACGGCACTAAGTGCTTTATCCAGTCTTTTTTTGAACACCCCCAGGGACGGTGACTCCACCACCTCCCTGGGCAGCCCATTCCAATGCCAATCACTCTCTCTGTGAAGAACTTCCTCCTAACATCCAGCCTAGACCGCCCCTGGCACAACTTGAGACTGTGTCCCCTTGTTTGGTTGCT
Organism: Tricholaema leucomelas; assembly: GCA_013400475.1. Classification (NCBI taxonomy): domain Eukaryota; kingdom Metazoa; phylum Chordata; class Aves; order Piciformes; family Lybiidae; genus Tricholaema lacrymosa; species Tricholaema leucomelas. The sequence continues at coordinate 884,890 of WAAF01010411.1, read as the reverse complement.
GGCATTTAAGATCCCAATTCCATCAAACCCTGCCCTGTTACACTACTTCACTGTAAATACAAGTTTTCCTTCAATAAACTTGAAAAAAAACCCAACCCTATCCCACTGTTGGCAGTAGTGTTCCTCCTTAGTATGATGTCATTTCACCGTTCTGTCCTCACCTTACCTCCTTAGTAACACACCTGTTCTTCAGTTTTGCTCAAGAGAAATGCAGAGAAAGTGAAAGTGGAGCAGTACATGAAAGAACATCACTGATATCCCCTTTAGCTTCAGCAGCTAGACTCACACCAATGAATGCACCTAATAAATTGCAAATTGTTTGTGGCCATCAACAGAATAGATCCACGTTTCTGAATGACATTTTTGGTGCATGTGGTGAGGGGTGCCAGGGAGTCATATTCCAAACTGCTGTTTGTTTTATTGAGAATGGCTTTGAAATAGGCTGCTCAGGCAGGTGGTTGAGTCACCAACCCTGGAAGTGTTTAAAAGTCATTTGGATGTGGTTCTTGGGGATATGGTTTAGGGTGAACTTTGTAGAGTATGGTTATTGGTTTGACTTGGTGATTCTGAGGGTCTTTTCCAAAGTGAATGTTTCTGTGATTTCTGGGAAATTACACCCAATGGCTGTGATCTTAGTAAGTTTTAAATTATTCTGGACAGCTAACTCAAGACATCTTAAAGCAGAAACTGCTGAGTTGCCTTTCTTCCAGAAAGGAACACTGAAACTGACAACTGTTTCTTCAGACCTTAACCTGAGTCTTGCTGTAGCAGTTTGAGATTAGTCTGCACGCAAGCTAAAATCCATGCTACCGCTTAGAGAAAACAATCTAAACTGAAACTCTTTTTTTTTTGCACTAATTAAGTAGTTAATTAACCTTTACAGCTTTGAAGCATAAAATGGACTGAACTTCTTGCAATCTTGAGAACTGCATAAACTTCTGTACATTTTCCTTTTACCTTTTAAGTTCTTTCAGATCTGCTTAAGGATTAAGCATTAACTTGAGCAAGTTCACCTAAATCATTCATAAAGAAATAGAAAATAAAAGATGTGTGGGTAGGAGAGCCTAGGAATGAGCACGCTGATAGTTTTGATACTTCAAAAATTTGCAAGCTTATGCACATTACTTAGCAGAGGGTAATGCTAGCTGTCATTGGAATGGGCTGATGAAGCAGTGATTAATATAGTCACTGTTTGCAGATGAAATTCCCTAGTAAAATACAAATAAACAGAAGGCCTTGAAGAATGGTAACCTGAATTTCTCAGTTGAAAAAATAAAACAAACCAAAAGAAGAATCACAGCCACCGAGAGAAACTGGGAGTGAGGTTCTTGTTATTCCTCAGCATTGTCCAAGCTTCCCTTTCCCTCCCTTTTTAATTTTTTTTATTAGAAGTTAAACATAAATTAAAAATACTGCAATAGACCTTCCCTCCATCTGCTTTGTTTTTTAAGCAAAACAGTATGTTCCAGAAGTTAAATAAAAACCAAACTTTTTTTTTTTCATTGATATACCAATGAGAATCCACAGCTTAGTTAATTTACAAGGTAGGTAGGTTTATAACTGCAAAGTTAGCAACATGTGTTCAAGAAAAGCCTGGATGAGGCACTTAGTGCCATGGTCTAGTTGACTGGATAGGGCTGGGTGCTAGGTTGGACTGGATGAGCTTGAAGGTCTCTTCCAACCTGTTTGATTCTATGTTTGCAACTGTTATCTTAAAAGTCTTACAAAAGTGGGCAGTAAACTTAAGTCCTTTCTAACAGCTGTCTTCAAAGGCCATCAACCCGCATCAGATCCTCAATAAGTCCTCTGTTGTGGTGGTGAGTGCTTACATCACACCAAAGGCTATTTTAATTGTTCCATTTGGATATTAAAGGTGAATATTTAGATTTATTTATTTACATTCATTACAGCTTTTAGCCTTCTTGTCACTCAAGTTATTTAATTCACTAGGTTACTAATACTCATGAACTAGGTCTAAGCTCAGTGGTTCTAGTCCTGTTCCCACTAAAAATAAAGTCGAAGGAGCTGCTCAGTTACATCAAATACCATGTCTGTATCAATATTTGTAGACTTGGAATATTAGGCAGTCACACTGTATAATTCTTTTATTCTTATAAGTAAAATATAAGGAGGAATTAAGTCATGCCAAATCATAGGGAACTCTGCAGCTAAAATTTTCTAGTAGCCCATGATGCTCAATGAAAACTCCGTGAGGTGGTACTGTAAGCACCAACATACTGCTTTCAATCCTAGCATGCAAGAGGTTCCCTGAACTCTGACAGCACTGTGCACAAGGACTGCAGACAGATATTCCAGGTAATCTCATAGCTCATCATCCCTGAGCTTTCTGCCTAGGAGATAGGAAACACATAATTTAGATGGGCTCCTACACATACTGACCTTGTAAAAAAATACCAGACTAAGGCTGGGTTATTTCAGAGGTTGTTATCATAGTTGCCAACCAGTGTATCTCGCATGCTGTATCTTCTCTTTCCTTCTTGCACTGCGACATGTCTTCTCTTGGGGACATATTTGTCACAATTAGATAACAGATGTGTACAAAGTGTACGCCTTTCCTCATTGTAGCTTCCTTCTCCACTGCAAAGTAATTGGTCTGACTGCCTAGGCTCTAAAAGAGTCATATTTCAGCAACACCTCAGGCTGAATATCTGAACAGCAGGTTTCTCCTCTGTTGTTTTGTTGAAATTAAGTGAAATTATTTGCTTTGTTCAGAATATTTTCTGTCTTTCTTAGCCATGCAGCTTAAATAAGGCTGCTACCACCTCAGTGAGATTCTGACAACCACAGCAGGAACCACGATGTAGCACCTAATAGTGCTTTCTCAACCAGAACTGGTGTTACTTGAGGATATTTTCAAATGGATGTTCTCTCTCTTTCCTTTTGGCAGAAGTTTCCCCTCACCTGGAAATATTCAGTTACCACAGGAACAGCGCTTGCATGCCCTAGCTATCGGGAGCGCTGAGACATAAAGGGACTGATGAGGTACCAGATGTGGTTATGGGTAACTGGTGACATTAGGAATGAACTTGTCCCACTGAGTTATTTTCTTATAAACTTTTACCCAAGGATACAAAACATAAGTAGAAACATATTAAATACTGTATTTCTGTATAAGGCCTGACCTAAAGACAACTGTAGTCAGTAGGAATCTTTCCAGTAATTCCTGTATGCTTTGCACCAGAGTTCAAATGCTTTCAGCCAGGAGTGTGACTCAGAACCGGGTCATGCAGCTGGTCTGAGATCATCAAGACAACTTGCTTCAATGAAAAGTTATGCAGGGGGCTAGAATGCTTTGATGTCATTAACTTTTACACTGCGTAGACAAATCTTTTGCTTTAGGTACAACATGAGAAAAATGTGACTCTAGAGCATAAGGATTGAGAGAACAGAATTCAGCCAGTTTAGTTTAACTGCCATGGGTTACTATGTATTTCTGGTTATGCAAGATCCAGACCGTGGTGTTCAGCAGTCAGCGATAACGTTTCCCTGTCCATTATCCTCAGTTATAAGATGTTTTACACTCTTGGAGCTTGTCATTCTTGAGTGTCTACTTGATCTGTACTCTGTAACAAAATTTTCTCTCACAATTACTCAATTACTGAGTTTTATCTGAGAAACACAATAATGAATGGACTTGAAACTATTAGGTAGAATCCAAAGAACTGTGTGCCATCAGGAAACAAGGTAAAAATGAAATGAAACCGTTTCTCACAGAGAGTCCAGAGAGTAATCCAGTCAACCAGCACTGTGGCTACTGAAACTTTTACACTGTAGTTTGACAGGTTAACGTAGCAATGTTTACATTATTATTTAGGTTACTTAAAGTGTTGTACCTCAGGGATAATTCTCAATCTATCAGATTTTGAATACAATATAGTAAAGAGTAACTTAAGTTCTGCTGGGAAAATGCTTTCCGATACCTATAAAAATGTCACACATTAATGTTCTTATTTTTCTAAGGCAAATATAAGCAAAACAATCCATTAGTATTCAAAGAGGGAAATGTAATTAGAAATAAACATGTAAGATAACCACATCCAATTTCCCAAAGATTTACATTAAAGAATAAGTTGAAAATGTTCTCTCTTAAAGATTTTTTTAAACTGGGTAGTTTCTATTGGAGCAGACCTCTTTTTCCTCTTAACATAGCTGTCCCAAATCAAGTGAGGGCTGGATTTATCTTTGGTTCTGAATTTCTGAACTTGTGCTATCATTCAGCAGCTCTTCTTGGATAAAATACATCATCATTTACTCTATTAGAAAATAAATGTATGGATGTATTATGAAATTTGCATTCCATTACCTTGGTTTGCATGCCATAAAACATTTATTATACCCTTGGGCTACAGTCTTAATAATGACTGGGTGAAATGCACTAATGTGGTCTTGGCCTTGCTATAGAACAAAAGATTAATGCTCTTTGATGTCACCCAGCTAATAGTTGTGCTCACCAATTTGTCCCTTCAAAAGACATTACAGTCACACAGACAATCCCTGTAAGACTAAAGTGAGCAAAAATGTTTAAACTGAGCCACAAGCTTAAACCCAGTTAACCAAATAGGCATTAATGAGATTTTCATCTCTAAAAATACAGGTATGTAAGTTCCCTTAAGCAAAGGAAGAAAGATCTTCCATGTTTTATTTCACCCTCTCCTTGTCTAGTTATACCATTTTGACATCAAGTTTTTTAAAAGCCATCAATATTTTCTTATATTTTATGGCAGATACAAAATAACATTTTAGCCAAGCTCCTAGAAGGCATATGTCAATACTGTCTGCAATCCTAAGTCTCCCAGGCTCTGCTCATGTAATAAATTTGTCTTACCTCTGATAAAACTATTGAATTGATCTACCTGCTGCTCTTCAGCGAAGGCAGAAAGAAGTTATCCCTTTTAACCTAAAGAGACAGTGTTGGGATTTTAAACCCCTTTTTTTCTTTGCAAGATGCATAGCTAATGTTCACGTAGGTTATTAAAACAAAAACTAATGCAATTAAACCAGCCTGTCACACCAGCAAAATTCCAGTCTCGTTGGACTTCATGAGGTGAGCTGTGAATGAATATTTAGATGAGAGACATTGGAAAAAGTGTAAGAAGGAGTCTTGTGGTGCAGGAGGCAGGCATCTCTCTGAGCCCAGATCCCAGTAGCAGAGGGATGTCTGTGCAGCTGGATGTGCTGACTTTTTTCTAGTGACTCTAAATTAAGAAGGAGGGCCTGGTACACCATATGATGTAAATGAACATTGCTATTTTGAAAGCAGTGGAGTAACATTGACTTACACTATGTAAGTGTTTTGACAAGGCTGTTATTTGTCACACTGGAGATATGGCACCATGCCCACTTGATGTTTCAACAGAGGATTTTCCTACAGCTGCAATGTCGTATTCTGACCAAAATGGGTTTGCAATGTCCTTTCTAATTGAAAACCAGCTGCTGGTGTTTCCAAGCAGAGGTGGCTGTGCTTCTGGGATGAAGTAAGCCTGTATCTCTTTGCAGCAAAGCTGTTTGTAATTATGTAATGCAAATACACAATCAGCACCTACTAGATAAAGATCCTTTCAAAGCTCTAGTGTGGTGACTGACAGGCATGCTTATTTGCCAAAAAAAACATCATTCACAAAGCTTTCACAAACACTAAAGTAGTGGTCATAAAGCGATCCTCTACTAGCAGTTTCATTAGCATAGCAGATGAGCCAAAGTGTACTTCTTTTCTTTTTCTTTGCGCTTTCTCTCCCAACACGAAAGCGCAATCTAGTTCAGGAGTCCCAGCACATGGGAGACATCATGGCAACACAGAAGGGCAGCTAAGACTCTGATACCTTTTGATGAGTAGATTACACAAAGGAGTGAGAAATTGATGTTCGTTGAGTGGCAGATGGAAAATGTCTTTTTATAAGTAAAATGTAGCCCTGAAAATAGTAGTAAATAGGAGGTGTGTAACACTGACCCTGCAAGTGAGATGACAAGGAGGTAATCCAGATTACGTTGGCTTTCCCAAGACTTCTTCTGAAGTAAATATTTTAGCACTTCCGTGGCTGCATGGCAGGCCTTCTGTTGCTGTTTGTGCACATCATACACATACACACCAGGCACATGAAGCAGGAAACATCAAATGCTAACAGTAGGCATAGATAACACTTAAATTAGCAGCTGTAACAGGAAGTCTTTACTAACCTCCAAAAGCCTGTGTTCAATTTTAATCATTATGTGTGCATATGCATAAGCACATTTTTGTTCCAAACGTATGTATTTTGCATTACAAAAATGTTATCTTCATGTCAAACCCCAAAGCCTGGAGTAAAATGTAACAGGGCCAGCCATGAGGTTTTAGGAACCTAATATGGGGAATAACACAATCTTTAATTAAGCATCAGGGAAGCTACCTATCTAAACACCAGAGCTTTTGATTTGCTGTATAGAATCACTTTTCTTCCTCTTTTTCAAAATGCCAGGTTACCTGTAATGATCACAAGACTGCAGCCATGAAACAAAACCCTACCAGCACTGGTGCATGGATCTGGGCAGCATCTAAGACACTTATTTCAAAACAAGGGAATTACAATTGCAACCTCCTCCGCCTGATTGGATTTGTGATTTAAGTCTCTCACCTAAGTCCTAGTTAAACCTGCCTGTCCTAAACTTAAGAGTCCAGTGTCTTTGTGTTTGGAAGCGGCCGAACTCTCTCTGCTTGCCAGATAACTCTTGTAGGGAATGAAGATATTCCACTTCCAGGAATAGGCTGGTCTTGTCATATTTCTTCTCCTGTATAAACAGCACGTCTCTCTTAGAAACTGTATTTATGCTGGCTTCTGCCTGTGCTTCTGTTTTCACTTGGCTGACTGGCAAGTTGAAAATTCCTATGATTTGCAATTAGACTACTATCTAATTACAGAACCCAAAATGGAGAGGCCAGGCCTGTCCTGTTCCCCTCCACCAAACCTTCCCAGGACAGCAGCCAGATATGACTGCTGTTTGTGTGTCTGCCATATCACATTGTGATGCTTCAGCTCAAAATCACAAGACGTCTACCCCTCAAGAAGGTTGCTATTGTGTTTAACACAGAGCTTGGTGAGTAACACACAATACTGTTGCCTTAATTCCCCTCTTTGCTTACAGATACCTTACACACACACACAAAATCTTTGCAAGACAAAATTTAGCCATTAAAAGACTACTACTAAACCAGGTTTTGGTCTTGAATCAAACAGAATATATAAGGTTAATTAAGAGCTCCTACCTCCTTAAGACTTTACTTCTCTAGAGGTGTTCTTGTTTGCAGTCGTTTCTCTAAATCAACTATTTTCCAGGAAACAAAGCATCTTAAATGCTCTTCTCTCAACTATGTAAACTTCAGAATATGCATAGTCCTTACTGTGATCCTGTGTTCTTTCCATCAGACTCTTCCTCCTCAATAATTTTTCTACCTCTTATGATTTTCTGTTCACTGTATGGCCCCAGTCTCTCTTTCAAAACTATCAATGAACTGTCCTTTTCACCTTTCTCGGTTGGGGTTTTTTGGTCTTTTTTTCTTTATGCACACAGAGTACTGGAGCAATTGGGGAAAGATGAAAGAAAGGAGGAGAGAGAAGGAAAGAGAAAAAATGTTCAAGGTGTCTGTGTGGAGACAAGCTTTGATTTCCTTCGGTATTTGGCTTTTTGCAAAAAGGATCTAAACCTCAAAGTGAAGATACAGTCAATTCCAAGCACTGTCTGAATTGTACAGTGTTTCACACAGATCACTTGAAGCTTAAGGAGTAACATAGCTGGTGACTCCCTCTACAGTCTTCAAGTGGCTTGTTCAGAGTCATATAAAAAGTCTTTGGCAGAAGAAAGAGAAATCCTAGTTCTTAAGTGGCATTCAGTGTTTTTAGCCATAACTGATTTTCTGTTGGTTTTTTTTTTTTTTTTTCCTTGTGTTTAAACTAGCAGAAGAGTTGATCTGACCACACACCAGGCTCATTGACTGCTCTGTTCTGGGCACAGCATCCAACAGCTCCGAATAGTGTAGAGGTTTCATGGAATAAGTAGCATACTTCATGGTGTGCATGGCAAAGGAACCAAAATAAGACTCTGTGTCTTGATTGACTGGCTTAGAACTATTAAAAGCTGTCCTGATTGCTCTACATTTGAAACAAACAACACTTGTAACATAGCTGCTAATTTATCTTCCAGTGATTTTAGATTATTAGATACACATACTTCTAGAATTTAAATGATGAAGTGGTTTCCAAAGAAGGGTTGTTTATCCTCTCTCATTATTAGTCTTTATCAAGGAATTAAGCACAAACTTTACTGGATCGTTTCACAGACCGCTGCTGACAGGGGAGAGATGAAATATAATATTAGGCTCAGTTTCCAGGATTTGAACTCTGGGAATAAGCTCCTTCTGTAAAATTAGCCTCTTGATTATGCCTTTGCTCCTTTTGCAGTTCAGTCTTTGTTTTCCACCTGCCTTTCTGAGCCCACAGCAGCTGCAGAAACAAATCATTTAATGTTGACACTCTGGTCAGAAGCACGTACTGGCATTGCATAGCCTGTGTGGCTCTTGTAGCACAGAAGGCATGAAGAGGATGTGAGATGTTAAGTTAGACATCACACAGTGAGAAGAAGACAAACTGAGTGGCTGTACTTAAAGCATGCCCTTCACACTGAAGTGTGTTCCGTAGAGATGATAAACAGCATCTCCCCCACTACTGTAGAGTCTACTATGATGTACAAAAATGGCACAGTAAAGTTTTCCAAATTGTATTCTTTCTTAGATCTTTCATATTGAGCCTACTGATCTTAGTCTGTTTCGAAATGCCTAGTCTTAAAATCCTCTCTCTCCTACTTTCCCATCCATCTGGTACCACCAAACTGTAGAATTTGAAATCATTTCCCTTAGCCTTACCAACTGCAATCACCTTGTTAAGTAATAGTTTTTAAAAAACATTCTTTCATTAAAGAACAAAAGTTTTACTTCACTTACATGCTGCCATTATTAGTATCTGATGTGTTACATGTTCACTGTGCTGTTGTTGAGGTAGTTCTCTCTTGTGTCATGTAATATAATGTCTCATAGATCACCAATGCAAATCAATTATTCCCATTTTAAAAATCACATTCCTGTTACAGAAATATTTGCATCCTGGAATAGTGGCTTGCTTTGCATCAGAAAACTTCTGGCCAAGGTTCTTTCATATCTTGAAAGCAGGACATTATAGGAGAGGGAGAGCTTAATAAACTTTTCCTGCTTAGGCTATCTCAAGGCAAATATTACAGCTTTCATGGCACAGCTCAATCTAACAATGGTGACCATAGCCAGTAATGAGAATCTATGGGCGCTAACCTTGCTTGTTTGTGTGAATGTTGACTTGGCCGTGGCCCAGCGCATTAAAGTAACATCACTGATTAAACTGGGGGAAAGCAAAATCTGTTCCTGCAGTGCCCCTGTTTGACATGGCCTTTGGTTTAGTAGCCATTTAATTCAAGTTGTTGCTGCATGTTGGAAAAGTTGGAAAGGGGTAGTTAAAACGATATGCTCATGAGCACTGGAATGGCTGCCAACAGGTCAGCGTGCATGCCTGCAGATGTGTAGCCAGCCCATGGTAACATGTGGTAGGTAACTTCAGTGTACTTTGCAGATCCTCATATCAAAATATAACAGGCAGATGCTGAGAAAGAGTGAGTGTGTTTTCTAGGGGAGATACATATATCAAATTGTTAGGTGTCATTTTTCTTTTCATATATGGAATTTGGAGGTACCTATCAGTTACCTTTTGTCTACAAGCATAAAATAGTGGTTGCCAGTGTGGCTGAAATAACCTGTAACACATTCCTTCACTGACTGAGTTTTCAGCCCTTTTCTACAGAAGGATAATAGAGGGGTTACTGCCAGCAGGTCATTGGGACACATTTCAAAAGTTCATCTCCTACAACAGGTAACAGCTGGTATGGCTGCCTCGTATCCATCTTGTGCTAAGCCTGACAAACACTTGCAAATTGAGGAAGAGCTTTTGCTGTGAGGCACGCGTGCGTGTGGTTAATTAGTTCAGGAAGTCTTGTATCCGTCACTCAGTTCTGACCAAAATGGATATTTGTTGTACCTTTCAGTTGCTTTTTGTATAATTCATTACAAGATGTTCTTGGCTTGCCTGAGTATTAGGTAGTAATGGTACAGTTGGTCTCTGCTGAATAAATTCTTTTCCTTACGGTAAATCTTAAAGAATCTTACAGGGTCATTTTTAAAGCAGACTCTTTGTTATGGGAAAGTCTGGGGGATGCTATTGTAGGCAGCAATTTTATTTGATATGTACACAAGAACGTTTCAGACCATAAGTGGACTCATTAATGTGCAGATGGCACTCAGCTATCTCTCTCTCCTATCACACTGGAAGATTTAATCTCTTCGCTCTTGTAGAACCAGCTCACTTGGGAGGATAAAAGGCAAGTTGGACCAACCTCAAGTCAGATAAAATGGAGCTTGCAAGGATAGGTGTATGTTTCTGAAGATGATTGCTGACAGAGCAAACGTTCTCTCTGTTCTAAAGAAGTGTGGCTACATTTTTACTTTCCTCTAGCAAAACCAGTATGGTCTTGTGACTTTGTACCTTTTTCACTATTATGACCTTTTCTTCCCCATGCCATTGAACAAAACCCAAAATACTGGTGTCTCAAACTGTAAGCTGTGTCTGCCAAGTCATGGCAGGAATAAATATCATCTCCCCAGCTACTCATTTCATTCTAAGTTCTGTGCATAAGAGAGCATCTAGAGAGACCCAAAAGCTGTCATATTTGCCATGATATTCTTAGTCTGCTCTGGAGGCCCATCACCAATATGAAAGTGAAGTAATGTTTGAGACCCCAGTAAGTCCCATACATATTGCAATGAGGAAGGTTGAAAACCGCTGGAAACACAGCAAATCATTGTTAAACATACCTCAGTTCTCAAGCTGACTCTAACTTGTGAGATCTAGTCGTTTTGGAACAAGTAAAACTTAACCTTTAGCTACATGAATGGGTGAACGCCCTTGTAGTTTGCAAAGAGACAGTCACTCAGGAAAGCCGGTGTGCCCCTATGCTTTGATTGATGCAAGCGTATGTAGAGCCATAAGCCAAGTGTTTATACACATTAAAAATCAAGAGAGGAATAGAGTTCAAGGAAAAACATGACAGAACAGGAGATCTTTTTCCTGCCTACCTCGTTTCTCCATTGCAAATAATCAGCTGATGATATGTGCAATGAACAAAGGATCGCTGCATGAGAAACTGCAGCCTCCCACAGTTATTGCTTTCCTCACACTTCCTGCCAGAACAAGGGAATAGAAGGCTTTCAATTTGATGGTGATATTATTTCCTTGAATGGTTTTGTTAAAGTGCTGAACGTACAGTTTGTTTGCTAGCAACCTTTGGATTTACGAGTTGCCAGTCTTGGAGACATTACTGTTTGTCATGCATTTTCCTTCTGATTTCTCTTCTTTATCCTCCTGCCTTCAAACCTTTTTAAAGTCTTTCCATTGCTTATACTCCTGATGTTAACTGGTACTAATAGAGTGCTGTGCAGCTGTGGCACTGTAGCTTCCCTCTAGATAATGCTGACCGCAGACTTAGCAGCATGTGCCAGCTCAGCACATCTTGATAACTCATAATCCCTACCATAGGTTTTTATAGTTTGTCTGGTCTACTGTAAATCTCTAACTCACTGTCATCAGCAGAGCTCTTGACCTGATTCATAGGCACCAGGAATTAAGCTCCCGTCACACTCTGTAAAAAGATGACACCATTTATGCTGGGATATTATACAAACAAAAGTAAATGCTCCTGAATATAGTGAATCACAGAACAGCATCAAAGGTCGTGTTACTATTATGACTCTTGTTAAGCCAAGTAACTAAAAAGGAGAGAAAAAAGAAACTTATTTAAAAACAAACAAACAACTAAATTTATGCACTAACCAGCACTAAAAAGTACAGGAAGTTATCTTATCTCTTCTACTTACACATCCATAATTTGGGGCATCTAGTGTCTAATAAGAAAATGCTGTGCATAACTAAAAACAAATAGTGCTTCATTTTTTCCCCCTCTGACTTGCTCTGAATATGTAAGTTTTGTTCAATTGATAGATAGTCCTCACTTCTCTTGCAGTTTGCATTGGTTCTCAGATATAAATAAATTCTGTTTGCTCTAGGCAAAAACTACTGCAGAAGTATTAAAAGAAAAAGAAATTAAGTAGATTTTTGACCTTTGGATGCAGGAAAAATTAGGTTGTGGAGTCTTCTACAGTTCTACGTAGTTTCTCGTTAAAGATCAATTTGTTCAGTGATGAGGACCTTGGCTAGGGTCCCAAAATGCTGGACTTTTATTCTGGATTAGACCATGACTTTTCATGAGGCTTCTGTACTGAGGCTTCATTTCACCGTGCTTTTGATTTTTACTGTGTCATTTGTAAGTCTTGCCCACTCCTAGAGTAAGTTCCCAGGAGACTGCCTCTTGCCATGTGTGCTCGCTGCAGCTGGCCTGCAGGAAGTTCTGATTGCAGGTGGAGGAGCATGATGCTGTAATAAAATAAACTTGATGTTTAGGGGCTCGAAGGAAGACAGAACCATCAAGCTGCTTTGAGTAAGTCACATTTTAAAAATGCATGGGCTAACTTTATTCAATCATTCCAAACATTTTGGTTTTGTTATACAGAACAAATAAAGACATTTTCAGCTGAGAAGGTAAAGTGATTTAGATAGAGATGGGCTGGAATAAGAAGTTGATCTTCATGGAAGTCTTTCCGTATTTTTAAGTTATCAGATTCATCAGCATGAAATACTTTGGTAACTAGCAGATTCTTTGAGTTCATAAGGCTAGCTAGACATTTGCAGCATACAAACATGATGCAGAAACGGAGGCCTTGCTTGAGGGAGTACAAGTTTCTTTCTGAGAATCACTCAGGTTCCTATTTTGCATTTTTTCTGTCAAGCTGTGATGAAATTGTAGCAGGTCTTCCAGCTGTATTTCCCTGGGAAAATACACCTGAATGAATGTGTTAATGCTCAGAGAATAATTATTATTATTATTATTTCAGACAGTTCTCAGTCCCCCTAACTCAGTCATCTTCATAATCAAATTCCCAAAGTGTATAAATCTGTTAAGTAAAACTATGTGAAACTGCAAAGTAAACAGCGTCAGAATAATACAGTATTTGTGAGAGAGGAGACTACACAAAGTCCTGCCACCTCTCTACTCTATGGAACCGATTTGAATATATGAGTAGTTGTCTTCTGAAAACTGGTTTGTGGAGCGAGTTAGCTCTTGTGCAGAGACACAGGCAGGGACAGGAACAAATACCTCATGACACTACCCAATCTCCTTAAGGTGAGTTCAGTGCATTTAGTAAGGAGTGAATGGGTATACGCCAGCTCCTTGGAGGACTTTATCCCTTTTGGCTGTGATGAAAGGGCACTGGTGCACAGACTAATGAGCACTGTCTTCCTCTGTCCATTGTATTGTCAGGTTAGGATTTCAGTTTCTGTAGATGATGATTTAGCCTCTTCCAGCCATTTGAAGTTCACTTGGCAATACTTGTTTTGCACTTTGAATTGTAGACGTGTATCTTGTCATTAAAAACTTGATTGAAAATGTTGTCACATTTAACCTCATAGACATATTTTTCCTCTAGTGGTGTCAAGATCAAATGATATAGCATTTTAATTTGTCATGGATATGGCCTGACAATATCTACAAAATTGAAACACTTAGCAGCATAATATTCTAAATTCAGTGACCTGCCTGTGGTGTGATCCATATGATTCATAGCACATCTGTCTATATCCTTATGGTATATTGGTGCCAGTTGCTGGTGTGAGACAGCAGGAAAGACAGCCACTTTGGTGTGTATTTCTTCTAGTCTTGGGATGTAACAAACCTCTGTGTGCACTTGCTAATGCTCAGACTGCACTGATCAGAAAGAAGATCCAGCAGCTCCTCATCTTCAAGCTGTGCTGAACTGAGCACAAGTTACTCATACCAAGGCAGTCAGGGATAGGGTGACTGCTGCAAGGCTAGCATTGCCTGGAGACTTGGGTGCTCATAGGTACTGTTTCATGTCTTGGCAGAAAAGTCCCTCCATGCCTTTAGTGCTGACAAATGCAGTATTTCTAACATACCTTCACAGAGGGGTAGATTCCAGTTTCTCTTGAAATCTACTAATAATGACTGTCTCTCACCTTGGAACTTCTGAGTCTCCTGCAGGAATAACCTAGCCATTGGGACAGGAGGAGATAAAAATGTAGAGAATTTGTAGCCTGTTTTCTCCACAATCCTAACCCTCTTTAGCCTTAGCAGTGACAACTGTTGGAATTGATAGATAACAATCTCTCCAACAGAAAAAGGTTGTGGACCACTTGTTAGCCTGATAGTTAAGTGCTGAAGCTCTGTCACTACCTTAGCGACACTACTGCACATCTTATCTTTATTGCAGAAACAGAGTAATGAAAAATTACACAGATCAAAGCAGATAATACTCAGATCCAGTTCTCTTCTGCAGTAGAGAAACTATCAAATGATGATAATTTCCACATCCCAGTGTGTGTTTCTGTATTTTCAGATTTCAGTGTGCTGTCACTAGAAATTAATTGCAGCTAATTAAAAATGATCCAGTTAGGACAATTGGACAATAGTGGTCTGGAGATTGCTTCATTCCCAGAGGCTTTAGTGGCTTGCTGCTGCACTAGTTCAAGTCTTCAGAAGGGTGCTATACATCATAATGTCATTTTACATTGTTATTTCTCTGAAAGCAGCAATTTAAAAGAGTCTCCAGTGAACCTTGAGCAACTTTGCACTAAAAAGAAAAATGTTACTGTTCAAGATCTGTAAAATATAAAATACAAATTCAGAGCAATTGCTCGACATGAATAGTTGCATTAAATTTGTGCCATTATTTGCGTGTAATATATAATGTCGTAGTAAAAGGGTAACAAAGCATTTAGGCTGCTCTGGGGCTCATTGATTTTCTGCACCTTTGTTCAAACCAGGTCCAAACCAGCGCTGGTCTTATTTTATCACGCGTGTTTTTCTCACACTTGAGACTCACGTCGTGAAGTGACGTAACGCAGCTTAAGCCCACAACATATTGTGGCCTAGAGCACCTATTTAGAGAAAGGCAACAGTTGTCTTTTGGTTTAAATTACCCTAACCAAGAAGCTGCCTAGTGTGAACCAAACTTCAGGATATACAGAGGGCCCTTTTTTAGTAATTTGGGTGAACCGAGGGCTTAATGGAATAAGGGTTGCTTTCATGTTAGGGTAAAGGCCAACCATTTAAAGAACTATGAGAACGAACCTTGTCACCAGTGCAAACACATGGCTCTATGCAACTAAACAGCACACTTGATATTCTGCCTCACCACTACAAGCAAAAGCAGAGAGCCTACTAAAATTAGATTTTGTCCCAAGTCCCAGAGCAACAAATCTTTCTGCGTGTGTAACCCATACTTAGCAAACTTTATTCTGTGAAGAAATAGAAATGCAGAACTCATGATCAGTAGAGTTCTCAAAGCAGAAAAACAAGCTAGAGGCTATTTTTAGACAATGATGAGGCTTTAAAAAAATCTAAGATTACATAGCTTTGATGAAATTTCACATGATTTCTCCACTATGAAACATGGTTTGTCATTGCAAGCAGCTTATTTGTTAGTGTGTGATCCTTCCTTCCACTACAGCACAGCTGAAGCATAACCTTCTCTCAACATCTTTAGCTTTTCTTGATTCATCTGATTTCTGAGCAGGACCATCCGTCTGTCTTTGAATAGGTTTGATTCAACACCGTGTTATTTCATTTTTATGTGGCATAATAGCACAAAAATCAATGGAGTTACACTGACATACAAATGGAGTAACATATTGGCAGATTAGATCTATTGAGTCTATTTTGCTTGTGGCTTTAAAAAACTTTAGCAGTGAGATAAGCAGTAGCTTCTTTTTGCACATAGAGTTCATCCTGTGTTCTAACATGCCTGCTCATATTAATGAAGGATGAGCAGATCCTTGACTTGCTTGTCGAGAAACTTCTGAGGAAAATTATCTTTTAAAATGTGCATATTTCTTTGTCCAACAGTAATCTTCACATCTTACACAGAGAACTGGTCACATACAAATATAGTTAATAAAATACAGAGATTATATATGTATATACACACACGTATATATGAAGTGCTGATCTCCATACAGTCACATGCAGTTTTACCTCTGCCTTTGCTGGAATTGGGAATTTATCCTAGGGATCTCTTCTTGGTTTATCCCAACTCAGCCACATTAACCAACATAGACAAGTAAGTGCTTCCACCTAAGCGTGGCATTATTACCTTCTTCATTAGATCAACACAGATCTCTCCATGTTTTTCTGGGATTATCCCAATATCTTCTTGCTAAATGCAACGTGATTTCAAGCAGGCTTCACTTTCAGTGTGTTTCGTGCACACTGGAGCTCAAGCTTGAGCAAGACAGAGTTACAGAGAGACAGTAGGAATGTTTTGTCCATCAAGATGTTTGAACCAGACAATAAAAGCACTCCAGGCAGTTTTAAGTTATAACCACTAGAAGACACAGAGAACAAGGTAGTCTCAGAGATAACTGAATCCTGGCCAATGTACTTTGGTAGGAAGATAATTCATGTCCCTGCTGCTGCAGCTGGTTTTTAAAAAGTAATCTTACTCTGTTCAAGACAGGGAAGAAAATCACTGAAACAAATGAACAACTGGGTGAGACTTAAAGAAGCCTCACATGTGTTAGCCTTTATTTTGTTAGTAGACAGCTATGTTATGCTCAGAGGGCTGCTAACAGGTCATAGAGTTAGAGAGGGAGCAAGCAATATCTGTGTGTTTTTCTCAGTTTCTCTCTCCCCTCACCCATCCTCCTTGTCTCTCCGCTTTCTCTCCCCCTCATCTCTCTCCCTGCAAATTTTGAATCTGATCCAGGCTATGGTCTGATGTTTACTGCAAAACTAGCTTAAGACAAAACTTCTGATAGTTTTACCTCTTCCCTTGCCAAAGGCCATTGGCCCCACAGTGGTGCAAAATTAAGTGGATTACTTCAGACAGCCTTCTGTGGTAGTTTGAACTGCCTTGGCTGACTTTGCAATGAGGTGGGTGAGGGTCACTCATCTTCCCCACCCTGTAGGAAGCTGTGGACAGCAGCATAAGCACCTGGTGGCCAGCACAAAGCTAGTGGCCCATTCAGTTCTTCAGTGAATTTCCTGAAGACATCCTCGGTAGGATCACAGGAAAAGTTAACGATTTTAAGTCGTATTTGTGCTAGACCCCCTTTATCCTTGCAACATTGAAGCTCTGTTAATTCCATGCTTATTCTGAAAGACTTGCTCAGGTTCTCCTTGGATTTAACTCACTCTCCAGTCTCCTCTGATGGAATAGGGAGCGGGGTGAAACACCTGGAACTTCTGCAACTTCAAAAGTTGAGGAAATAGTAGGGCACAGTCCCATTCTTTCAACTTCTCAGTGTAAGCTGCCTGGTTTTGCATTCTGGCAAACCAGTAAACAGAAATCTAGGGTTTGCAAGCATTTTAAGGGCTTTACTCTGTGGTCTACAACACCTGGTATGTCTCAGCTCTTGGCATAATTTAAACAAACAGGCCATGTAACACATCTCTCTCTCAGTCAAATAAAGCAGACTTGGTGTGCTGCCAATTCTGCTCTCATTTATTTGCTAACCCTGGGTTTTATTTATTCCCTGAATCATCAAACACATTGCAGAACGTGACAGGAGCAGACAATGTGACATCTAATAGATATACAATAATGTAAATAAAATATGGTAAATCATCAGGTACATTCCTTGCCTGTTTTTAACTACCGTGCTTCATTTTGTGCACTTGAACCAAAAGTACAGTAAACAAAACAGCTTTTTGCACAAAGCAGAGTTACAAAGAATGTACCAATTAGACACTGAATCCCTGTCATTTACATCAACTAAAAAGTACCTTTTACATAAAAACACACTTGGATGTGATTTGCTATGTGGGCCTCATCCCATGCTCGTTATCATCTGTGGCAAAATCTCTTCTGCCTTCAGTTGCTCCAGGTCCAGCCCAGTACTGCCTAACTGGAACACGGGTCTGCAAACAGTAATGGATGTCAGGATCTGTGACATGCTGGAGCGCCTTCCACACTTGGGTAGGAGTTACAGAGAAAAATTAAGAGGGGAAGAGGAGAGGAAAGGAGTGTTTTGAAGTTTAGAAGTGTGAAGGAGATCACTCTCTGTTCCCACAGTGGGGGTGAGTTCATGGTTAACAGACCATTGCATGGATTAGATAGGCAGAAAAAGTGTGTAGGTGACGATCGAGTCTGACATTTGTTTAAGGTTTCTGCTTTAATGAGATTTATCTAGCTAAAGCCTAACTACCTCCAATCATTTCCCACTAAACTGTTGATTTAAAACCTCGGCAGACGAAGGATAGAAGCTGGCAGATGAGTTAGATATCACTTTAAATGTTAACTATTGAAGAGACAAATTGTGCTTTTCATATCTCTAGCACTGCTGTTGACATACATTTCTGAAAACTAATTCCACGAAGAGGCTCCAAGAGCAGCATGCAAATAATGAAGGGAAATTGACTGCCTTTGAGACATTTGTTTACAGTTTCTGACTACAAAGCTCACCAGACACTTTCTTCTGCTTATTATTTGGCCATTCATGCTGGGTTAACATGGTAAGAGAAGACTCTGCAGTACTTGGGGTTGTGCCTTGATCACGTAATTGGAAAAGTAAATGGTTTCCCTACGATCCGAGTTGGAATCTGTGCCAAAATCACTGAGCTCCATTGAAAAACCCCTTCTCATGAGTCATATTGTGGCAAAGCATGTTAAAAGAGATGGCAAAATACCAGGAGGAAAATAATCGGCACACCTCAGGCTGCTAATAATAACAACATAAGCTTTTCCTACTGTGAAGTTGGCTCTTCTCTAGAGGCTTCAGACTTACTTGAGTTTCCAATGCAAAAGTCTAAGTCAGAATCAGGTCAGTTATCATGCAGACTTTTTAAAATTATTTTTTCCCTGTAAAAGAGCCCAGTTTATTTTCTGCCCTAAAATGTAGAGAAGCAGTGCTTAAATTTCCCACTTGTTAGCAAGTCCCAACGTCCTTTAGCATGTGTTCCTTAGAAAAAGAACGTCTGCAATATATTGCATCTGAAAAAGAGTGAATGGCAAGGCATAGTTACAGAGGCTGGGATTCAAGAATCATTGGCCCCACCACTGAAAGCCATGAATCAGTGGCTTCATTGTTCCGGGTCCAACTCTGGACACCCCTCTGCCCCCTAAACCAATATATTAGTTCATACTGAAGCTACTCATGCATTGTGCAATAGATTCATTTTTAGTCTCTTCTTGTGCTGTTCTCAAAAGACAGAGCAGATTTTTTTCCCGTTGTTCTAAGAAGCAGCAGAGGTCTGTAAGTCCTTACAAATCTGAAAACAGCTATTTCTTATCTTCAGCTTACCAGTTAGCTCTCCAGAATTTCAATAGCCATGCAGGGGATGAGAGTATACTCCTTTATTTAAGAGGATTGAGCTCCTTCTTCCTTTATGTGGGCCAAGCAAAGAGCATGGCCCTAAATATTCTTCGTGTGATTTACTCCACATTGACAACCACTTAAGTGGAGGCAAAGTTAGACCCAAAAGGCACAAAGTGATGAAAGCTGGAACTGAAAAATAGCATGACAGTCAAAATTGCTGACTTTCACACAGTCCCTGCTCTGACAGTGTTAGAAAACTCTTGGTCTGAAAGAATCCTAAAGAGCCCTCTGGAAACTCAATCCCATGACTCATACGTTCTCCTTGAAGGCTTTTTCCTTTCTCTCTACCAAACGACACTGAAAAGGCCTTGTGGGTTTCGCTACTTGCTTCAATTTGACAGCTTTTAGTCAAAATGTTTCCCATTTACTAGGGAAAGACTTCTCTATATCCCAACCAAAGTTAAATGCCCCAGTATCTGCAAGTCAGACTGGAATGTTTCTGCTTGGGTCATAGGCTAAGAAGTGCAATGCCTCCTTATCAGGGGATGGGAAGAGATACAGCCAAGTCGTGCTGCCTCAGGAGCTTCATGAAGAATTAAATCTGGTAGCTCAGGCACTGTGTCCCAAGGACTCCCAAGAGGCCAGACGTCATTTAATGAGCCTTCACTTTTGTATTTGCTTAGCTCTCTAGACTGATTGAGAGACTGACAAGCCCATATCACTGTATTACCTGTTGCAAGGGAAGCTAGGAAGAAGTGATTCTGGTCACTCAGTATATTGTGGTTGTTCCCATATAAAATTGTATGGGAGAGAAGTATTGCCCTCTCCCTGCCAGCAGCCACTCTGTGTTCATTTATAAAGGCCAGATGCTATCCCATATTCTCACTGGGATTCAGCTAAGAATGCAGTCATGATCTCAGACTCTGAATACTTGAGCTCCTTCTGAGTATTACACAGAACTGAAAGTTACCTGAGCCACTAAAAAAAGTGTGCATTGCAAACATTAATAAAACCTGTTTGAAGACAAAAGTGTTGTTTTCGTGACTGTTTCTCGGTGCAGGATGTCACACTGGAATGAAGAAATAAGGAGTTGTGCATATAACCTGAGATGTATTTTGAAGATATCTATGGTTAATCCATTGAACCACTCTTTTAAAGTCTATGTTCTCAAGACCCTTCTATAAGCCAAATTATATCCAAAAAGTGTTTCCAGTGTTTTGCAACTCCACTATCAACAGCTAAGAAATGGGTTGTCATAGGTGTGGTTTGACCATCTTTTGTATGTACAAAGATACAGTAATAAACTGATTTATTTTTTCCCCTTTGGCATAAGAAATGTCATCCAGGAGGAAGGAAAAAAGGCAAAAGAATAAAGGAACATAGGCAGGCATTTTTCCAAGTGTTTTTTCTAAAATAAAAATTCAGAATCAACTAATTCATCCTATGGTTAAGGTTGGCTAAAATTGCTTTTTTTAAAAAAGTTTGATTTATTCTACCTTGCCTTGTCTTCAGTGTGCCTTAAATTAACTGCAAGGTTCCCTGCGCTTACATGCTGTCTCTCTGGCTACTTTGTAGGAGAAAGGAAACTTTGACAGGAAACTTGAAAAGCAAGAGTGCAATGACAAACTTTTGTGTAGTTTTATAATACAGGTTCAACAAAAGGTGTGTTTTTTTGTTCACTCTGGGGTTTTCTCGTTTTCAACATGAAGAAATTAAAGATTGTATGTTGAAGTCCATGCCATTGTCACTGTAAAGTTTGAAAGTATGAAAATGAGCAGCTGATTTTGCTCAGTGATGATCTACATGCATTTTTTATGTGTATATATGGTGAGCATAAGAGTTCTGTCATTCGCTTAGATTTGAGGGCATGTCTTGTACTGCTCCCCTTGCTCCTACATGTGGTAATCATTTGTCTCTCAAAGTTAGAAGGTCTACAGTCATCTCATCTATGATCAGAATGAAAGTGTCAGCTACAACATTAAGGTTTTCTTCTACATAACCCAAACAGTGGCAATGTAGATTACTCATCAGGAAAAACTAGTTCGAAGAGGTGATGTGGATCATAAAGCAGGCACTAATTTGTGCCTGCATAGGTGCATAACCCTACTATATTTTACATGCCAAATGGCCAAAGGAAAATTGACTCTCAAGAGGTTTTTTCTACATTCATAAGGTCTCTGTTGCCCTAGTACCTTAATTGAACTAATCCTGACATGCCACTAAATGTATGCTTGAGCTATGTCCTGATGTTTTTCACTGTTACAGACTGAACTCTGCACACTCAGCTTATGTTAATTCTCATGGCTTTTTAGTGCCTTTTTGTAATAATATAAACTCTTCATGTAGTGAAGAGTTTATATTACCTGTACCTGTACACTTTACATGGACTTTTCAAAGTATTCTGGACCTCAAATATCCTTGCAGCTACAGTGCAACGACCTTCAACTTATTCCACAGTGATTAACAAGTGAGAAAGTAATTGTTTTCTTCACTGGTTGTTATAAACCTGAAACAAATCCAAATGGACAACAGAAATTAGGACAGCAAGTTATGGCCTGAAGGTGCAGGCCTGCGTATTACACTATCATTTCCCTAGTGCATCACGGGAGTAGAATGGTGACTCCGTTGTGGAGAATCCAGACTTGTATCCCACTGTTGGGTAACCCTCATCTTCAGGCTGGCTTTATTATTCTCAACAAGTGAACAGTCATTTCTTCAGTAACCACCTGTGCATTTCTTCAGGCACACTTACTAGCTTGTAACTGACAATGTTACTTGTATTAAAGCTTTTTTTTGTGTGTGTTATGTTGCTTAGTAAATTGATTAAGTTACACTAAACATAAACCAGCAAACAACGTATGTGCTTAAAAATTAAGATCCTTACAATTCTTAACCTTTTCCCGTTGATTTTTTTTTTTTAGCAGGTTCTCAGATTGTCTTCTTTCAGATACCTCCTAAATAGTATAGAGGGCTTGTTTTAATTATTATTGATGATGGGATTTTGTGCATGAAAACAAAGCAGAGTACTTTAAATCATATCATCTTTTTATTTTAAAGAAAGTTAATGATTTCTCTATCTTGACACATTTTATCATCCTGAGGCTGAAGCAGTTATCTGTCTGGCTTCGATGTATAACTCTTTAAACTGATAGAATATTATCTGGACCTGTTAAAAGCAAGCATCTTCCTACTGCAGCTGTATTTCAAAAGGGAAACAAATGGATTATCAAGTTTGCTGTAATTGTATCATTAGACTATGCAAACAAAAGTTAAGATGCTGTGGTGTTTTGATAGTGTGGTAGTTGCTCTTAATACGGTCAGTGGGTAAGGAATTGTTCGGATGGTCACATCAAGAGGGTAGCGATCAAAAGCTCAGTGTCCAGATGGGGATTGATGACAAGCGGTGTCCCTCAGGGGTCCATACTGTGATGAGTGCCGTTTAACATCTTTATCAGTGACACTGTGGGACTGATTGCAATCAGCAAGCTTGCAGCTGCCACACCTGAGGAATGGGATGCTATCCAGAGGGACATGGACAAGCTTGAGAAGTGAGCCTGTGTGAATCTCATGAGATTCTACAAGGCCAAGTGTAAGGTCATGCACCTAGGTCAAGGCAGTTCTCAGTGTTCTCTGGAGAAGGATTTGAAGGTTATAGTGGATGAAAAGCTGGACATGAGCCAGCAATGTGCACTTGCAGCCCAGAAGGACAAATGTATCCTCAGCTGCATCATAAGTGTGGCAAGTAGGTCAGGGGACAAGATTCTGCCTCTCTACTCTGTCCTGGTGAGCCCCAGGCCTGGTGCATTGTGTCCTGTTCTGGGGTACTTAGAGCAAGAAGAGTTAGTGTGAGTCCAGAGGAGGGCCACAAAAATTATCAGAGGGCTGAAGTACCTCTGCTATGAGGAAAGGCTGAGAATGTTGAGGTATTCAGCCTGGAGAGAGCTGGCTCTGGAGAGACCTTACTGTAGGCTTTCAGCACTAAAAGAAGACCTGTAAGCAAGACAGGGACTATCATTTTATCAGGGCCTGTTGTGATAGCACAGAGGGTAATGGAATTAATTTAAGAGAGGGTAGATTTAGGCTACATATAAGGATGACCTTAATTATCACAGAATAAAAATCATTGTTTTTCTCTTAATTATCACAGAATCATACAGTGACAGGGGTTGAAAGGGATCTCTGGAGATCATCTAGTCCAACCATCCCACCAGAGCAGGTTCACCTAGAGCAGCTTGCAGTAGGACAGCATCCGGTTCGGGGTTGAATGACTCCAGAGATGGAGACTCCTCCACATCTCTGGGCAGCCTGTTCCAGTGCTCTACCACTCTCCAAGTAAAGAAGTCCCCTCTTGCATTTAGATGGAACTTGTTATGTTCAAGTTTGTGCCTGTTACTTCTTGTGCTGTGGCTGGGCTCCACTGAAAAAGGACTGGTCTCATCCTCCTGACGCTCACCATTTAAGTATTTGTAAGTGTTGATAGAATCCCCCCTCGGCCTTCTCCAGGCTAAAAAACTCAAGTCCCTAAGCCATTCTTTGTAAAAGGAATGTTCTAACCCCCTAATCACCTTCATAGGCCTTTGCTGTACCCTCTCGAGCAGTTCCCTGTCCTTCTTGACCTAGGCAGCCCAGAACAACACAGTGCACCAGATGAGGCCTCGCTGGGGCAGACTAGAGGGGGAGGAGGATCTCCCTCACCCTGCTGGCCACACTCTTCTTGGTGCACCCCAGGATACCATTGGCCTTCTTGGCCAAAAGGAGCACATTGCTGGCTCGTGGGCATCTTGTGGCTCACCAGCACTTCCAGGTCTTTTTCCACAGAGCTGCTTTCCATTATCAACTAATTACATGGGACTGCTCTTATCCTTGTCATGGTAGTCCTAATCGGCACCACTAATGGGCATAAAAGAGAGTTATTAGAGGCACTCCTGTTCTCATTTTCCTGCTGAATGGGTCCTTTACTTCTTGCAGATAAAAGTGAGACAAGCCATCCTTCTTTTTAGATCATAATCATTTTTGCACAAGTGCATTCTCTTACTAGGACATGGCCTACATGGGAAAATGTTGGTGTCACAGCTGTATCAGAGACTATTTTTGCCGTTTAGTTCATTCCAGCATAGCTGTACCAGCAAAACTTCTACTCTGCATATATTCATCCCACCAAGTAATCCTGTTGACAGTTTTGCTTGTTTTGCCTGAGAAATGGGTTTACTCCTTTTGCTCATCCAAACCGTACACCTTCAAGTAGAGGTTACCTTCATTTGGGTTTTACTAGTAAACCTTGGTGGGCACAGACACATCTAGAAGGTGTTAGGACACTTCTTTGGACAAGGATGATTACACCACAGTCTCACTAAGACATGATGCAGGGCAACAAGGCTGGTGAGGGGACTGGAGCACAAGCCCTTTGAGGAGCGGCTGAGGAAGCTGGGGCTGCTCAGCCTGGAGAAGAGAGGGTTCAGGGGAGACCCAATTGCACCCTACAACTACCTGAAAGGAGGTTGTAGCTAGATGGGGGGTTGGTGTCTTCTCCCAGGCACCCAGTGACAGAATAAGAGGACACAGTCTCAAACTGCACCAAGGCAGGTTTAGGCTGGGTGTTAGGAAGAAGTTCTTCACAGAAGGAGTGACTGCCTATAGGAATGGGCTGCCCAGGGAGGTAGTGGGGTCTCCATCCCTGGAAGTGTTTAAAAGGAGATGGGATGATGCACTTAGTGCCATGGTTTAGTTGATTAGAAGGTGTTGGGTGATAGGTTGGACTCAATGATCTCAAAGGTCTTTTCAACCTGGTTAATTCTGTGGTTTTGTGACTCAGTAGCATAAAGGCTGGGGGGGGTTGTTCTCCCTCATCAGCGATTCTTTTAGTACTGCAACCACCGTCACTGATGAGCTCCACAGATGTCTGCAGACTATCAAAGATTAAGTAACTTACTATGTAGGGCTTCAAATATGGGAGTACTGAGAGTAAAAATGACAGTGACAGAAAAGAGAAAGTATTCAGAACCCCAACATTAAAAACACATTCTGTAAAGACAAATTCTTAAGAGTTCTTGGTAAATAATGTGACAGTTAAATAATAAAATATTTAAAAGCTCTTTAAAGGTCAATGGATTCCAGTAAATTTGACTATAGTACTTTGAGGTTTTGAGACGAATGCACTTATCAAAACATTGTATTAGCATTTTTTATTCTAGTCAATAGAAGTGATTTTTACAAGAAGTAGATTTTTGTGGTCTATTTCTTCAAGCTGCCATTATGTCCATCAAAATGGACTTCAAGCTGCCATTATGTCAATCAAAAATAAGTCCAGATAACAAATTACTTTGCCAAATAAATGAAATACTTTTGTGTTTGGTTTAGCGTGTTGCTAAAGTTCCAGCATGGGGCAGGAAGTACTCTATGCTCACTCTTAACCAAACTTAGTGATTGCTATTGCTCAGTCATAAGCACTCCCTAACACCGTTTTTGTCTTGCTCTTAAATCTCACTAAGATACATCTAAACCCGTGTTGGCTTTAAAACAAAGGCAGGAGGCAGTGGTTGCTCTTAAAATTATTACCCCAAACATTTCCCTCTTGAAACATAAACACATATTAAATAATATGACATTAATAATCACATAAAAGGAATGTTAAAAAAAAGCGGTTTCAGGAGAGAGAATAAACCATTAATGAATTGCTCTATTAGTGAAGGAGTTTGGGTAATAGTTGAGATGTTTGTACAAAGTTGATAAATGCTGCACTAGTAAATCACTTGCATATATCTTCTTTCCTGCCCTTAGTTTAGAGTCCTTTAGATCTACAAAGGTTGTAGATAATTTTTGCACCCCCTCAGTCAATGACTGGCAATGCGGCATGTAGCCGCAGTCATTCATTCTGTCAGTCAGCAGCTCTTGATAATGTGCCTGTCAATATAATTCAGTGCCTGTTCGAGGAAAGTGACACTTTGAATAGTGCACACTTTTCAAAAGCCTTCACACAGGGTCAGTTATATGATAAATAAATATATTTTGTGTTTGGAACAAATAGGCAATATGCAGGAACCAGAGTCTGAGCAGAAACACACAACCAGCCTGCAAGACGCAATGAACTGCAATGAAGAATGAGTGTGGTAAACGCAACTTTGCTTTTTCAGGTCTTGTTAATTGCGAGACCAGGGATAATAAAGTCTTCAGGATCCTATTTGGTGCAAAGGAGCCCGGATCCATGGCCAGGGTCACTATGCGCTGCTACAAATGAGATATTAGAGCAATGCTATCAATAGTTCTTTAAACCCTGTAAAAAAGGCTCATATTTTGGTTGCTGAATGAAAGGCACAGGCAAAAAGCTTTAATTACCACTAACGGTGTGTTAAAGAAAGTATTTATACGGCATACAGTATTTAGTTTCTAGTTTCCATTAATACAGGCTGGGAACGTGAGGAAGAAATATGTGATAGTGACAGGATTTTTAATGGTACCTCACCTTAAATGCATTTTAAAATATGTAAATCAATAAAAAAATTATTTGTAATAGCAGACTAAGAGTGCTGGTTAGCCTTACTGCTGAATGAAATGTGTGCTACGAGCCCTATTACCATACATCCTGGGAGCTGTAGTTAGGATTAATCTGTCAAAAGGGATGGTTTAGTGTTGATGAATATGACATGTGACCATTAATGATGTTGATTTTATCTCCTGAGATTAGCATGATTTACTTCGGATGGATAATAATGTCATTTGCTTGATGCAGTAGATCTGTTTACGAGCTGATTAAATTGTAAGGCCTTGCTTCATTTCATGCTATTTGGTTTACAGCTTCATTACTGCAATCACAAAAGCTGTGGAAATGTCCCACATCCCATGTCACAATAAATCATTGTTTAAGATTGCAGCTATGTATTTTAGCATTTCAGTTTTGCATGGGCCGTGCATTCCTTAACAAATATGTGATTGGGAATACATTAACAAAATATTCTGGAACATATTGCTGCAGAAATGTAGAAAATCAGCCAGAATCTTTTAATTGAGATTAAGGAAGCACTTGAGTAATTAGCTGTAACAAATTACCTTATTATTTAGACAGCAGAGTAAACATTTTTGTTGCAAGAATGATTATCATAAATCTGCAGAAAAGTGAAAGTCAAACAACCATAAAGGAAACTTGTAAGCAAACTGTATTTTCTGCCTATTACCTTTTGCATTTAAATCAAATTTATCAGAGACATAGTCTAGAAGTAATGTATTTGTTGTTTGGCCATAGAATAGGTTGCAAGCTATGCTGTCTGTAACTACTGCTCTGAGGAGTATATGTGTGGAAATCCCAACCACAAAAAAAGAGGCATCTCTTCATTATAATGGCAAATGCTAATGTTGCCATAGTTAAGGCTACATCAATGTTTCATTATAAACCTAGTTATAGAGGAAGAAGGAGAGAGGAAGGGTGGTAATCGGCCACCAAAGATTGCTGAGTGCTAGGATTTTGTATACAAAAGGGCACTCTGAGCTCTTACACCACATAAATCAGAGGTATCTGTGAAATCATGCTTGAAGTCTTGGGGAGGGGGGAGGATCAGGGCCAAGATCTCAGCTTGGGAGTGAGAGTGACTTTTTTGCTGCAATCATTTATTCCTATCTTGCATAAAATGATATTGCTACTTTTACTGTTCAAATGGAAAAAAAGTTACATTTATCAGTCAAATTGGACCTTTCAGAGCTAGTGGCTTAGCACCAGCTGAATTTGCTAGCTACAGTTGCTGAAGTCTTGGTTCGTGTGCTTCGTTTTTATTAAAGTTTTTATGGATTGGGAGTGCATGCTTTAACTGATTATCTTAAGTTGCATGGTTTGTGGTAATAGAATGGAATGTCAGCTCTTTCTCCTTCCTGTTTTGTAAAAACCCTGAAGTTCATTTCCAGTGGATTTCATGGAAAGATCTCAAGTTACTTCATATGTGAATTCTCCTGAGTTATAATATTGTCAAATGCAAATACGAACTTCATAGAGGACTTGTGAACTTTCTTTCCTCTTAACTTTTACCCTGAAAAACTGCACTCTCCATCTCAAAATATTTCAGTTGTCAGGTGAAGAAATGGGAACTGGACTCATGTGTAGTCTCATACATTGCTTTCTTGGCCTTTTGGCTAAGATCAAGTATATTATCTGTTTTTATCAGGTGAATAGAATAGAATAGAATCAACCAGGTTGGAAGAGACCTCCAAGATCATCCAGTCCAACCTAGCACCCAGCCCTATCCAGTCAACTAGACCATGGCACTAAGTGCCTCATCCAGCCTTTTCTTGAACACCTCCAGGGATGGTGACTCCACCACTTCCCTGGGCAGCCCATTCCAATGGCAAATCACTCTCTCTGTGAAGAACTTCCTCCTAACATCCAGCCTATGCTTCCCCTGGCACAATTTGAGGCTGTGTCCCCTGATATGTCCTCGATCAGAGGATTTTATATTAAATGGATTTTTGTGCATGGGTGTTTTTGGTTGGTTGGTTTTAAATTTTTGACTTCCCTAGGTGATCCTATTTGGGCTCGATCTCTGGAGGTGCCTTCCAACCTCTAATGTTCTGTGATTCTTGAACAATATTCTAGGTCAGGGGTAGAGTATCCAAAGATTTACAAATGTGTTGCAGCAGTGACCACAGTCAATATTTTTTACTAATGATTTGTGACTTGGCTATTCTGGTCACCTACCCTAAGACATTTTGAAAAGTCTGTTTTTTCTTGTCTGTTTGTTTTTAATGGCTGAAGCATGAAATGTTCTGGAAAAGTACAGGAGAGTTCATGATGTGGATTTGAAAAGAGGGGACAACTCTAATGCTTGCAAGTCAGTTCTGTCTGGTGGTTTGGGGACAGATTTATCAAGTTGATTTAGTTTTCCAATATGTTGTGGCTGCTGGGCATAGATCTGCCACCTTTGACTTTTTGCAGACCCAGTCCCTGTTGACACTGGTAAAGTTAATGAAAACGTTTCACATGTTGAAATGTTGATATTTTCAGCAACGTTTCAACTAATCAGATTAAAGAAGTGATAAATATTTAACCTGTTTTCCAAATGGCTCTAGACCTAATTTAATGAAAACATATCCTTAAAAATGAATAAGTTTATTTTTCACCCAAAAATTCAACTTCTGGGGCAAAAAGAGAAGGCAAAAAGCAGCAATCACACTATGATTCTTCATTGCTGCAGGAGATTTTTGGTAATACTTAGCATCCCTGCAAGTTATTAGCACAGTTTCACGTTTTATAACTTTGAAATTAAACAAAACAAAGGCTTCCTCACTTAATGAGCTGCATCTTTTGACAGCAATGCAAACCCAGGATTTTTCAGGGTGCACATTCTTTCACTGTTATTCCTGTTGAAATTAAAGTAATGTCCTTGAAAATCCCAACTACTGGCTTTACTGAAGATAGGCAATTTTCCCACCCAGCTGCCAGTGATGGTTAATCTAATGTATTTTCTGTATAGAAGAAGATCCCTTCCTGGCACTATGAGGTGGAGAGGCTATCAATCAGGTTAATGGAGTAACCATAGCTTTGTGGAAACACCGACCTTTAACCTGCATAACTAGAGTCATCTCTGTGGACTTTAGTAAGCGCTATTCATATTAACAAGGACAAAAGTACTATGGACATACAATATCTTAGTTTCCTTACAAGCTGTCCCTAGTCTGCCTCTACCGTTCCTTAGAGTCTGTGATATTTGAGGCATCTATTTAAATACAACTAATGAATTCTGGCTGATGCCGTGTGGGTTGTTTGTGTTGTTCCAAAGTGGTGGCAGTGTATAATGTACATACATCTACCTTACTGATAAAACTGCCACCATAACAGGAGTGAAGAGACTCTTTGCTCTTCATCACTGAGCGCTGAATAAACAATTCATACATTCAGAAAGTTGATGGCTGCTGGAAGATGCTTCATCCATCTTCTCTGCAGGTGCCTTGAGGTATGGCAATTATTGAAATAGGACAGAAAGAAGTAAAAGAGGGTGTTAAAATTATTCGGAATAATGTAATTGAATGGCTGAGAGGAAGAGGGGAAAAGCTATACATTATTTTGCAGTAAGAGAATCAGTTTAGCTGCAGAAGTGTTCTCTGACAGAGGAAGAAAGCTAATCTGAAAAGAAATATTTTTTTTCTTTAAATGTGCTTTACAGTAGAAGGATCCTGGGAAGCTTTAGGCCAAAGAGTTTTCCATGCTGGTGTTGACATTACACTAGCCTGGCTTTGAATCTTCTACAAAGAATCTTCTTAAACCTAGGGCAAGGGCTGCAGATGTTACATCCACGGCATTTGAAGACCTATATTTTGTATTCCAGGTCATCTATGTAGCTGTAACTCCTGGTACCAAGACAAAACAACTGTAGTATTTTGGAAGACAACATTGCTCACTAGAACTTCACAGAATTGGATTGCAGAATTCCAGATAGAAAGCTGAGTCCAGCAATGTGTTAGCAGTTTTTTTATCTTTGTGCATTTGTGCTAATCTTAATGAGGACATTTCCCCAAGTTTGGGGCGCTAAGACAAAGCACTGAATGTGCCTCCAGCAAATGATTTCTGCTCTTTCACAAACTTGCTGATGTCGGTAGAGTTGGGCAGTTTGCACCGGGGCCAGATTTGCTTTAAACAGCTCTTAAGGAATCAGCACACCCTAAATCTTTGGCTGATTCAGAAGGCATCCAGATGGATGCTGAGGAAGGTCAAAGCTGTAAGCAAAGAAACTCTACAAGACAGTGTGCATGCCTGTGTTTACATTATGTCCTCCATTGTAAGTCTCATTAAAATATTTAGAGGCTGTTTGATGGCTCTTGGAGCAGTGAGTTCTGAGCAGCTTTAGGAATCGGAAGCATGAATTTTCTGAAGAAAGGTAGATTCCTACAAGTATCTTGTCAGATTTCAGCATGAGTGTGATTTTCTGTGTTACCAAGGCCACAGTATTTCATTGAGGATATCCTGCACTAAGTGCAGCTACGTTCAATTGAACTAGGTAAAGGATATAGAAAGAAATTGAGGCAGACAATTTGTTATTTTTTTTCTTCATAGAGGTCAGAAATAGGTTTTGCAAAAAGTATTGTGCCTCCTGCAGTTACTGCATCACCTCTAACAGAGAGACCACTGTAGTCAGGCCTGTTAATGAACAAATTTTGTGGCATTTCAAGTCTCTGAAGTCTCTTAACGTTCCACGTGAGCATTATGTTGCTTGCTTTCTCTGTCAAAGCTGGCATGTACCAGAATGCAGTGAAAGAAAAACTATTTCATTCTAAACTAAATGGCACCGTCCAATTAAAAAAACCCAACCAAGACCCAGGTTTGAAACTGTAAAATCTATTGAAAGTTTCTTTCTGGTTTAGAGGAAATGTACCAATTGCTATTGGAAGAGTTAGGCTAAACGATTGGCTTCCAGTTAACTATTATGTGTGCTCCCAGGATTTGCGGTTGTTGGGTTTTTTTCCATTTGTCCTCCTCAGAAGAGATGGAGAAAAGAACACAAAACTATTGAAAAGATTTGCTCAGTCTTTCATCTTTTGAATCACTGTCATACTAACAACAAGATGTTTTGAAGTCTTTAACCATTAATTGACTAACTGGTTTTCTTTAGACATAAAACTTGTCAAGGTCTTGATTGTTGTAAATCCGTGGTGATAGACTCTGGCTGAATGCCTAAGTAGAAGGATAACATTTTCTGAAACAAGTTGGGCTTTTCCCTCGTAATGTCATTTAAACAAGCATAATTGCCTAGAAGTTTCATTTTTGTGCACTCTGTCAAGTACTGTTTGAGAGACGGAGCCTTTTAGGAACAGACCCTAAATGACAAAATCTGGCCTCTACCTAATCTTAGATTTTTCAGTTCTTGTTTATTTACACAAAATAAGCCGATATTAACTAAGTATAAAAATTCATTCTAAGCAGAAAACCTGTTTTATCCTCTCATTTTCCTTCTTCAAATAACCTTAGTGCCATGGTCTAGTTGATTGGATAGGGCTTGGTGATAGATTGGACTGGATGATCTTGGAGGTCTCTTCCAATCTGGTTGATTCTATTCTATTCTATTCTATTTGTGGCTGTTGATGACTTATACCCTAACATATTTTACAACTGAACTGCTCTGTTTTAGAATTAAACTACTTTATTAACCATAAAGAGGTATTGAAATACCAAATACTATTTGTAATGAAAACCATCACAAAAATCCTTTCTGCCAGTAGCAAGTAACGAAATTGAAAAGGTGTGCGTTAAAGAAACATTAATGTCAGGCAACACCATCCTACTGGTGGCAGTAGTGGAGAGCTGAGTGGTTGCACAAGGAAATAGTGAGAGCCAGGAAGGGCTGTTTGATGCACAAGTGTAAGGACTTTATATCTGTAAGTCACTGCATGGCTGTGGGATTGAAGTTACCCACGTATATTAAAACAGCGTTCAGCAACTTCAGTCAATGAGACAGTAGGGTAGCCCTCCAACTGCTACCAGTGCTGCTCCTTCAACTCTGGGTCAGCATCAGAGAACAAAGGGGCTGTGGTTCCGTCCCTGTTTATTCCCTGCTCACTCTCTTTTGCAATTTCCATTTCCTCACTGGCTGCAAGGTGCTGGTTCAACCTGCGTTACAGGTCTCTATGTGTGTCTTGCAAGAGATCAGTCAAGAAAACCGTTCCTGTTGGTTCCCCAGTAATCCAGGTGTCTGTCTCAAATCTACCTAAGGGAGAAGTCCTACCACTGCCAAGAAAGACAGAAGAATTTTTCATCACTGGAAAAGATAACAAAAAAAAGGGGCAAAAAAAAGGCCTTTACCTTCTCCATTAAGCAGCTTGTGTGGCCAGAAGTGGGTAGTTTTACATAACTAATAGTCTTATTTCAGCTGTGATGATTTGCTTGTACAAAAGCTGTTTCAGGACTAACTGACAGACAGACCGGTAATTAGTGTAGATTTAGGACACCTAAAACCAAAAACCTGTCAGGCCTGCCTCTTGCACAAGGGGATCAGACCAAAAGGCTGACACATTACTACCTTCTTCAGATTAGTGAGGCCTCGGATGCAGGCTTCCCTCCTTCGCTCCTAAAATGA
This sequence comes from Tricholaema leucomelas, assembly GCA_013400475.1. Classification (NCBI taxonomy): domain Eukaryota; kingdom Metazoa; phylum Chordata; class Aves; order Piciformes; family Lybiidae; genus Tricholaema lacrymosa; species Tricholaema leucomelas. Next base: position 851,334 of record WAAF01010411.1, on the reverse strand, counting down.
TGCTAATCCCTGGACCTACAGTTTTGCAGTTCTGTAGCTGGACAGCACCTATACTAAAAGGATTTTCTGTTGCTGCTGGCTGCTTAGCAGAGTGGTTACAGGAGGTGACAGCACAGGCCATGGATTATCTGCACAGATCTCCAGCTGCCTTGAGGTTTTCCTGTTTAGAAAATTCTCAAGCATTAGCAATTTGTCCCAGGCTGAGACTATAGGGTTAAAAAATCTTCTGGGGACTAGAAGGTTGTTATTCAATCCCAGAATTCTGCTCTCTCTTTGTAAACTCACAACAAGGTCAATTCGCTCTCCTTTCCTCCTCCTCCTGCCCTGGGTGTGTGGTGGGAGCCACTTTATCGGGGAGAACATGCAAGCAGTAGGCCTCCAGAGGCTTGTTTAGGCCTCCTTGGAAGGCAGAGGCATTGGTGGGGGGAGGATTGGAGCACTGGAGAGTACTAGATTTAGTTTTTGGGATGGGGGAAAAATCCAAGGGGGCTTGCCAGGGATGTGGTAATTGCTTTGTAATGTCTCTCTCTCTATTTCTCTCTAAATATAATTCTGTATTTTGTCTCCAGTTCCATTTGAGAGTTTACTTTCTGTCCACTCTCCCCTTCTGTGAATGAGAAGCCCAGTGGCCCAAAGTGCTTGTGACTAATGTCTTCATCTAATCATTAACTTAATCCAGTACAAGAGAGCATGGAATATGCTATAAAGACTGCATTAGTGAAGCTATCATAGAATGGGTTAGGTTGGAAGGGACCTCAGAGATCATCCCTGCCACAGCCAGGGACACCTCCCACTAGAACAGGTTGCTGAAGGCCTCATCCAACCTGGCCTTGAACACCTCCAGGGAGGGAGCAGCCACAACCTCCCTGGGCAACCTGTGCCAGTGTCTCACCACCCTCACTGCAAAGAACCCTTTCCTAACATCTAGTTTGAATCTCCCCTCTGCCGGTTTAAACTCGTTACCCCTGGTCCTGTCATAGAATAATAGAATCATACAATCAACCAGGTTGGAAGAGACGTCCAACATCACCCAGTCCAACCTAGCACCCAGCCCTAGCCAGTCAACCAGACCATGGCACTAAGTGCCTCATCCAGGCTTTTCTTGGACACCTCCAGGGACAGTGACTCCACCACCTCCCTGGGCAGCCCATTCCAATGCCAATCACTCTCTCTATGCAGAACTTTCTCCTAACATCCAGCCTAGACCTCACCTGGCACAACTTGAGACTGTGTCCCCTTATTCTGTTGCTGGTTGCCTGGCAGAAGAGCCCAACCCCACCTGGCTACAGCCTCCCTTCAGGTAGTTGTAGACAGCAATGAGGTCTCCCCTGAGCCTCTTCTCCAGGCCCCTCACCAGGGGTGGTTCCAGTATCTCAACATCTCTCTTGAATTGAGGAGCCCAGAACTGGACACAAGATTCAAGGTGTGGCCTGACCAATGTCAGGGGAAGAATAACCTCCCTTGTCCTGCTGGCCACACTGGTTTAGAGCCAGGCCAGGATGCCACTGGCTCTCTTGGCCACCTGGGCACACTACTGGCTCATCTTCAGCCTACTCTCTACCAGCACCCCCAGGTCCCTTTCTGCCTGGCTGCTCTCAGCCACTCTGACCCCAGCCTTCCTCTTTTTTGGGATGCATTGCCCCTGGGCCTGGAGGAGGTGATCCTTGAACACTGAACAGCTTTCCTGGGCTCCCCTTCCTTCCAGAGTTTTTTCCCATGGCACCCTGCCAAAGAAGTCCCTGAAGAGGTGGAAATCTGCTCTTCTGAAGTCCAGAGCAGTGACTTTGCTATGCAGCCTCCTTGATGCCTTGAGGATCTTAAACTTTACTATTTCATGGTCACAGCGGCCAAAGCTACCCTTCAGCTTCACTTCACTCACCAGCCTCTCTGTGTTGGTGAGGACTAGGTCCAGCATAACACCTTTTCCTGTGGGTTCCTCTACCACTTGGAGGAGGAATCAATGCATCCCAGGAACTTCTTAGACTGCTGGTGCAATCTAAGAAGTATAGCAGTAAGACAATGTCGTACAATGGAAGTGCATAAAGCATGCACGTGTCTCCTATAATTCCAGTTTTGACTTTTTCCCCTTTTTTTTAGTCATCAATTCAAGTAGAGCTAGAAATAATTAGCTGATTTTAAGAACATCTACTTCACTTTGAAGCCATCTGATCTGACTTTAACATGGTGGACTAGAGGTTATGCTGGAAGAACAGTAGTGACAAGGAACTACCATGCCTTCTGCCCTCATGAAGTTAAGCCATTTTGTAGAGTGATCCACCGTAAACAGTGACTTTGTGCATCATAATCTGGAAAATCCTTGATCTACAGAGCAATTGGTCTAGAACAATAACAAAGATAATGACTTTTCACCAACTAAAGCTCTTTGTGGCTTTTTCTTCACTTCTTGCCTGAGCAGACCTTTGGTACTCAGTCCCAGATCTTCCCATTTGCTCAATATTCTAAGTCTTATGACTTTGTCTTACTCCCATTTCTCTCTCTGCAACCTCATGTTCCTTAGTTCTGCCTTGGACACCATGCTGTCTGAGACTTTGTAAGGCTGCAGTCTACATGCTGATTAAGGACTGAGGAAGGAGGAAGTAGAACGTTCTTAGTTCTTTCAACAGTAGAAGGAAACATGATTTTTTAGAACTGCTTTGGTCTCTTTGTTGTGCAGGGTTTAATGCTGAATTTTTTAGCTCTTTCAAGTCAAAGGCTAGTCATTTATTCTATAATTTCTTTCTCTATTTCTTGCACAAGCTTTCATATAAAGCACCATTGTGGACGTCCCTCACAAAATTACACTTTATTCACACCAGAAGCCAATCAGAAGTCATGTGTGATTCTCCATCCTCATAGCAGTTCATAGAGACATCTAACCAGAGACTGCTGATGCACAGACAGATGGAAAATGCATTGTCTGTTACAGAGAAGTAATGTGGGAATAAGTAAACAGAAAGACCAGAATACCTCACACTAGGGAGCTGTGGAATTGACTCTTGTGACAGTATGTCCCCAGAATGAGAGGATAGGAGTTGGATACATATAAACCCAGATTTTGAGATTTGAGATCAGGTAGAATTCTGGGTTACATGACATTGTAAGGCAAGTACATGAAATCTACAGATCTCATGTCTTTAAAATCTGTTCTCAATCAAACTAAGATAAATTCATTAAAAAAAAAAAGAAAGTCCTTGAAAGGATTCCCAGGATTTTTAATTAATGGTCTTCTGAAAATCCACGGTTAAAATTATTTCAAGCTGACGCAGTATGTGAATTTAATGGCAACCAGCACTACGACAACACTCTACATATAGAGGTTTATCACATAATGTCATTACCTTGTTCCAGTTTGTATTCTACAACAAGCATGTCTGCACAAGAAGTTACTCAGTAAGAAGGCTGCTTTTATCCTTGACTAATTCCGTGTGCAGTCAAGCTTTTAGTCAAACCAGCACAACTGCATGTGTAGATAAATCACCAGTCCATCCCTGCCTGCATCTACAGGAAATCTGTATCTGTCACTAAAAGCAGCGGCAAGATCTGAAAATCTTACATTCATTTGCAGAATAAGCATAGAGCTTACAGGCTCCCACCCTTATTATCCTACTCTTTCTTGTGTCTTTTGGAGGTTTTATTATTATCCTACCCTTTCTCGTGTCTTTTGGAGGTTTTAGGAACTGCATATCCTTTGTATTTTCTGTTCAGGGTCGTTAGCAAACTAATAAGTACCATGGTACTTCTGTTTGCTGATAAATCAAAATGAAGAGTTTTTGAGAGTGACAATGCTCCATCAGCTTTATATACAAGTCTAGGAGATGAAAGCAACGTTGCTTTTCTTTTTGGGGAAAAAGAGCATGCTAGACCTTTTAAACATGAAGACTTTCCTCTCAACATATAGTCTTAAGTACTTGTGTTTGTCACCTGTGTTTGCCTAGTTCTATCATGAGTCCGACTCCAAGCCCTAATAAAACATTAGTGTCCAAGCTCCAGAACTTCCACTGTTGCATTTCTATCATTTATCACTGTTGCTGATTTTATCTGCAGTTACTGTTTAGAGAAGTGAAATAGCAAGCTGTACATTTCAAAGAAGACACAAGATTAATGAATGTGTACAGCTGGAACCTGCTGTAAAATATCAGTAAGAGCTCTTACATATTAAGAGCTTTTTTACTTTGCATGGGTTTTGTACTTCCATTTCAATATACTTCTCTAATACACGGTTTAACAATTCAAGTACAGACTACTAGGTGGCCTTATTAGCATCTTTCTCCAAATAAACAAGTTTCTCTTGGAATGCAACTGTGCATGAAAGTTGTCACCCCCAAATTGTGACATTTTAGTCCATAAGAAATTTTGTGGTGCTGGCTGTTGAGGCATGTTTAACATGAACTTGCCCCAGCTCTGTTCTCAGCAGAGTAACTCTTGAAGAGCCTGTGAAGACTCCTATGCTTATTTTCCAGTCTCCAGTCCCAGTGCTTCCCCCAGCAGCTGAAAGAGTCATCACTATCATCATATCTACATGTTGTGGGCAGGAGGCTTCATCCCTCTTTAATGTCATAGTAGACTACAGCTATCAGGCGTTGCACAAACACGTGAGCCTGAATCCAATTGGTTTCCTTTCCAGCAAGGTCATCCTAGATTTCTGAAATAGGCTCAGTAAGTGAGGGAATTCCTCCATTTCAGATAGAGTTTTGTTCTTTAAGTAGATATCATCAGTCTTACCAGTTATTGACTATTCTGATTTAGGCACAATAAAATAAAGATATATTGAGGAGTGATGCAACCTATACTTGAGTCACTCCATTTGTAGAAGCTCAATATTCATTTCAGAGAGCACCAGATGCACAGTATTCAAGGATAAAAACTGTCTGGAAAAGGTATAATTACTAAGACCTGGCTTTCTCCCTTCTAATGAATACAAAGTTCCTCAGCTGGGACTAGTCTGGGATGTTTAGACCTGGAGTTTTCCATAGGGCTCTTATTCACTACATAAAATGCCACTACATGGAGCATGACCTCTTCCCTGGTTACTTGTAAGAAAAAACTCTGTCTGAGGCATAAAACAACTGGGCACAACCACTGCAGTCCAGACTTTATAATTACCCCATGCAAATCTACTAGTACACCAATGACCATCCCAAACATTGGGCAGATTTGGAGCAACTGTGTGGTACTTCAGATATGTCAGGGACAAAAAGTTGGCTGGGGAAGATATGGAGCCTCTCCAAAAAGAGAATGGAGACCTGATCATGATGGATAGAGAGAAGGCTGAGGTGCTCAGTGGCTACCTTGCCTCAGTGTTCACTGGCAAGGCTCTAGCTGTATTTCCCAATCTCCTGAAAACACAGGTGGGGAGTGGGAAAAGGAAGATCCACCCACTCTAAGTGAAAAGTAGGTTTGAGACCATATAAAGAACCTGAAGGTGCACCAGTCTGTGAGGCCCATAGAGATCCACTCACAGGTCCTGAGGGAACTGGCAGATGAAGTTGCCAAACCGTCGCCCATCATATTCAAAAAGTCTTGGCTGTCTGGCAAAGTTCCTGCTGGCTGGAAAAGAGGAAACAACCTCCATCTTCAAAAAGGGAAAAAAGGAAGATCCCAGAAAATATAGGCCAGTCAGTGTCACCTCTCTGCCTGGCAACATCATGGAACAGATCCTCCTGAAAGTTTTGCTAAGGCTCATGGAAAATGAAGAAGTGATTGTTGTGAAGAAGCATGGCTTTACCAAGGGCAAATCGTGCCTGACTAACTTGGTGACTTTCTATGATAGAGTTACAGCATCAGTAGAAGAGGGGAAAGCGACTGATGTCATGTGCATGGACTTGTGTAAAATGTTTGATACCATCCCAAAATGACATCCTGGTCACCATGTTGGAAAAGCATGGTCTTGAAGGGTGGGCCATTGGCTGGATAAGAAATTGGCTGGACAGCTGCACTCAGAGAGGTGCAGTCAATGGCTCAATGTCCAAATGGAAATCAGTGACATGTGGCATCCCTTAAGGGTCAGTATTGGGACCATCGCTGTTTAACATCTCTGTCAGCAACACAGAGAGGAGGATTGAGTGTACCCTCAGCAAGTCTGCAAATAACACCAAGATGTGTGGTCCAGTTGATGGAGGGAAGGATGCCATCTAGAGGGACTTGGACAGGCCCAAGAGGTGAGCCCAGGCCAACTTCATGAAGTTCAAGAAAGCCAACTGCAAAGTCCTACACCTGGGTTAGGGCAATCACAAGAATAAATATAAGCTGGGTGAGAGGTGGCTCAAGAGTGGTCTCAAGGAGAAGAACTTGGGGGTGTCAGTTGGTGAAAAGCTCAGCATAAGCTGACCACGTGCACTTGCAGCCCAGAAGGACAACTGTGTCCTGGGCTGTATAAAAAGTGTGACTAGCAGGACAAAAAAGGTGGTTCTGCCCCTCTGCTCTCATGAGATCCCACCTGGAGCATTGCACCTAGTTCTGGTGCCTCCAGCACAAGGCTGACATTGAACTGCTGGAGTGGGTCCAGAGGAGCACCATGAAGATGATCAAAGGGCTGCAGAACCTCTGCTACAGGAACAGGCTGAGAGAGTTGGGATGTTCAGCCTGGAGAGAAGGCGGTTCCAGGGAGCCTTCCAGTGTCTGAAGGGAGCCTACAAGAAAGCCAGGAAGGGACTTCTTACAAGAGCTTGTAGTGATGGGATGAGAGGGAATGGATTAAAGTTTGAAGAGGATAGATTTAGACTACATATTAGGAAGAAATCCTTTCCAGTGAGGGTGGTGAGACACCAGAACAGATTGCCCAGAGGTCATGGGTGCCTCTCTCCCTGGAGATGTTCAAGACCAGGCTAGATGAAGCCTTGAGCAACCTGGTCTAGTGGAAGGTGCTCCTGACCATGACAGGGAGAGCTGGAACTAGATGATCTTTGAAGTTCCTTCCAACCTAAACCATTCTACTAATCTATGAACTTGATCATCTGGGAAAATCAACCCTCGTCACCCTGGGCTCCTCTTTAAAAGGCTGCTGTGAGATTTTGGCCCAGATAACCCATCTGTTGGCTGCTTGAGAAGAGAGAAGGAGGAGCCCTTTTCTTCTCCTGGAAAGAGGGCTAGTTAAGAACAGGTGCTGAGCTGTGTTTGAGCTGCTTTGGGAGTGGCTCTCTGCTCTTCCCGGAACCTCGGCTGTGGGCTGCCACAGTGCATGGCAGCAGGGAGCGGCTGTGAGGACTGCAAGCAGGTCAGTGGCTAAACTGAAGTCAGATTAATTCTTCTTTGAGGATTTTTTTTTTTTGGTCACATTAACTTCTCTCACACCTTTTTAAGTATACATCAAGAAAAATCCTTTCACAAATCATCAACTTCAATCCTGTTTGGTTGGAATGTTCTTTCTCTTGCTGTTGAAAGTAAGCTTTCTTTATAAATAACTATTTCCTTGAAAGCAGAGGTTTGCCTTGGGTATCAAAGTAGCCTTTAGGTTGTTTGCTACTTTTGTATCTTGCAATTGTGGTCAATGGGATGGAGTCCAGCTGGAGGCCTGTAACTAGTGGAGTCCCACAGGGGTCAGTACTGGGGCCAGTTCTGTTCAATATATTCATCAATGACCTGGATGAGAGCACAGAGTGCACTGTCAGCAGGTTTACTGATGACACCAAACTGAGCAGAGTGGCTGACACTCCAAAGGGTTGTGCTGCCATTCAGTGAGACTTAGGCAGGAGTGTTGGGCAGGGAGAAATATAATGAAATTCGACAAGGGCAAGTGTAGAGTCTTGCACCTGGGAAAGAATAACCCCAGGTGTCAGTATAACTTGGGGGCTGGCCTATTGGAAGGCAGCAAAGTAGAAAAGGATCTGGGGGTCCCGGTTGATGGGAGGCTGACCATGAGCCAGCAATGTGCTCTTGTGGCCAGGAAGGCCAGTGCCATTCTGGGGTGTATTAGAAGGGCTGTGGCTAGTAGGTCAAGAGAGGTTCTCCTGCCTCTCTACTCTGCCCTGGTGAAGCCACCTCTGGAGTACTGTGCCCACTTCTGGGCCCCCTAGTTCAAGAGGGACATAGAACTGCTTGAGAGAGTCCAGAACAGAGCCACAAAGATGATTAAAGGAATGGAACATCTCTTTTACGAGGAGAGACTGAGGGAGCTGGGGCTCTTTAGCTTGGAGAAGAGGAGACTGAGAGGTGACCTCATCAATGTTTATAAATATGTAAAGCGTGAGTGCCAGGAGGATGGAGCCAGGCTCTGCTTGGTGTTGCCTGATGACAGGACAAGGAGCAATGGGTGGAAGTTGAGGCGTAGGAAGTTTAATGTAAACATGAGAAGGAATTTTTTTCCTGTGAGAGTGACAGAACCCTGGAACAAGCTGCCCAGGGGGGTTGTGGAATCTCTCTCTCTGGAGATATTCAAAACCTGCCTGGACACGTTCCTGTGTGATCTGCTATAGGCGATCCTGTGCTGGCAGGGGCGTTGCACTAGATAATCTTTCAAGGTCCCTTCCAGCCTCTGACATTCTGTGTGTGTCTCTGTGTGTGATTTCATTTTAAGGAGGAATTATTTAGGCAGTACTATTTTCTTCAAATATAAAAGTTGATTTTTTTAGACTTAAGGTTTTATGGATTTTGCTAATAACTCAATTTGTTCAGAGGAAAAAGCCAGAGTTAGGATGACTTGCCTTTTCAGAAAGGAGCTTTGTAGCATTCTTTTTCTGTAAAGTGGTTGTTTTGTGGTTTATTTCTGTAGTTAAAAATCAAATAGGGCTTCTTAAGTGTTAGAATGAAAAATACAGAGTTTTCAGACTATTGTTCACCTACATGTTAGTATTACAGAGTTCCTTCTAGAACAAAAATGCTATTAAATCATTTAATCGTGGTAGATTTAATCCTATCTGAAAACTCCTCCATCACATGGCTTCAGAATAGGAATGCACTTACTGGCCTGCTGGGTCCTCCTCTGCTTACTACAACCATCCTGTCAGGTATTATTTTTTTTTTTAAGTGTGTTGTACTCTATCTTAGCAACAGTTGTGTAGTTTATTCCTGCTGTTCCCAAAGGATGACTGTTACAGAATATAATTGCTTTACAACATTGCTAGTGAGCCATTTGCCATTGGCACTGACTTGGGATAGAGTTAAAAACACTACCACTACAGATTTAAAAATTAACAAACAACAATAAAACAAAGAAACAACAAAAGGCACCTCAAACAACAACAAAACAAAGAAACAGCAAAAGGCACCTCAAACAACAACAAAACAAAGAAACAGCAAAAGGCACCTCAAACAACAACAAAACAAAGAAACAACAAAAGGCACCTCAAGCAACAACAAAACAAAGAAACAACAAAACTTCTAACATCTACTAGAGAGCTTCATCCTTAGTGCTTTGTTGGTTGAGAGTCAGCTTCTAATTTCAAACTTAGCTTATTTATGGCCAGCTGAAGACCTTGGTCTTGTGCTAAATATTTCTTCTAAGTTGAATGGTATTTTTTCTCTCAGCTTTTTAATTAACACAGTTCGACAGCAAGCTCTCCCCGCTTTTGTTATAGTAGGCTGAACAAACCAGGCTTATTTCACCTCATTTCATAAAATCTGCTTCCCATTGCCCTGATCTCCCAAGTAGTCCTACTCCTCTACCTCTTTAGTTCCAGTTAATGTCTCAAAGACAGGTGCCTAAACTGTACACAGCATTTCAGGTGAGCCCTTTTCAGTGCTTTATATAATGCTGTTGGTTTCCCCCTGTATCTGACCGAAGTTATTCCAGCTGCCTTACCCTGGTGATCTGTAGCCATTATATTTTAAGCAGAGCCTTCTTGTTCTTGTTGAGAAATTATGCCAAGGATATTTTTTTAGCCCAGAATGCTAGGATTTGTAAGGGTCTTAAATTAGAGAAAATTTAGTGAATTGTAATCTACTTTGAATAAGCTCAGACTATGTCTTCTAACTTTGTTTGATTTTTTTTTTTGTATGCCTTGTTACTTTCAACTTGTCCTTTTAAAGTTTTAGCTATCACTGCAATCTGAATGATAAATATTAATACTAGACATCTTATTTCCCTTGAAAGAACAATCTATATTCATTTTACCCTCATTTTGTTTTGGTGAAGTTTAGTAAGAAGTCCTTGATACTGTTACAGTCTCCTAATTTAGAGTTGTGAGTCAGAGTGGAGATTAATTAGGGTCCTAGAGTTTAGCGCCTTAGCAGATTTGATTTTGTTTGTACCTCACCTGATTTTCAATCTCTAAGGTCATATCTATCAGCTGTTTCCCTTCCATCCTATGCTCAGCTCCTCCTTTTTTATTAATGCAAAATACCCCCCTGACTTTGGGGTGCATGTCTGCATTATCTGTATTCTCTACTACATTCCTTTGTTTCTTTCATTTTATGTAACTGAAACTGTTTTTGTCCATCTTAATACCCTTTGGAAAGCCTAACGCAGCTTCTCCTTTGGCACTTCCTACCTCACTCCTATGCTTCTCAGATAAGGACTGATGAGCAAACAAAAGATGCTTTTCCTGTGTATTACTTTTGTCTAGTTTTTCACAGGTAAGACATTTTTTTGGGGTATAGTTCATCCAGTTAGGCCTGAAGTAGCTTCTTCTGGGTTTTCTTTTACTTGTTCTTGTGTTTAGAATATAGATTTGTGACCATTTCAACACTCTTGACATTAAATATTTGTTAGATTTTGATCCCTGATTGATCTATTAGCTGCTCAGTCCAGCTGACGTGACTACACTAGAGCTTGCCCTTCTAACTGGAGGAAAGCCAGTGTCACTCCAGTCTTCAAAAAGGGCAAGAAGGAGAACCTTGGTAACTACAGGCCAGTGAGCCTCACCTCCATCCCTGGAAAGGTGATGAGACAGTTTATTCTTAGTGTTATCTTAAAGCATATTGAAGAAGTGGAGATTATCAGGAGTAAACAGTATAAATTCACCAAGAGAAAGTCGTGCTTTGACCAATATGAAAGTCTTTTACAATGGCTTAACTGGCTGGATAGATATAGGGAGGGCAGTGGATGCAGTCTAGGCCTCTGACACTGTCTCCCACAGGACCCTCAAAGCCAAGCTGAGGAAGTATGGAGTGAATGATTGGACTGTGAAGTGGACTGAAAACTAACTGAAGGACAGAGCTCAGAGGGTTGCAGTCAGTAAGGCAGAGTCTAGTTGGAGGCCCATGGCGAGTGGTGTTCCTCTGGAATCAGCACTGGCTCCAGTCTTGTTCAATATATTCACCAGTGACCTAGGTGGAGGGGCAGAGTGTGCCCTCAGCAAGTTTGCTGTGGATTCAAAACTGGGAGTGGCTGATGTGCCAGAAAGCTGTACTGCCATCCAGTTTGACCTGGATGGGCTGGAGAGTTGGGTGAGGAGAAACCTAACAAAATTCAACAAGGGCAAATGTAGAGCACTGCATATGGGAAAGAACAATCCCATGTACCAGTACAAGCTAATCTACTGGAGACCAGCTCTGGATTAAAGGGCCTGGAAGTCCTGGTGGACAACAGGCTGACCATTTCCCAACAATGTGCTGTTGTAGCCAAGCAGGCCAATAGCATCCTGGTGTGCATTAAGAAGAATGTGACCAGCGGGTTGAGGGAGGTTCCTCTCTACTCTGCCCTAGTGAGGTCTCATTTGGAATGTTGTGTCCAGTCCCAGGCTCTCCAGTTCAAGAAGGACAAGAAATTACTGGGCAGAGTCCATTAGAGCCACTATGATTGAGGTACTGAAAGATCTACCTCATGAGGAAAGACTGAGAGAGCTGGGTTTGTTTAGCTTGGAGGAGAGGAGACTGAGGGGGGGAATCTCATAGATGCTTATATACCTAAAAGGTGAGCGTCAGAAGAATGGAGCCAGTCTTCTCTCAGTGGTGCCCAGTGACAGGATAAGGGGCAGTGGACACAAACTGGAACACAGGAGGTTCCACATAAACATGAGGGGAAAATTCTTCACTATGAGGGTGGCAGAGCACTGGAACAGGCTGCCTGGAGAGCTTGTGCAATCTGTCTGTAAGGCATTCAAACCCCACCTGAACTGAGTTCCTGTATAATTTACTCTAGGTGATCCTGCTCTAGAAGCTAGACCATCTCCAGGATCCCTTCCCACTCCTGTAATGTTGTCATTCTGTGAGAGATTGGAATCCTTTCATTTGTTCTCCTGTTTAACTGAAATGAGTTTATCTGACTTAATCCAGAACTACAGATGGCTTATTTCTAATATTCTCACTCCTTATCAGTAATAGAATATAAAGTATCTTATCACTTCTTATTGATTGGATGGGGATTTAAGTGTGTTGTACATTGTATCCAAGACTAACTGGAAGTTACTGCTATTTGTAGTCCTTTCTGTCTCTAGTTTTGTAGCTATAAACAAATGCCCTTAGCCACCTGTCGCGGAGGGGGTTTTCTGCCTCCTACGCCCGTTTGTGGTGAAGGGGAGAAATCAATAGGTGCGAGATAATTTATATAAAAATATGTATTTATTAGACTCAATATTCTTTACTCTCAACACCCCCCAAACACTATTTAATATTGTTGATTCACGGTTATGAAAGACCTTATGGGAAATATATCACAATGAGCAGCTTACTAAGAACTCCATTCCAATGACTAGCATCCAACTATTAACAGAGAGAGTTTTCCCCGCGGCTCAGTTCCACTTGGGGTCAATGTACCATGTGCCCAGCAGGGTGGGCTGAAACACTTTCTGCCCTTTGGCAAGAGATTACAAATATTACAGAGGCTTCAAAGTATTTACTGACAATTCTGGTTAGGTATCAATAATTATCAATCACCCTCCGGGGTTATATCAACTGCCTATTTACCTAAGGTCCAAACCTCTGTGGGCTCTGCCCGTGGACCTGTGAGGCTGGAAATCTTCCCGGTGTGAGGGGAAATAGGAATCTTCCCGTTTCTAGGGGTAATTAGTGATCCTCCCGGCTTCTGGGGGAAAGGATGTAGTCTTCCCAGCTATCTGGGGGAAATCAATACAGTCTCTACCTCCTTCTCCTGGCGAGGATACCTTCTGCCTTGTCTCCTGGTTCCTCCTGGAAGCTTGGTCCGGGAACTGCTGCGGGACCGGTGGCAGGACCTCTGTTGCTGGAGAATGGGTGCTGTGCAGCACGGTTCTCACCCTGGCTGTCAGGTCGATCGCGCCTCTGGTCTGCTCCTGGTGGCTTGGCAGCTTTGGCTCTTACCAGGCTGAAGCAATGGGCATACACGGCTAGCTGGAGTCTGTGCTCCTCAGATATATAGACAGTGCAGGATCGAATGTCCTGATTAGTTCACCTCGGCTGGCTGGCTGGGAGATTCTATCTCCATATCAGCATGAGCAAATAGGCCGGTGACACAAAGTAACAGACAATAGTTGTGCCCAAGTCTAAGTATAAGCGATCGTGAGGACAGGGCCTCAGCGTGAGTGTGAGAGAGGAGAGAAGCAAGCTCTGGCGAGCTGGAGAGAAGCGAGCTAGAAGCGCTCTCTCTGGATAGAAGCGAGCTCTGTGGATAGAAGCTCTGTAGGTAGAAGCTCTGTAGGTAGAAGCACTGTAGGTAGAAGCACTGGCACACGTGTGCGCTCTCATTTATAAACTGTGGGCCGAGATCAATTGCCCTAATTGGCCATTATTGACCAAGTGGTTTGGCAGACAGCCAAACATCACCAAAATAGGCGAATTCACTGTGCCTTATACCTCCGTAAATGGAGAGAGCATAGGCTGGGCCACACGCTCAGTGTGGGCTTATGCAACCTGTTTACGACACAGGCCTTAGCAAGGCCGGGGCCAGGCAGACGCCGTGGCACCTCGGCCTTTTGTACCTTTTATGCCTTTTAATGTGTTTACCCGTTTTGGGCTTGTTTACCCCTGGTTTGGGGAGGAACATGCCTGGGCAGGCAAAGCAAAGTGAGGCATAGAATGAGCCTATTTTTCGGGCCTATGGGCCCTCCACGACACCATCCTTCCAGGCAAAAGTACCTGTGTCAACGCTGCACACAATGGGCTGTTTCAGGGAATGCAGCATCTAGAATAACGTTTGCCATGCTTGCCTACACTGTACTGGACCCTGCTAATTGCACTAGCAGAGTTAAGCTGATCTTTTTTTTAAAGAGACGAGCACCTGTAGTTCAACTCTGAAAATCAATTTCTTAGCCTATAAAATGGATTAGTCTCTGGCCAATCTTTAACTTGCTTTTGAGTAGGTATGCATATGTAGCCCACTGTTTACTATGCTGTGCCTCCCACCCCGTGTCCGCATCTGGCCAAGAGCGGATATGAGTATGCTACAGCTGCTTGGTCGGGTATTTAAACTGAGGTGTAAAGGGTCGTGATTTAGCCCTGGAGGTCCCAGGTAATGAGCAAGATGATGATTATTACACTTCCAGAATTGTACATACTTGCATTCCTAAGGACAGCTTGTAATGGAGGTGTGAAAACCACGGTTTTGTGTTATCTGTTCTGAAGCTCACAACACTTGTTTTTTTCTGGTTTGTTTGGTTTTTTTTTAATGAAAACATTGCTAAATCTCTCAAAAGAGACTTTACAGGAATGTGCTTGTCCTTATTTTAATGTCTACAACAAAAAAAGATGAGGATAATATTCCCCAAACAATTTTGACATTCAATACATTTAATAGATGATGAAATAAAATGGTTATGCAATAATTGTTTCAAAGATGGAGATGCAAAACTCTCTGCTGTATTCTGGTAGTCCTGAAGTTAGTGTGTAAACTAGCCTGTGTATCTATGCATACAAAAACTGAGCTAAATTACTGAGCTTTTGCAGTTGTCTCATCCGTGATTAGCTATCAGATGTAAATATTTTCAGAAGTGTTTTAGGGGGGAAAAAAATAGAAGGTTGTCCTTTTACAAGTAGGACTTCCCCCCCCCCCCTTATTTTCATATTAATTTAATTTTTTTTTTTTTTCAGTTAATTAAAATATTTCTATTCCATGATTGGGAAAATACCAGACAAGACTATTCTATGTAAACAGTGTACGTAAATCCACAACCGACCCATCACTGTAATGCAGCAATTCCTTGTGTAAAACATGACAGATTACTGATCAGACATAAGTGCTGATGAAACTTTGCATGCTCCCATTACTTGCAGAGGCACCACCAAATTAAGTATGTGGAACACTGTATTTATTCAAGTTTAAGTGTTCTAGTTAGAATGAATGTTTTCTCCCCTAAAGATAGCTTTTTTCATGACCTGTGACCTGTTATATATGCATCTTTGATTGGTATATTGGTATCATGTATCAGTACTGGGTAGAGTCGGTCAGTAATTTTGGTTACTTTGATAAAATCTTTGTGTAGGAAATTGTACCAATCTAACTCGGTCACTTTAGGAATAAGTAGGTGAAAATTATGAAAAGCATTGAGGTAAGACCTGCTATAGCACTTTCCAACAGTAAGACTGTAGCACTGAGTAGCCTGTTTTCTCAGAATTCATCAGTACCTGATTTGTAGATACATCAACAGCCATTTGTTTCTCAACCAAATGGTACAGTTGAACTAGAAAAATTACTTGTTCCATCTGGTCTAAATTCCCTTCTCAATCTTTTTATAAACCTATTGATGTATGTAGGATATCTGCTTTTGATCAAGCATAACATTTTACCCTAATTCCATAAAGTCAGCCTGAAGAACGTGATTACAAATGTGATTAGCTTTCTTCATAAAATGCTTGACACCTCTACTAGAATGTATTTAGCAGCTGATCCTGCTTAAAAACAAACAAACCCCACAGATGAGTAGGAACATTTTTTCCGTACCTGGAAAACATTCCCATCTAGTGCTATATACTTTTAAGGAAATGGTAACCTTGCAAATGAAGAAGATTTGAAGGGGGGGGTGTAGGACAACATGGCATGATGGAATCTGGCTGTGTGCTTATCATTTTCTTTTACAAATACTAAAAAATTAATCTTGTAAAAATACATGTAGGGACAAATAAGATTTTGATTAGCTTCACTTCAGTCTCTGCCAGTGCATTTCTACATGCGTGTGTGGTGGGGAGACAGCCATGATTACCAGTGGCTCTGTATAGGGTGGGACAAAGTACTAAAAATACAGACCAGAGAGGATAAACATGTCTACTTGCACAGCCAGGAGCTTTACTGCAAGAACCAGGATTTTTACACTGTATAATCAATGCACACAGTGGGAAATTTTGCCTTTTTACTAAGGCCTTGTCACGCAAAGCTTGCTGTCACCTGGAATGTCAGGGTGGCTTCTACTTCGGTTTTGTTTTTAAATGGTGACTTAAAGTCCCTATTCTAATAGCTTTTTGTGTAATAACTCAGTGGCTACAAATCTGTGTTGTGGGTGGGTTTTTTTTTCCCTACTCATCTTCTCTAATTACCATCTAGGGTAGAAAGGGAGTGATGAAAATGTTACCTTTCTTTAAAGTTTATTTTATGTGCACATGGAACATTTGAAGCTTTTTCTTGGGTGAAGAGATAATAGATTAGTATGTTCCCACCTACCCGGTATGGGCACTGGCAGACCTGAACTCCAAGCTTTGGCAAGCACAATAACCAGTAGGCTAAATAGTCTTATTCTTTCTTTCTCTTTTTGTCTTTCTCTTCTTTGTCCTGGTACATCTTTGTGTAAAGTTAAATGTGGAGTGGGAGTGGAGATTTTTCCCACATTAGAATAGCTTGGTGATCAGGAACTCTAGTAAAGTGAGAATTGTGAGGCTAGAACCTTTTGGGTCTGGGAATTGATATGTTACTCTGCCTCAAGATAGCTACTTGAAGCCTGGAGAAAAAGCACAGTAGATGTTGGTAGCAGTTGGTCTATCCTGGTAAGAAAAAAATACGTGTCCACAAAGAGAGAAATGTGGGCTGTAAATTGTGTAAGAGGGGAGGCATCTCCCAGCAGTGCCAAGATGGCTTGGCTGTGTTTGAGAGCCTGGGCCGATGCTTACTAACTTCAGTGAAACTGTAATATGCTATCTGCGACTGCAAGTTTAGGTATTGTGATGGTTAAGTGGATGTTAGGAACGGGATCGCTTTCCCTGCACAGTGTGTCCTCACGCCTGGGCTGTCTGTCCCAGTACAATTGAGCCGTCTGCTCTAAAGCCATGGCGGTGGATGAACTGCAGTGATGGCCTTTCCTTAACTTTGCCTCAAAAAAAAAAAAAAACAAAACAAAAAAACCAAATGGCGGGTCACCGTGGAGGAAATCGGGAAGCAAGGAGATGTCCAGGCATTTCTCTTGGATCCCGTCTCGGCCGAGAGGCAAAGCACCGTGGGGCCGTGATGCTGCAGGTCCCGAGGCTGGCCCTGGCGTGCCAAGGGCCGTGAGCACTGCCCTGCGCCCCGCCCGCCGCCCCGCAAGGCTTAGACGCGGGGCTAGGAGCAGCTCTCGGTCCTTCTCTCCTTTCCGCCCCTCTCAGCACAAACACTGATGGTATTACTAGCTCTCGATTCGTTTACTTTTGCAAAACGCCTCAGAGGGTAGCAAGTTACGTCTGGGCAGAGAAGGATAGGATACAAACATCGAACTTAAAATTCGAAGGATAGGTTGGTAATTATCGGCATTGTGCTGTCCTACCTAAAAAAAAAAAAACAAAAAAAAACCAAACAACAACAAAAAAAAAAAAAAAAAAAAAAAAAGTCGGTTTCGCGAGTTTTCTGTGATCTACGCTAATTACCCCTATTCATTTCACAAGAATGTTGTGTCACTGAGGTACCTTGAAGTAAAGGACACCGCCGGCAGAGGGTTCGCAGCCTCATTAGCAGGGATGGTAGCGGCTTGCAAAGGGCCGTACGAAGGCAGGAGCCTCGCAGGGGAAGAGGCACGGCTGCCCGGGCACGGCGTGGGGGGAGGCACACAAACTGCAGCTTTTAGCGCTTTTAAATAATGATCGTGAGGCTATCGTGACAGGTGAAGCAACTGGAAATCAGCTGGTATTAAGTGAGAAATCATTAATCAGTTTAAGATTGGTTTAGTCCAGTTTCCTTGCTGTGATTGAGGAAAAAGGAAGGATTTGAGGAATCTAGAGTCCGTATGCTCGCTTCTAAATTGCACTGAACTTCCACTTCTACATCGAAAAATCCTTTCCTAAAAATAACTGCTGTTCATGCAGTAATGTGAATCACTTGCAAAGTGCTTCTTAGTCTGATCTCAATTGCCCAGTAGTGTTTCATGCCTCCCCCCGTTTAAAAGCAATAGGAAAAACTTGGTGCTTGGATTTAGACTAATTTTTCACCGGCGATAAAGGGGCTGTTTTCTGTAACAGCGTAGATTATTAGAAACTTGTAATTTACAGTTTGCGTTTGCCATCAAAATCACAGCAGGGGAAGAAAGAGACTGGAGTCTGCAGTAGCTTCAGTAATTCCCGTTCAAGGGTTTCATATAACGATGGAAAAAAGTCAACCCTTTCAGAGAAAACTTGCTTGTTAATACACAGTGACTTCAGAAAGTGCAATAAAATCAATTAACGTTGCAAAAGCATTGGCCAAACAGAAAGCAGAGAAAGAATGTATGGTAATGTAATGGATTTTCAAGCGTTTATCCTACGGCTTGATAAACAGCAATGAGAAGCCGAGGTGGTGGAAATAATTAGTCTCGCAGACTTAGTGAATATGGACAATTTATTATTATAATTTTATCCTTTCGGTGGTTATTCAATTTTATTTTTTAATTTCGCGATCTGACTCGCAAGGGCATTAATCTGAAGTTTGATCTCGGCTTCCTCGGGGGCTTGGTTTCTTCTGACATTTTCTTTTTGCAAAGCGTGATTTGTCATTTGCTAGGGCTCATTCTTAGTTTTTTTGCATGTCTTTTAACGACTGTTACCCTTAGCTTTAGTAGATGTGCCGGAAGGATCAGCTGTTTCCTTTCTGAAGCGCCAGCGGTTTCTGTCCCTTCTGTTTTTTCAGACGCGTTTTCACGGAAACTTTGAAAGAGCGCCGATTGCAGACAGGGTGCAGGAGCATGCCGTAGCTCTTGACCCATGCTCACACTGCAAACTTTTCTGCTTGTTCTCAGAAGTTTGTAGCTCTATTAATACAGTAGGGGAAAAGGTATCTAACATAAAGACTACAATTTCCAGAAGTCAGAATTTATTACAGTTAAACTGTGATAAGATCCCATCTGTTATGAACACATGTAGCACCAATTGTTTTTCATACAACTGCAATTTATTTACCCTTCAGAGCGAATGAGATTACAAGTGTGATTAAAAGAAAACAGTAAAGCAACCATCATCGGCAGGGTTGTTGTTTAGCCCGGCCTATCTAGTTTTATCTGGCTGAATCCATTCGTGCTGCAATGCCTCTCTTTGGATTAGAGCGGAGGTTCTCTCTGCCCCAGTAGGCGATTTAGATGGATGTGGGGTGTGGGCGGAGGCGGTTTGGGGATGGCCTCCAGGCCGGGAGCTACGGCCCGAGCAGAGCCCGGCACACCGTGGGAGAGCGGTTGCTTGCGCCTCGGCGGCAGCCGCTCCTAAACCAGCGCTGCCCTCGGCTCCGCCGGTGAGCCCGGCAGCGCCGCCTGGCGGTCGGGAGCCCGAACGAAGTCCCCTGGGGCCGCAGACACAAAGGGCAAAAGTCTCCGCGCCGCTCCTGGGCCGCGGAGCCGCTCTGCACAGCGGCCCCGCCTGGGTCTCCGCGATCCATGTGCCACGCTCTGGCCTGCGCTTCAGGAGAGCAGTAACCTTCGTTATTAGCTGGAACGAGACCCTGTACAATGGAGGGAGGAAGGGAGATGTTTTTTGTGTTTCCATTGATCGTAGTAGTTTAGGAACGAGGAATGTGCCTGCTTGTCGTCTTACCACATCCCACAGAAGTGGTATGGATCTAGGAGCACGAGCTTCACAAAACAGAACAGGAAAGATTAAGCATTAAAGAAAAAGTCCCACTTGTTCTTACCGCAATAGCCTAAGAACAATAATCTAATTTAGTTCCCTTTCAAACTGTTTCAAGATATATATGTGTGTGTGTGTGTGTATATGTGTATATATATCCTCCGGGTTTCAGTGGGCGTCTTTCTGCTGCTCTGTTATCATTATTTCTTGCCTTGATGTGACGTTGGAGACAGATGACAGCATTGTCAGGTTGTCTTTAATTCATTTGAAGATTAAAAAAAAAAAAAGAAAGAAAGAAAAAGAAAAAACCCACACCACATAAGGCTTCTTACAATATTCAAAGCCTGAACGAATTTACTTTTTTCACATAGGGGATGGGGTGGCTAGAAGGGGGGAGCAGCTGATGAATTTCAGACATGAAGAGAGAGAACAAAGTCTATGCATCGCTCTGTGTGCATACACTCTCAGAACAAGCTACTGGAGATGAGATTTTTGCAGCAGCAGCACCCGGTTGATCTTGATGAAGAAATAGCCACCATTAGGACAATCTTTTTGCGTTTATGTACAAGTCCAAATGTATAACCTGCTGAAATTTCGACCCCATCTCTGCTGCCAAAGCATTCCACCTCTAAAGACATGGGAGCATATGGACTCAGGGTCCATCTTTCTTCTCTTGACACCTTTATGTGTCATCACAACAAAATTTTACTTTAAAAATAAAATAGACGATCTGAGCCGAATTTCCTAGAACTGAGAGATTTAGCAGGGATTAGGCACCTCCAATCAGGGTTGATTGCCTTCCTGCTGCTGGTCTGTTAGTGAAGCAGTGTGGGCTGTGCTCCGTGGTGCAGAGAGAATTGTGAGGTTGGGGTCGTAGCCTGGGGTTAAAAATGCTTGATATTATACCCAAAATCTGTCTGGAGAATAGCGCTGATGTTGGTAACTCCAGGGTTATTCCACCTTCAGATTCGTTCCTTTAAAACAAACAAACCACCGAACAAATAAACAAAAAACTNGGGGGAAGGCAGCAAAATCCCTAAACGGCGCTCTACTGAAAGCCTGTAGTGAGCAAATAGTATTAAATCAAGACAGCATTTCTCTTCATCTTCTGTATAAAAGAATGAAGTCTGATCAATTTTTTTCTTTTTAAACACAGGAGTGCACATTTACTTTTGTTTCATAAACCTTGGGCATTTCAGGACGCCTCTTGCCTAGGTGATCGCGATAGTAGATGTGGGCAGTTCAGTACAAACCTCGGATTAGAGAGAAGAGGTTCAGCCCCAGCCAGCACATTGCATGTCACGTACTTTGCTGGTTACACTGGGAGTATCTCTGAAGGTGGTGGATGGGCAGTGGGTGACTTTCCAGTCGTAGAAAACGGAGACTCTTATCACTGAGGAAAGCTTCCCGTCATAGAGGCATCTTTGCACTATAGCTCTAGCATACGTTTTGCACTTGAAAATCGGACAAGCAAATGTATATCTATGTGTTTGGCGCGGACTTGTATGCAGAAGCCAAGACACATATGCCCATATGGACTTAGATATATTGCAGAAACTCCTTTGCTGTCTGTGGAGTCTGATGTTTTATTGTTTCATAAAACTAGCGTAATTACATTTCCCCACAGATAAGATAAACAGAACCCTTCTTCTCGAAGCGTTGCTTATCAGAACTATTTTGTTGAAGTGGCATCCAGAGTAAACCTCTGAGAGGGTATGGGAATGCGTTATTTTTTCTTTTGGTTCTTCAGCTGCACTTAGCATCTGACAAGAGGTGATTTAAATATTACATGAGTTTAATGTTCAGGAAAGATTTGTGAGAAAACCGAAACTGTTTAATTTAAACTAATGTATGCCTGATTCTGGTCAGATTAATCAGAGTTTCAGGTTTTGATGGGTTTTGCCCTTCTGTTGCTTGTCCTCTCGAGATGGTTTTTCACTGTGAAATTATTTTAGGTTGGTGGCATGGACCAGCGGCTGCTGTCAACTCTACAACCCATCCAGTTAGTAGGAACATTGGAGAAAAAATAACGAATGCACTCCTTTTACCAAAAAACAGTAATTCCCACGAGTCAATCTCTGTTAGGAAGGGGGGCAGGTTGGGGGGGAAAAGAAAATTTCCTAAATTAATATCAAAATCCTAGGTGACACGTGCCAGGTCAAATACTCAAAAAGCCTGGAGGAGAGGCCGCCCTACCACCACCCTACATATAAACCAAGGTATTTTAATTTTTCATTAATCTTGAGGACAGTGCCTATGGAAAACAGTAATAATAACATTCAGCCGTCGTTTCATCACTTGCATCAGTAATCTTTATGCGTGTTACTTGTTAGAGCCGAAATCCACAGGATTGTCTGTGGCTCTAGGACACAGAAAACCCTGTCTCGCTCTCTTCAGACTAGCCCTCGCAATACCTGATGGCTGATGGGTTCCAGCTAGTGAAGTCCGGGCTGCAGCTGTTAGAAATCTGTAATTGTAAAATACGTGAGCAGAAGAGGAGCATGTGCGGTGCTGGTGTTTTTTTTTAATCGTGGCAAATCTGTAATAGATGCTTGCACGCTCATATGGAGCCTGAAATGTAATTCTCGTCAAATTAAAGATAGTTACAATAGCGAAGCGGGGAGGCAGGCTTGCTAGGCTGCGCTGCTTGTGCACGGCAACGGGGCTAGGGAAGAGGGTGGGGGGTGTGCGGCGTGGGGCGAGGGCTGTGAGCTTTTTCTGCCTTTCTCGGAGCCGCTGGATGAATCCTGCGCCACCACCTCCCACGACCCACAAGACCCTTCTTTCGATTACTTTCTGTGCTTGTATCCACTTCCTATTTTATTATTGAAGTTAAGTCGGTGCCCTCCCCTCCCTTTCTCTAACTCTCAGTTCACACTGAGAGCTCATTTTACATTCCCTAAAGCAGAGAAACGTGGTAGTCCCTCTCCCATTTAAAAGGGGGAGGGGGAGGAATCCAACGCATCTAGTTAAAGCGCGAAGCTTTTGCCGTGCCGCTTTCGGGTTAGCGGCCCAGACGAGCCGAGCGCGGCCCAGAGTCGGAGTCCCCGTGTGCGGTCCGGGCACAGGCCCGGCTGGGCTCCGGCAGGAGTGCCGCGCCTTACCGGGTGCCGAGACGGCTGGGCGAGTGCTGGAGCTTCATTAGCTTGCTGCTTTTCTCTCCTTTGCACGTTAACGCTAACTTTCACTAATTATCTGGAGTAAATGTATTAGACTAATTAGCATCTGGGCACCACGGGAAACTTTGAACAGTAATTATATCAGAGGGGTACCGAAGGAAGGAGAAACCCCAGTGATTTGTCAAGCAATGTCGCTGCTTGCAGCTTTTCCCCTGGCAGCGTGTCGCGCTGGGGTCGGAGCGGGAGCAGCCTGCAACGGGAGCAGAGGGACAGTAGGTACTGAGGTCCGCATAAGCCTATCCCTGCAAGCGCTTGGCAGACCGCGGAGCCCCAAGCTTTTCGCTGGCACTGTCTTTACCCGCTTGGGTATCGCTTTTCCTACTATCTGGGCGGCAACGGATTGTTCCGCAGTTTCGGTAGCTGCTCTGGCTTGTCCATCGCAGCCGCCGCTCCTACCTGGGTTCAGAACGAGACGGAGCCGGGCGGTGGCCCTGGGAAGCCCGGGCTGGAGAGGTAGAGACGCGGCGCAGGCAGGGGCAGCCCCTCGCGGCATCACGTCGAGTTTGGCACTGTACTTCAGTAAAGAGCAAACTCGGACCAGATAATGGATGGACTTCTTTTTTCTTTCCCCTTCCCCCTTCATTGTTTTTTGAAAGGAAATTAGTTTTCTGAGTTGGGTTTGTTTTTTTTTTAAACGTGATGAGCGTTTGTGTTGCGGTGCGAACTGAAGAAAGAGACAATAACTGGACGAGATCAAATGGCGCTTCTCTAATTGCTTCTGAACTTCTCGTTTTGAAAAAGAGATGAATAGTTACTCATTACACTGTAAAAAAGTGTAAGCTTTCAGATAATCTTCTTAGTCTTTTACAATTAAGTCCTGCCTTCCCCATTTCTTTCTAAAGAATGAAGTACTTTAATTAAAACACGTTTTTAAAAAGGGAAAAAAAAAAGTTAATCTTCCTTAGGAAAGTGAAAGAGATTTAACCGAGTCTCTGTTTCCCCATTTCGTGCCTAGGAATTCTGCTGAAGGTAAAAAAAAAAAAAACAAACCTCCGTGTGGTTTTATTTGTTTGTCTGTTTCTTATTTTTGTTTGTTTTTTTTTTTTAAGAGAGCCCTTGGGTTGCAATAAAAAAATATTTTTAAATTTTAATTAAAATTGAATAAATGTTCAAGGAGAAATTAGCAGTTGCCTCCATCCAAGACCTATTTAGGTTTTATAACAGAAACAAAGCATATTTAAAAAAAAAAAAAAAAAGCCATATTAAAAAAAAAACCCAAACCAAAAACCTAAAACCTTTTAATACAGCAAATATACGGAATTTTAATCTTTAAAGCAATACATTGTCTATTTTAGTACATGACGTAAACCTTACTTAACCCTTTTTACAGGGTGGACTTAAAAATTAAAAATAGTTAAGTGTTCCTTTTAAAGAACAAAATAAGGCAAATGAGGTTTTTGGAATAGTTTTTTTGTTTTGTTTTGTTTTTGTTTTTTTGTTGTTCTTTTTTTTTTTTTTCTTCCAGAATACATACAAAAAAATACCAATTCTCTTTCAAGGGTATACACCTTAAAAATAATTGCAATTTGAAATTATAACTGACAAATTGCGAGTTGTTTTTTAGTAACAAACATGCATGTAAATTTTTGTTTCAATGAGACATTAAATAAGAACGTACAATACAATCATAGCAATTTTAAAGTAACATTAAAGAGAAGACCTCTATCTTTTTATTTATATTCTACAATGGGTGTTCCACTTTTACCTATTGAGCTCGGTTAAGTAATGCACTTTATGATTCGTTGTCCCGCTTGAAGCTAACATAAATAAATACAGTGCTCACGGATCCAGTCCTCAAATGAACACTATTTTATAAAAAGTCAGATTTTTTTTTTTGTTTCCAACTTTTATAAAGTTTTTCAGGGCTTCCTTCCCTCACTGCTAAATTCTGTGTTGTGTTGTGTGTTAAAGCCCCACTGCCTGCACTCACTGGTACCCCAGGGCCGAGGCTGTGGTAAGTCTCTGCCCATAGAGTGCATAGGGGGAATAGTAAGGTCCGGTGGCAGCGGGCACAGGCACAGGGGCCCCAGGGGTGGGCAGAGGGCTCTTGGAGTAGGGGTGGTAGCGGCTGCCAAGTCCCAGCGCATGGTGTGGGCTGCGTAGGGCCAGTGTGCCCGGGCTGCCCGGAGCGCCTGTTGTGGGGATGTGCATGTGGCATGCCATGGCTGCAGCTGCTGCGCTGGCCAGTGATGAAGAGCTGGGGTAGCTGGAGAGAAGTTTATCGGTGCCTGGGAAGGCAGTATGGGTCCGCAAGTGGCTAAGTAGCTCTTCCGAAGTTGCAAAGCGCTTGTCGCAGGGTCCGTTGGCTGACACCCAGTTGCAGATGTGCGGCTGGGGGTCGTTGGGAAGCATGAAGCCGTAGGGGTACAAAGGGTGGCCAGCTAGTGAGGGCGGCGTGGCACCGGTCAGCGAGGAGTGGACGCTGTGCAAAGGATGGGTGGGGTAGACGAGGGGGTATCCGGATTTGAGGGCCTGGTCATGGGCGCAGGAGGCGCCAGCGGCGCCTGCCAGGTGGCTGGCACAGTGGTAGCTCAGGCAGTACGGGTCTCGGCACAGGCTTGCCGTCATCACCGACGGCGGCGATGCGCCCGCCAGCGGGCTCGACCCTGCTGGCTTGCTGCAGCCCAGGCTGCTGGCAGCGGCCAGCTGGGCCCCAACTAGGCTGGAGGATTTGGTGGGGTCCAGCGCCACTCCATGCGGCAGGAATTGGGGCGGGTAGCCGGCGTAGGCTCCAGCCAGCGTCCCCGGGTAGCTCATACCCGCTGGGGGCAGTGGGAAAACGGTCTGTCCTGGCTTGTAAGGGGAGACGGGAGCCACGAGGCCGGAGCCCAGGACGGAGGTGGAGGAGGTGGCAGTGGTGCTACTGCAGGAGGAGGTGGAGTCCGAGGCGATGGGTTTGGAGCCCGGCGTGCTCTCCTGGTGCTGGTTGACTTCTACGTTAATCCCGGCACAGCTCACGCTAATCCGGCTGTGGCTGATGCTAGTGGTACCTGGGCCTCCCTCTGGGCCGGAGCCGCCGCTTTTTCCGCAACCCTCTGAGTCCTTCTTGTCCTCTACGCCTTTGCTCTCGGCCGGCAGCAGCCCCGGCGAGCAGGCGGAGGCGCTCGAGTTGGGGCTGCCTGTCCTTGGGGTGAACGGCTGACAGGTGGCGCTCGGCACCCGGAATCCCGACTTCTCCCCTGCCGCGACCCCAGCGGCAGGAGCGCCCGTGCAGCCCGTCGGCCCCGGCTCCTTCTTCTCTGCGCCCGGCTTGGAGTACGGCTTGAAGCTCGATTTGTCCTCCACGCCGATGTCGCTGAGCTTCAAGGGGCCCGACTTAGAGTCCTTGTCGCCTCCGGAGCCATTAGAGGTGACCGAAGAGAGTTTGGAGGAAGGGGATGGGTCCGGCTTCCCTATCTGCGAGCAAGTTTGTGCCAAAAGGGCCAAGGGACTCTTCTTCGCATCCAGCTGCGGAAATTAGGATACACAAAGACAGAGGTTTAATCGGAGTGTTAAGAAAACCTCTGGGGCAAGCCTAGAACACTTGTCCCGCACGTTTTCGCAGAGAACAGCCTGGAAGTAATGAACAATTTCGTGCGCATTCATCACTCTGACAGCCCCCTTCCCTGCATGCACCATTTTACCCAAAGCCTTTTAAAAGGGATGGAGATTTTCATATCCCTGCGAGCCCACCGCGGAAGCCTTCGGCGGCGCCCACCCCTTGCCAGGCAGCGGAGGCAGCAGTGTGGAGCTCGGCGACTCGACGCTTGCTTCTCCGCCGTTCCGGCCGTGCAGGCGCACAAACCCGCCCATGAACTATAGCAACTGCAGCATTTTTGCGCCCTGAGTGCTGACACTATTTATAAACAGAGCCCGAGTAAGCCAGCGAGCGGGGCTCCGGGGGAGAGGGGTGTCCTCGCTCCACAAAGACCTTAATGAGATAATTCATTCCCATGGACACACCCTTCCCACTGCCCGCTCCGTTTCGAGTTTCGGTCCCGCAAAAAGCAAGCGAGGCAGAAGAGGGGCCAACAACCTCGACGGAGGAGAAAAAGGACGAATAGGGCCCCTAAAGTACAAACGCGTGTCGGCACTTGAAACGGAACGGTCGGGTTACTGAAATAGTTTTCCTGCCGCACCCACGCTTGAGCCTGTCCCTCTGCGCCCCTTTTCCTCCCACTCCTCAACCCCCGGCCAAAACGCACCCTGCAGCAGCAAGGCTGTTTGGCTTTCGGCGCGCTGCTTAGTTGCGTGGCCGAATCGTGACCCCAGAGCGGGTCGTTTCCTTCCACTCACCCTTCCTCTCAAAAAAAAAAAAAAAAAAAAAAAAAAAAGGCTTAAGCGATCAAAATTTGTAAGATATTTTACATGAGAACTAGAGATTAGCGCAGTGAACATGGAAACAATAACCAGGAGCGGTCCCCTGCGCTAATTCTAGACCAAAAGTAGCCACTTTCCCCTTGTAAATGTATTTCAAGCTCAGAAAAGAGTGCCGGGGGAGGCTGGCGAAGACGCCATGCATAGCGAAAGCCCGAGCAGAGAGAGGAGAAAGAGCCAGGGGGTAGGGGCTGTTTCGGAGGTCCTTACCTCGATTGGGCTGACAGGCGTGGAGGGTAAAGGCTGCAGGTATTCGGGGTGTAAAATGTGTCCAGTCCGCGCCGTGAGCATTTTCAAGACTTTGATGGGAAGGCGGTTAGCTTGGCGTAGCGGGTCCGAGGGGGGGACGGCGTGGAAGCAGGGCTTGGCGGCGGCGGCGCTGCTGCCGTTATTCCCAGCGTGCCCGTTCGGCCCGGCGAGGTCGGCGGCGCTGCGGCTGCGGCGGGGGCTGCCTCCGGGCTCGCTGAGACTGCTGCTGCGCTTACTACCTCTTATAGCAGAAAGCGAGGGCGATGTGATCATGACCCAAAACCTCGCATGAAAACTGGGGCAAGTGGCGCCGCTCGCGCTCGGAAACGCTCACTCGCTTTCTGAAGGCGAGGAGGGGAAAACGCCACACGCTCCCCGAGCAGAAAAACAAACATAAAATGTCCCGTGGCTCTCTCTGGCGGGGAGGGCGTGGGTGGGGAGAGGGAGGGAAAGGGGGAGCCGGCCGGTCAGAAAGAGGAGGAAAAAAAGCCGAGTAATCCTTGGGCTGTGCTGGGGGCGGGAGTGGGGGCTGCGAGCGTGTGCCGCTGTGCCCCTCGGCCGCTCTCGGCTCCCCCGGCTGGCGCGGCGCGGAGCGCTCGCCTCCGCCGCTCAGCTGTGATGCGAGCCGCTGCCCATCCAGCCCGGGATCTGGCAAAGAAACTCACTTCAAAAGCAGCTGAATTAGTCTGAGATTAAAGCCTTTGCCGCCTTCCAATCAAATGGGACCCCGAGGTGATTGGAGGGTCAAGGGGATGTGACGTTCCCTTTTCTAGGTCTTTTTTTTCCTCTGTTTTTAATGGTCTCTCGCTCCTTTTTTTCCCCTTCCCTTTTCTAGTCCACCTCCCCTCTCCCCTCCCCTCCTTCCTTGTTTTCGCTCCTAGGACGGGCTGGGCGTTAATTCTGTGTTTCACATCACGCGCTGCGAACGTTTTTCTTCCTCCGCAGCCGACGCGGACAGCCTGGCAGAAGCGAAGGCGGCCGTGAGGGTAGGGGCCCCGCGCCTGTTGGGGCGGGGGCAGCCGCAAGGCTTCGCTAGCCCCGCCGCCGCCCTCTCCGGGAGCAGCTCCGCCGCACACACACCGCCCCGCGTACGGCCTGGCCCCTTCCGTCTGCCACGCACGGCGCTTACAGGCACAGCCCGCGCACCCCACTCCCCAAGGCGAGGCCGCCGGGGCAGCTCGGTGGCTTCCGCCGCTCCGCGTTCCCTCCAGACCCCCAAGAAGGGCGCGGAGCGTTTTTCTTGCCCCTCCCGCCTCACAACGCGGGGGTAGACTCAGACGAGAACCTGCAGAGCGCTGGCCTGCACGTCGCCGCCCGCGGCAGGCGGGAGCCGGGGCGCTGCGGCGCGGCTTGCGGCGGCGCGGGGAGCGCGGTGGGATTGGGGGAGGCCAGTCGTCACACGCCGGGCTGTCACGCACCGCCCGCCGCCGCCTTTCGGGTCTCTCCGCCCCGCCGTCAATTGTCAGTGCTCCCCAACCGCAATCAATCAGTTATTTGTCAGCCCCTGTCAATCCGCCCTTGATTTATGTCAGCTTTTGTTGCTGATTACAAGCCTGGTGTGACTTGAAGGGGAAGGAGAGAGAGAAAGAGAGGGAGGAAGGAAAACAGAGGGAGAGACGGGTTCTTCAAGAGAAAAAGCCATTCAAATTGCGGAATAAATCCTTCGAGTAAACTCTACTTGTGTGCCAGCATCCGGCAGTCCTCCCCAGCCTCGTACCGCGCTGGGGGCGAGGAGCAGCGCGGTGCGGGACTGAGTGGGGCTGCCAGGTTCTTCCCTCCTCGTCATTTTCGAATAGGAGCCCTACATCCTAGCATCCGCTGGGCTGGCCCGGTCGCTAGCACTGGGGGCCTAGGAAGTCAGCCCGTTGCCTTAATGAAAGTAACATTTTGCCATTTACGCGTTTGATTTCAGCCAGGCTGTGTTGAGAGCCCCGTGGGGTGCGCATACGTTATGCATCCTGCTTTGTGTCTGTGCACTCCTGAAGCGTTCCGAGTCTTCTGCCCTCAACCCCGGCTTTACCGTGCGGACGGGTGCCCCGAGCGGAATCCACAGCCCTTCTGTCGTTTCCCGGACTGCCTTTTCTCTTTTCTCTTTGTAGTTTGCGTCCCACTATTCCCCCCACCTCATCCCATAACATTTTTTCACAGGCAAAATGTGTTAATCAATCTTTTACTTTTGTTTCCGGATCTGACATGGTGGCCCACACAATCTACAACATTAACAAAAAGGTCACTTAGAGATAAAACACGTTTGACAAGTGAAGAACAAGGCAAGTGCTTTAGGGGTCGCGTCCAATTCCTGACCTGGACTCCGACCAGAACAGGCGCTGATCCTGGAAGGGGTGGGCGAGAGAAAGGGCTTTCACTTTCTCGCGTTTGTATCTGCTGAACCAAGTCCTTTTTCTTCCCTTGAAACACCAATCTTCCCCGGTCCCTAAGCAGATATGTCCGATAGCCTTAATGATCTGCTTTTCTTAAGAGGTAGATATAAGACAAGTTTTTCTAGATATTTTCTCTTCCTCCCCTTCGACACGTGTGTCCCCCCTCCGTAAAACGCTAACCCTTAAATACTGTAGCCAAGTAAGTATATCTGCTGTCTTTTGTTAAAACCGCTTGCTCTTTTGATATAGTGTACAGAGTAGGGTAAACGTGGATTTTTTTTTGAGCTTCTGTAAAGATTCAGTCAATGTTATCAAACTTCTAATTTTCTGTATTGTCTCTGAAACCACAGAGCTCATTGCCGTAACTTCTTTTAAGAAGAAACATATTTTTATTTTGTATTCACCGCGGTCATCTTACAAGACCGTGAAAATTAAAAGGTGGGGGCGTAAAGAAGGAAATCTTGCGTAAAACTCGGTACTGCAATAGGACTGACAAGACCCACAACTTGCCCTCAAGGAGCTTCCCCTTTTCCTTTATATAGAGTGGAAGTGACTTGAATCTGCCCCAGGTTTTCCCCTAGTTCTTTCTTTTGTTGTCAAGTCCAATTGATAAATGGAGTGCAGTAAAACTCTGGAAGAGAGAAAGGAAAAAAAAAAAAAAGCTGAAACCTTCATTTGTGTTCATTTGCATTAAAGTGCTTGGAACAGCTGTTTTCCTTACAGGACCGGGGAGACTCCTATCTGTTTTCTCGTTGTATTTATCCTGCCTCCCAGGGTGAAAGACTAAAGATTAATTGTCTCAAGGTAGAGTCAGCTGTGGGAAGGCTCCCCCTTCCCATTCTCCCTTCCTTCTTTCTTTTCTTATGGATGAGAGGGTGATTTCGGGAAGGGGTTGTTTTACTTGTAAGCCAGGGAAGCAAAGGCGATAGCCGCTACATGTGTAAACCAGGCAATGCGCAGAGGGGAAAAGCACGAACCCCGATCTTTCTGGCTGAAGTAGAGGCAATTTAATTGGTAACTTCAGAAGACAGCTTTTTTGCCTTTTTTTTTCCTGTTTCCCCCCCCCTCCACTCACCCTTTGAAATTAGATTTAAATCACACTCAGCACTGTAAACTCTTTATGCGGAAGTTTGTAAAAAAATCAGCCTCAAGACATCTCTTCCCTTTCCCCCCTCCAAAGCGTTTCTGAGGTACGAGAGCTTATTCAGTGCGCTTGACGCACGCAGAAAACGATTCCCAGCGAGGGTCTCGGAGTTAGGATGCACAGACGTAGGATCGGGCGGCGGGGCTGCAGCTTGAAAGCGTTGCTGTAGTTTTTTGTTTAGGCTGCTGCGGGCTGGTTTCCTCCCTTGAGCTTGAAGAAGAGAGATTTCGTCCCTCTCGTTACCTTCGCGAGGGATCCTTGTTTAATGAATCCGTGCAAACGGTTTTCTGTTTGGCATTTACTTGTGCAGTCATGTCGAAGTTCTAGTGGCTGTTGCTTTCATTCTCATTAAAATTAAAAAAAAAAAAAAAGGAGACAAAAAAACTTGAGGATTGGAACCCGTCGTCCTCCCCTTTCAAAGGAAATTTGTAACTTTAAAAAAAAGGAGAGCAAAGGAGGAATTAATTAACAAGTGCCAGTCCACACTTTCCTTACCTACCAGCTATTGGCAAGCATGTCAAGTCGATTTTATTTGCACACAATGGAAATGATTTATTTTCTCTTAAAAAGGAGTGGGCTGGCAGATATTTGAGGAGGAGAGGAGAGCGAGAGAGGAAAAAAAAAGTTTGAAAATGCCTTGAACTATTCACTGTCGAGATGGCTAATCAGTATTGAGGCTCGAGGGCACTCGGGCAGCTTTTCAATGCGGTTTTCCTTTCATCTCAAGCTGGATGGAGGCGCTCAATTAAAAGCCTATCAGTTTGTAAGTAAATCAACGCCTATCAAAGTTGTCACATCAAACAAAACGATTATTATTGCAGCCCGCCTCCCCTATTAATCTCCCTCTAAAATAATCCGCTTGACAGGTCAGGCTGGCGAGCTGTAAACCCTGGTCAGGATCACCCAAAAAACCTGGACTGACTAGTTTTCCCTCGGGAGAGGGAAGTGCAGAAACCTCGGCACCAGCGTGCCTGCTCTGTGAGCTTGCTTTCTTGCCATTTAAGTGTCAGCTTCCGTAGATCATGTTGGAGTAGGGTATTTAATCTTTTAAACTGAACAGGAAAAACCCTACAGGGCCTTTAGATTTTTCTCCCCCTTTCTACTCTTTCTCTCTTCTACCGTTTAGAACAAGGTTAAGCTTTTAATTAAGAGAAACGCAGCTGCTGTGTTTGAGCTGTATGTCCATGCATAAACCAATTCAGATACCTGTCTGTCTAACCTGTGCATCAGATTTCACTATCTACCCCAAGGCTGTTATTGAGATAGGCATTGCAAGAGATTTTTGTAAACGGTGCGTCTCCGTCTGGTTTGGTTTTGCTTTTGTTTTCTCCCAAGAATGCTAATACTTCGGCTAAGAAATGTGATGAGTTAACAGAAGTGCTGCACCACGGATTTGTACATTTGCAGAGAAGCACCTTTTTTAATTATTATTTTTTAAAATACGAGAGTGTATCTGCTCAGACAATAGTTACACAGGATCACAGGATGTATATGCTCAGAGAATAGTTCATGCATCTACACAGGTATCCGACAGAGCTGTGGGGTATTTCTTCCAGAATGTTATTAAAGCAAATAGTTTGAATGCTTGCCAACAGAAAGCAAGATTTCCAAACCCTGTTTGCCTAGTACCTGAAAATATTTACCCTTATGATTGTAATTACTTTTCTAATATGTGTAAGCAATATATATTTCACTCTTCATGAGATGCAGGTAATAATTTTGTAAGCAGTGATAATTTGGGAGCTGTGTCAAAATAACAGCAATGTTTAAGTGAGTGCGAATTTTAGTCATCAGTTGTATTTTCACTAAAGAAGCAAAAAAATCACTTGTTTGTTTATTTGCGTCATTGCTGACTGCTCTCTGAACTATAACTTCTCCTAAAATGTTTTTTGAGTGAATTTGTCTCATTTTCTTTCTTTGGTTACGCTGAGATAAGAGATGACTGCACCCAATAAAAAAAAATTACCCTTCCTCTTTTAAGCCCTTTGACAGATATCCCTATTGGTGCTGTTTCATGTATGAGTGTGAAAATTTTTACCCCTGTGTTGAAACCCTTTTCCCAACAGCTACCTTCCAAATCTATCCTCTTTTATGTTTAAAGTGTTTCTCATGCAAATAGCTTTTATTTTAAACAAGCCTTAAGGTAACTTTGTAGACAGTGAGAGCAAGTCAAACGAGTGTGATGACGTGGGAAAGGATGGGTATGTTTCCTGTTTAGTGCATGGAGATTTCTAAAGCCATTCCATGTTATTAAATGTCCTACAATTAAAATGATCGTGCCCAAGGCACGTGAACAAGTTCCCTAATTTGTACGTGTGTACCCGAGCTCATATTTGCTGCCTAGATTCTAAGAGTGAAAAGAAGAGTCTTTTAGCTTCTGTAACACCTTGGTCTGATCTTGGAATCTCAGAAATCACAAAGGCATCTCTGTGTTTATCTTCTGTGAAGCCTGGAGGCTACGAGAGAGAATTATACCAACTAAGCACATATTAGTTACAGTAATCCTTTAGAAATTAACTATGGTACACAAACGGCGGCGATTTTTAGCTTCATCACTTGAACTCCAAAGGTAGAGTATTTATTGACATTTTTGTTATGGAAAGTGTGCAGAAATTCCAGATGCGTCTTTAACAGCCTGAGGAATAACGTCTTTTGAGATACCAGGAAACGTTTTAAGGATGTGGCTGGAAAAACATTTGAACCCCAAAAACTACTCTTATCTAAACGCCTAGATTACAAATAAAAATAATCCTTGACACAATTACAAGACTGTTACATCTGAGCTAGCGTTAGGGGCAGGGAGAAGCATGCAATATATCTTGGCTATCTTCTTGAAATAGTCTAGGGCCACGATCCGAAAAGGTTAAAATAATCTTGATAACTATTAGCTTGTTTTTAGTCATTCCTAATGGTGCGTTTAGGTCTCCTCTAATCCCCACTGCTTTCATCTTTAGCTTTTTTACGCCCTAAAATTAATTCTACCTAAAGTACATTTTTCATTTTGTACTGTACTAGTGACGTGCAAATAATTTACATCAGCGTTCATCAGGACTGTCCTGAAGTGATGGATCATTTTGTTGAGCAGCAGTAAAAGTGCAGAATGATCTATAATGATGTAATATATACATTAAAAGGGTGTCTGGATGATCAGAGTTTTGCTAAAAATGTAAAAGGGCTTTTTGATTGATAACAGGGTTGCTGTTTTTCTGCAAAGGCTGTCACAGGCTGACACAATGCTTGAGTTATTAGGGCAGAGAAGGGCAACCATAAATTTCCAACGTCAGGCAAAAACTCTCTTTATTGTCTATATGATGGATGGGCCTCCGTACTAGACACCAAATACTTCGTATCACCCTTAAATGGGAACACATTTTTCGTGACCATAATTCATGTTTTTTAAATAGAAAGTTTGAAATGCCTGCCTATATTTCACAATCTTGACATATTTATGAATCACTCCCTGCATGCAAATATAATTATTTAAAGCACCGAGGTGACATATGGGTTAGAAATGTACCAAATGCTGTTAGCAGAGTGATTTTTTTTAATTCCCTAAATTGAACACCATAGAAAACTCTGCCTGTCTGCTCAGATCAATAAAGTCGAAGGTGAAGTTTTACTGATTTTGTCAGTGCCACATACAGATACTCGGTTTTGATTAGGTGGAGCTGACCAAAAAAAAAAAAAAGAGGGGGAAAAAAAAAAAAGAAGAGTCTTTTTGCAATTACTATTAGGTTAATGAAAGAAACACTCATCTTTCTCCTGGCACCCCCACGCAGGCATACTCGCACCCCCCACCCTCCCCCACTCCTTTTCGAGCGAGGTGAATTTGGCAGGCGTGATTTTTTTAGTCAGTGTATTTTCCGTCCAGCAGCGCTCGTCTTGGAGGGAGCGCGGATGTCCGGGCAAGAGCGGGGGCTGACGAGAGGGCGCTCAGCCGCCCCGAGGCCGCGCGTTCCCGCTGCGGTGCTGCCGTGGCTCGATGCCCCTCTCGCCCTCGCCCCTTCGCCGCGGCCGGAGACAGCCCCTTCTCTCGCGGCGCTTGCCCGCGGCGACCTGCTCCTGGGAAGCCGCCGCGGGCAAAGGCACCCGCCGTCTCTCACCGCTGGCACCGCGTCCCCTCGCCTAACGCACCCTGCCCTATGCCCACTGACAGTGTGGAGCAGGCGGCGGCGGCGGCTGTCGCCGTCCCGGAGGAAGAGCTGCTCTCCGTACCGGGCACGGCGCGATGTTGCCTGCCGACTTAGGCGGCGGGCTCGATTCGGTCACACCGACCAGCGGCAGCGCGGGTCAGGCGGCTGCTCTGCTGCTTACTTGCTCTATCTAATTACGGGGGAAACAGTCCCACGCTCTCGACGGGACGGCGCAACCACGAACGCCTGCAAAAGGGCAGGGTGCGGCCAGCAGTACCGATGCCGCCGCTAAAAGCCGCCGGGCAGCCCCGAGGACGCCGGCACTTCCGCCGGGGCGGGTGGAGCCGCCTGTCTGCGCTCCGCCCGTGAGCTGCGCCCGCCTTCCGCTGACTGGGCGGGGGGGAGCAGCGGCAGCCGAGAAGCAGAGAAGGGAGGACTGGTGTAGTGGGCCCCGGGTAAGTACGTCGAGAAAGAAGTGGATCGAGGCGGTGCCCGCGGTGGGGCTCGCACCTGGCAGGTGGGACTTACCGGCGTGCCCCACCGCGGCTGCCCGACTTTGGACTGGACTCCGCCTGCTTTGCGCCCGTGTACCTGCAGACCAGGAGTCCTGGACTCATTCTGAAGGTCTGGCCTGTAACGTGCACCTTTCTATTTACTTGATTGAAACTTACGCTATTTTCAGCAGAGCTCAAGCGCAGTGACCATCAAAACCCACTTAGTATCTTGAATATTTTTTCCCGTGGACCTGTGTGTAAATGTGTAAAATATTTGCAGTAGTCCAGCTTACTATAGCAAGCTGACTCTTTGCCCATAAAATGTTAAATCAACCATGACCAGACTCATTTTCCCATGTCAGCCAAAAGGACTCTGTAAATCAACACATTAGGGCTCTGCTGGGTAGTAGCTGCGTGTGCTTCATGCAAAATGGCCCTGACAGCCGCTCTCTTGGTGCCGTGGTTGTCAGCCTGTGGCTAACTGCAGCATTGCCATGTGGCAGTGGGAAACCTTGAAGGTGCAGTGCAAAATTTTTCCTGATGCAATATGAAAGAGACCGAGAGCTAGTACAGCAAAAGGAAATGCTCCAGGTTGGTTTACCTTTTGATGTGATTGTGTTTTTAAGACTCAGAGATGTTTGGAAAATCCTGTCCCACCAGCCTGAATCACTTGGATGATCCTATGTTTCTTGTGAAGGTCTGGTTACTGATATGTGAGCAGACGAGTTCTGCAGGCACTTCTCAGCATCTCAAGATGGAACCCACTTGGAAGCCATTACAGAAAGCTCATCTCAAGGGTCTGAAGGAGTGTGTGGTAGCTATATCTGGATGCAGATGAACACAGTGGATAAACACAGCTAAGAAAGAATAGCCTTAGCGATAGCAGAACATACAGAAACAACCAAGACAAACTCCCTTCTTTGTTCAAGAAACAAGGGAAAAAAAATCCTCTCCTGTGTTCTGTAAAAAGCGCCAGCCAGTCTTTATCTAAACCACTATCTCTGGGTAAGGGTTTTGTTACTGAAAGGTTATTTCTGGCTGCTAGTAGGTTGAAAGGCACAGAAGACATAGTACAGAATGCAACAAAATAATATGACCTCTTACAACTACACAGCCAATCTCAATAGTTATACCCATTGAATCAGATTAGATTCAGATATCAAGGTAGAGCTTTGTGCTATATTTCATGAACGGGGCCTCAGCATAAAGAAATCATTATCCAGTGCTCCTTTTGCTGGATTGCCTCCCACTCAGAGGAGTGACCCAGCTGTGACCCAGACTCTGAACACTTGTGTGTAAATTTAATTTTCAGCATTACATCATTTCAACCGGAATCTCACCTCTTTGCTCACTGTTGTGTTATGTGGCTTACCTGGAGGTAAGGAAAGAAAAGGAAGAAAATGTGCTAAACATTAGGAAATGCAAGTTTAGCTTAGAAGTATGCACATAGCCACTTCTGCTCTGTGGTCTAGTGAAACAAAACGAGTGAGGCGCCAGTTAGCTGAGAGGAAAAAAAAATATCACCTGGTAAGTTCAAAAGCCTACAGGATGTCAAAAGGGAGAAGGTTACTTATGAAGTGATGACACAAACTCTGCTTACAAATTTTTCTGTGTTTAAAAAGAAAGAAGTCAAAAGTAATTAGTAAAGTGTTTGTAGCAGCTTTTTTTCTTGGTTACTGCTCTCAATACCGAAGAAGAGCTGAACAATGAGAACTTGTTCTTCAAAATTCAATGTACTTTCTCCATTAAAAAAAACAACACCTAAATTGCTGGTTTCTCCAGCAAATACATATGTATTTTTTAACATGAGTTCTATGGAAATCAGCAATGAAAAATACTACGTTTGTGAAAATTACCTGTCTCAGTGAAGATATGTTTTTAAGGGACCTAAACCCAATGAAGGGTGCTTGTTCCCCAAAATGTTAATGTATTTAAAGCAGACTAAGAACAAGAATAACTAGGCACTAGCCCTACTTGATCTAATTGTAAGTTTTAGTTTTCATTAAATGAGCAGAGAGGTACCCTTTAATGTAATTTCCCCCCTAGTCCCCATAAAAAACCCTATATCTTCTTTTTCTGTTTCATTCACTGGAAGTTCATATCCTCAAATAGATGACAAAGGAGGTGGAAGCATACAGGATGAAGAGTTTTTCCTGAGCAGCTTCATTCAGGTGCTTACAAGTCTGATAAATGAACTCCCTTTAGTTCCAGCAGCAGAGATTAAAGGCAACAGGAGTTTGGCCAAGGTCACAAGTCCTTATATTAAGTAAGCAGTCTACTCATGTAAACTTACTAAACTGTGATCACAGAAGTATAAAGACTAGGCTGAG
Organism: Tricholaema leucomelas; assembly: GCA_013400475.1. Lineage (NCBI taxonomy): Eukaryota > Metazoa > Chordata > Aves > Piciformes > Lybiidae > Tricholaema lacrymosa > Tricholaema leucomelas. Next base: position 813,298 of record WAAF01010411.1, on the reverse strand, counting down.
TTAGCAACAATTACATTTCATTTCCAGTTCTACCTTTAAGAATGTGCAACTTGCATGGCTCTGCATCTCAGAAATGGGGTCCTAGTATTTAGTTATCAATTATAATATGACAGATAGGATAGTAAATGCTTTCATGCATTACCATGGCATGAAAGTATAAGAACTTAATCTCACATTCTCTAGCATTATGTAATGTGCCTTGCTGTTTAATAGCATAGTCAAATCAAAAGGGTCATCTCATTTGTGTTTAGGGTGCTGTGCTCCCTAATTAAATTAGAAACAGAATTAAATATGCTGGTGCTGCTGCAGGTTCAATGTTTTACGTTACTCAATGACCAGAGGCAAACATGCTTCAAGGTTTTCCATTCCTCCAATGATTTTCAATTTTGTCAAATGCTATGATGCATCAGATGTGTGTAATGAGGATACATATTTGGTCCTTTGAATTAGCAGTTGTCACATGTTTCTGTAATACCTGGTTAGTGTTCTTGTTTTCTTCAGAATGCTGCAAGGTGGTGTTTTCGTTTGTGACCTTCAACCACAAATAATCTTCATGCTAGTGTGACAGAGATATAAATGGTATTATTATATACCTTTGGTAGCCTTGTTTAAATGTGACTGATATACAAAGGTGAAGTCAATGAGCAAGACACTGTTTTTTTTTAAGCACAATTTTTTAACATTGTAGGAAAGTAGGCTCTGAGGAGACCTTATAGCAGCCTTCCAGTATCTGAAAGGAGCTTACAAGAAAATGATTTGTAGTGATAGGATGAGATGGAACAGATTTAGGAGAGTAGATTTAGACTAGATACGAGAAAGAAATTCTTTACTGTAAGGGTGGTGAGACACTGGAACTGCCCAGCGTGGTCATGGATAGACCCTCCCTGGAGGTGTTCAAGACCAGGTTGGATGAGGCCTTGAGCAATCTGGTCTAGTGCAGAGTGGCCCTAGCCGTGGCAGAGAGGGTTTGAACTAGATGATCTTAAGTTTCCCTCCAACCCAGCCCGTTCTACGCATCTATGAAAATATTATTTGGTTGAACGTCTCAAAGACAGAAGTAATATAATAGTATTGTGGTTACTTCTGTTTGGACTTGCATCTTCTCTCTGTGGACTAAAAAGCAATGTTTTCTTATTTACTTCTACATGAATGAGTTGGACTGTGGTAAGCAGCTGCTTTGGTTCATTAATCACTCACTGTCTGATTCCCTCATTTTTATCATGACCTCAATGGGAAAAACCCAGATTTAAGTAGGATGCCTTCATATGTATTATGAGTCTTCAATGTCAAAGTGTGCTACTAAGGAAGAGTGACTGGACCCAGATTATAACATCCAAGCAAAAACCTAAACATTATACCCCAATTGAAAAAGATACTTCACTTTCCCCAGACTGTTTGTATCCATTTCTATTTGCTATTGTTAGCAATTTTAATAAACCAAAGGAGAAAACATAACAGTCTGATGTAATTTTTCCTTATTCGTCACGAAAACTGCATAGAGTGGATAGGATTTTTTAAAAGGGTATCTTTCTAATTGCAGCACTCCTATAAAAAAACCTGTGGATCTATACTGGGCTCTTTGCAGTGGAAGTAAAAGCCAGAAGTGCCTGCTGCTTTCAAGATACCTCATGAAATCTGTTGTGTAACAAAGACAATGAGAAGAAGTTTCCATGGGGCTTAGTTGTGGGTGTGGACATAAGTTGACCTTGATTTTTTTGGGGCTGACATAGGAAATTTCTGTGACTTGAATGGCATGGAAGTCTCTGTTATGTGCAGTAGCACAAGACAAGGTTAGTTCAGTTGAGTTCTGGGCGCGCCCTTGACGGTGACCAAGAGGTTGAAAGAAGATACGGTTCTTCTGGGTGGCAGGATTGTAGTTCTGTTTATGTATTTATTGTGGAGTAATGAAAGCAGTAGCACTTACAGTGAACAGTAAATAATAATGAGATACCAAAATATGCACTCAAGGTATTTATGTTTGTAGTTCCCCCCCTGCCCCCAACCAATCTGCAATACCCACATTTTTCTCCAACTACCTGTCCTCAGTGTGGGCAGTAGAGTATCAATAGATCTGTTGCACTGTGGACTTTGTAAGATCTTGTAAGGTGGGTGGATTTAATCTTTGATATTAGGAACTGAACCAGACTTCTGAAGTACATACAGAAAGGTTAATTTAACAGTTATAAAGATGTCAAACTGATGACACCAGAGAATGAAATGCAGAATGTCCTCCTCTGCCTTGCCAGAGTAATTAGTTCATTCACATCCTCTCTGTTGGTGCTGTAAAAATACCAGTTGCATGACTGGACTTCTGCAGTAGACATGTCCACTAATTCATCTCACAGGTTTCCTAAGAGCTAAGTGTGTGGTTGTATTTTTGACGCAGTAGCCAGTGGCTGCTGGCTCTATGTTTCCTTTTCTAAATTTAAAGTTGTTTGTATTTTTTACCTTTGCTTGTATATTATGTGTCTGATTTTGAATCTTTGCCCTTTACTGCTTAAGATTTTTTAGTTCACCTTTAAATGACAAGTTCAGATATGAACTTCTTGGCTTTTAGCACTAGGTCAAATTGCGAGCAGAGGTTTTTGGATTCCAAATGCTTAGTTTCCCACTCTTCCATTCCACGTGAAATAAAATTGCCTGGAGATATCTATCGTAATCGAATCTGTGATATTCTGATAGGTACTGTATGCTATCAGCTTTAACATTAAAACACCTTAAGTGAATATCCTCTATCACTGTGTAACAAAAATAGTTCTGAAAGATTATAAAAATATTTAATGCATAGTGCACGTCACTCAGGTGGTAGTGTCAGTAATGGCTGGGGAGCAATGTTTGGCTAATCTATAAAAGTAGACACAAATATTTTTCAGTAGCTAGTGCGTTTAGCCTGATGGTTTCTATTAATAACATTTTGCTCATAATGCCTTTTTAGCGTAACTTAAATTACTTTACTTATGCAAATTGGTGAACTAACTTGAGTGTTTTTATTCTACCTGAAACACCAAAAGTCTCGTGTGTTATAGAAACGTGTCTAACTCTAATTCACCTCTTTTGCTTGCTTCAAAACAGTAAAATAGATCACCATTTTTCTTGGTTGCAAAGAATCTCTCCCCTCAACCCTGTCTGTAACTTGTGAGATGCCAAAGAGTGAATCCTTAGATGGCAGAGACTTACTGAGACAGCAAATACAGCAAGTGAAGGAGGGAACATAGCTTAGGCACATTGTGGGCTGCAGTGGTGTTGAACTTGGTATTACTGCTCTGTTTGAGGGTGAATTCACAGAATCACAGAATGTCAGGGGCTGGAAGGGACCTCAAAAGATGATCCAGTCCAACACCCCTGCCAGCAGGATCAGCTATGCCAGATCACAGAGGAACGTGTCCAGGTGGGTTTTGAATATCTCCAGAGAAGGAGACTCCACAGCCTTCCTGGGCAGCTTGTTCCAGGGTTCTGTCACTTTCACAGTGAAAATTTTCCTCCTCGTGTTTCCAGGAAACTTCCTGTGTCTCAGCTTCCACCCACTGCCCCTCGTCCTGACGTTGGGCATCACTGAGAAGAGCCTGGCGCCATCCTTCTGGCACTCACCCTTTACATACTTATAAACATTAATGAGATTGTCACACTGTTAGCTGGTAAAAAGCTTTTCTTCAGCTTCTGCCATGATACTGAGGTGTGCCAAACCTATGAAGGCTGTACTTACCCTGTCAGTTCAAGACGCTCAGGCTTTGGTGCCCAGTTGTATAAGCTGCTCACTTGAGGCTTCCACCTGGAACAAATAATTTCCTTCCTAAGAGAAACTTTGGGGCCAATTTTAACAGGCGGTTCATTTCATCAGCTCCTGCACTGGGGCAATATAGGCCCACACTGGTTTTCATTTCCTCAGCCCATATGCATTATAGCAATTATATCCAGAAGGCCTTGGAGAGCAGTAGATGCCTTTTGTAGCAGCAGATATACGGCACATTTTGTGTATCATACCCAACTGCAGAAATCTGTCTGACTGCAACCCAGTCCAATTTAGCCTTCTGACTGAATTTCAAGTCATGAATAAACAAAACTATGATGGTTTAAGGGCACACTAGTAAGAAATGAGACCTGAGGAGACTGGGCCCTCTGCAGGTAACTAAGGCCTATGCTGAGGAAAAGATTCTGAGCAGCACAGAGTCACAAGAGGTGACTAGATGGCACCTCAACACGGCTGGTTCTGACCACAGAGATAAGCAACTCAAAGGACAAACTCTGAAAGCTACCTACTTAAAAGATAAGAATGTCTGCACAAGTATCTACAGTATGCTGAGCTGCACTGCATTTCTGACCCAAAGACTACTGCAGAGCCATGTGAATTCCTTGACTTTTCAGTTTATGACCTGGTCTCTATGCTAGACTGTGTGAGTGCAGCAGCTGAGCCTTCATGGATCTCTAGGGAGAAATGGGGCAGGTGCTGTTTTCTGCCTGTCTCACAACTTCAGAGTGACAGAAATTCCAGGATGAGACAAGAGACCAGCTTGGGTAAGTGACCTGATTTTATTTTATCTGTTTGAAGCTGGGGAAGAACGTGGACAGCTTGTAGGCAATGTATGCTGTATGGCAGTGGACAACCAAGAGGAGGTGATTATTGCAGAAACTTTGTGCTTGCAGGCCAGAATCGGCTTCCAGAATCCCTTCATTTCATATCACCCACAATCAGGAGAGAAAGACTGACCTCTTCAACCAACAGTTTTGCAGACTTTGCTTATTGTTTCCATAGCGTTGACTACTGCATACCCTGCATACACCGACTGTGACTCCTCTTTGCTCACTAGTAGCCAAGAGCAGGCCATATAATCTCCACAAGCAGTATTGTATACATCATCATTAGCGCAGAGTGTGCTCACAACCTAAACTCGCTCTGACAGACATCTGTATGCAGCTGCTCGCATTGTGTTCCCACTAGCACCTTCCCCACCTCTCAGATTTCGTAGCACTGCTTTCAAAGTGGTGACACAGGCTGAACTATATGTGTCTATCCCTCTAATACGTTCCTGGACATAACCGTCCAGGGCTACCTCAAATTCCTCTCTTCTCCCTCTCACTCCACGAGTTTGAATGGGGAGAAGAGGGCATGAAAACTACTCCCCCCACTCTGTGGGCTTGAAGAGGGGCAGCAAAAGGTGCCTTTCTGCGCATGGGCTGACTTGTGTGGATGTCCATACTGGAATTGGGCTGGTGGTCCGCGGGGTTTTCACACCCAGTGTAAATGGTAAATGGACACTTTGTCTGAAAAAAGGATAAACAGAGCAAGGGTTCTCACCTTGAGAGTCCCCTGCCACTGCAAAGGACAAGTTCGTGTCGTGACTGGACTGTCCCCACTTTTGGATGGCTCCTACCTTTTGTACGGCTCCTGCTTTTGTCCCGTCCCTGCTTTTGGATGGTTCTCCCCACTTTTGCACCCTTTTGTAATGTTAATTGGATATCTTCATCTCTTTTGTTCAAACAAAATTAAAGTAGCCTGGTAGCCTGGACCTACTCTAAGGTAGTCAACTGGAAAGAAAAAAGCCCCAAGTGGTACAAAGCTGATTTTCTGTGCAGTTCAAGATGTTTAGTCTGCCTTGGGAAGTGGGGACAGGCAAGGTTAGTATGGGACTATACTTCAGTGGCACTGTTTTGTTTTGTGGTCTGCAGGACCAGAGCTTGTGAAATTTCAGGTAGAAATCTGTCCATCACATGTTTTACCTCTCTCCAAGAAAGTCTCCCTGACAGGAAAAGGTAGAAGTTACTTGAGAATCCAAACTTTTGCCCATTCATTTTGTCTTTTATATTTTCTATTCAACAGGAGGGAAAATGCTTTTCATTTTTCATTACACAGAGAGAAGTGGTTGGCATTCTTGGGTTTTATCCCCATTCCTGAGTGGTATGAGCAAGATAGCTAACCTTTCAAGCAATCCTCAGTGTAACTAGCTGTAAAATGGGGATATTAATGCCTGCCTGAGATGGATATAGTAGGGCCTAATTGATTATTATATGTAAAATGTCATGAAATTTGCAGGTGAATGGCACTTTAGAAATGTTATGTACGACTTTCTTTATATTTTAAAATAATGAGCATAAATAACACTAAGAACTGATCATTATGAACAATTTTTGCAAACACATCTACTTATAATCTTTCCACTGAAAGACAAATTATGATACTGTGCAGTGAATATAATTTGAAACAATAGAAGGGAATTAATGTGCATTTCTGTTAACTAGAAGGAAAAGATGAACACTAATAAAATTTCCTTGTAGGTAAAACTTGGAAAATATTATTTTCAATGTCAGTTTATGGGCCTGTATGGTGTGTGTGTGTATATATAAAATATATATATATAAAAGAAGTCATTAAGCTTAAACCAGAATCTCTAAAATATTCCAGTGGACGTGATAAATCTTTTGCTTACTTACCTGTTCAGTTGTTGATGAATGTTTTGGTCCTTGTTTTTCTGCTCAAACAGAACAATTTTTAATTAGTTCTATAAACCATACACCCTCAAAATTTTCAGGTTAAACAAAAAAAAATCAGACCTGTGGTTATCTTCTAATTAGAATTTCTTGTCTGTGACAGTGTGGACAGTTCTGTAGCTTCATTTACATATGCAGTTTTTCATGATGAAAAATTAACAGTAGGGAAGAGCTGAATTTAATATCTTGCTATCCTTTCACGTGATTTAACATGTGTAATAAGCAGAAACACTCTCCATGATGCTGCATCTTTTGAGATTACTTCATTAGTTTTTTTCTTAATTTCATGACCAATTTAATGTTTTTTTCAACCCTATTCTTTTAAGTCAGACTTGCATTAAATGTCAGATTAATGAGAGAAGAGAAAAATTTGCAAGTGAGCCATTAGGTCCAAGGTAGCAAGGATTTTTCACAAATGGCACCACTTGCTGTACTTGGGCTTCTGTATCTGAAGAGTATGTGAGAGCACATTTTGAGATCAGGTCTGAGGTGCCAGAGAGGCAGAAGGCTAGGATAAACCTTTCCTGCTGTGTATCACCAGTAGCATGTGAACCAGAGTGCACATTCTCAAGTGAAGAAAAGGAAGTTTTCCTAAAAAGCTTAGTAAAAGATCAATAAATATTTTAATAGAAGATCAATGAACCGACATAAGGTTAAACAACCCAATGGAGAATGCTCGTAGACACCTATGACTGCTGCCGCCTAACCTCATCTTCAGCACATGGTTTTTGAGCTGTAAAATTTTGCACTCTCCATTTTACTGGTTAGTAGAGCCTTGGAAAATATTTACAAACAGAACCTTCTTATAAAATACAGCCTAATAGTTGTTTCATTCATTTTCTTTCTGTTGTAGTAGAGAGGTCTAAGACAGTTGACAAACTGGGTAAAAAAAGGCTAGCAACTTGGCTGGCTAATCGTGATATTTCTATCCACTCATAGTGAGAATAAACTGTGCCTATTACTCAAGAGTTCTGAGATGAGAATAAAGTAGGTTTTGTTGGTTACTGCCAGCTCTCTAAGAGCCTAATTTGCAAAACTATGTCCTGCAGTCCTGACCCATTATGATATTTGTTATGACAGCTCCCTTTTTGTTGAGTTCTGTTACATAAATTGTGTTACTCCACTAAAAATAAAGTTTTGTTGTTTTCATTCTCAGAGGAAAAAAGAATAATTAGCTGAAGTTGTATATATAAATTTTAAACTTGAGCCTTTTTAATCCTGTGACTGAATTTTAAAAACACAGCAGCATCTTTAGCTTCCACTTTTTATTACAGAATTCACCCAGCCTTGTCTTAACAAGATATAGAATCTTCAGTAAGTGACACAACTAAAGCATCGTAGTTAACTCAGCACATAATCACGTGAGCTTTTATGTTACTCAAATATGCCTACACTCCCTGATTTTGTGCTGATTTTGGCTGGGATAGAGTTAATTTTCTTCCTAGTAGCTGGTACAGGTTCATGTTTTGGATTTGTGCTGGAAACAGTGTTGACAACACAGGGATGTTTTCATTATTACTGATCAGTGCTTACATAGAGTCAAGGCCTTTTCTGCTTCTCGCATCACCCCACCAGCTGGTAGGATGAAGGTACACTGTGAGTGGTGCTTAGTTGCTGGCTGCATTGAAACCATGACACCATTGCTAGAGAAACATTCCAAACCAGAACCCTGAGGTGGTTTTGTTAGGTGGGGTTTTTTTGTTAGTTTTTGCAGGTTAATGGTACTGAAATATGCTACACTGTCAGCTTCGAAACTGAAGACTTTACACCACGCAGTGTGAGTCATGCCATCTTAGTTCTGATCTGAAGACAATGCCTGGGAGTTTGAAGTGGTTGTCTGTGTCCATTCAGTCCTTGTGGTTTTGGTTTGGGTTTTGTGTGTGTGTTTGTTTTGTTTGTTTGTGGTGGGTTTTTTTTTCAAAGTATGTTGATTCTGGTATCCGTTTCTATGCTGATTTTGTAATGTGGACATCTCTCTGCTGGAACTGAAATAGTTTGTTCCTAATTAGTCATATATGTTATCCAACATCATCAGCTGATAGCTTTAGTAGCTTTACTCATCTGATTAGTATTCCATCAAGAAACCTAAGCATAGAAAGCTTTATGTTACTAACAGTCCATTTTCATCTTTACATGAAAGCAACAGTTACTAATATGAAGCTCTGAATCATTCCTTGTTGTGGAAAAGGTTCTCAGTATGATGGCCAAATATCAGCATATTTTAAAATATGCATGGAGTTAAAGTTTGATCTCAAACTTCAGACATGAGTTTTGTTAAGTTTAGCATTAATTTGTCTCTAATAATCTCTGCAGTATAAATAGGAAGTCTCTTTGTTTTCAGTCTATTTCTTTTGTGTTTCTCACCAAAAGAAGGCTTATCAAAATATTTTGCTGTTGTTGTTTGAACAGATGGCTTGGAGACTAAATCATAAAGTACAACTTACAGAGTACCACTCTGCTTTCAATGAATGAAATGGCTCTTNCCTCCCCCCCCCCCTAAAATAGTGAGAAGGGTCTAGAAAACAGGTTTTTGGAAAGAAGGAATGGGAAGTGTTTGGAAAGTTGTAAAGGAGTGTTTGACCCACGAATTTCAACTTTGTGTTTGCGTTTTCCATTCACAATAATGCCCTTTTATTGTTACAGTTCCTGCAGAAAATACCTTGCCAACTGCCCTGGGCTCCTTTGTTCTTCCACTGGCTTACACATAATTTTCTAACGCTTAAAAAATGAATCATTGTGTGACTGAATTGTGCGAGATGCACTAGATGAGCGCTTAGGATAGAAATGTCTTTCAGGAGCAGTGGGTAATATAGAATCTGCAGTCTACAACTGGCACGTGTTCAGCTTCACCTTTCCTAGGAAAGGGGATCATGCAAGTATTGGATTCAAAAGATTTCTAAATTCATACATTTGCATGTGAGGAGAGTGGAAGAAAGAAGTAAAACACTGGAGTCACCACCAGGAAGATTCAAGAAGAGTCACATTTAACTAAACCACCTTCATTTAACATGCATTTTCTTTTATTTTCAAGAAGTGGAAAACCTGTGTCTTATGGTTGCTATGTTTACATATCTTTCTCTTAATTGACAATATATTGCTTGTGGAGACTACCTCTGTAAGTTTCAGCTTTCAGCTGTTCTTTCTTGCATCATGTGTGTGTGTTCTTTTCCTAGCGATGTCTCCGGATGACACAGTGTAGCTAGTTGTGCTGTATTTATCCCTCCTCACCCAGAAGGATGGGTGGATGAAAGTACTGAGCAATGGGAAGCTTTTGCTATTTGACAGACTGCAGAGGATGGTGGCTTTTGAGCTCTTTTTTTCGTAGCCATCCAAACTGCTAGCAACGTTTGGGAATCTTTGCTACTTAAAAGGTATAATGAAATACAGCAACTGGCTTTGGAATTGAGTAATAGGGAAACAAAACTTTTGTTCTTTAAAATACAGAAGTTATTCCATATTTAACTGTACAGTGTTGATATCTGGTTGGACCATATACCTGCTTACTGCTTTCTTTTCAGCAGCAGCGTCATACCTGTTCTCTGTGTGGAAGGCTGTGGTTTTGCCCTTTGCCGGTATAACCAGCTCCCAGACTCAAGATTATAAAGTGAGACCATGAAAAGCAGGGAAGGAACCTGTTTGCTAATGTGAGGTATTCCCACGCCTTGGCTTGAACTCCTCCCTGATCATAACAATCTTCTGCTGGGGTAAAGACACTTGTCCTTAGGAGCATAAGATCTTAGCAGCATAGGACCCCTTCCAATGAGTATTTTGAATAGTATATGCCTGTTACAGACAGGCCTCTCCTATCATGCATTGTTACTGGTGAATTAAGATGGGTTGATTTGATGAATATAGTTTCTGGGGACAAAAATCACAATAAAAAAAAAGCATACAAGAAAAAACCAAAACCACCTCTGGTTGGTCTGATATTTCAGTTCTACAGTGAACTGCCAACACAGCTACAAGAGAGATCAGCTCAACTACAAGCTCCTCTGGCCTCTGCAGCCACTTCCTTTGGTGTTTGATCTATGTATTCAAGCATTTCCTGCAATAATTTGTGTGACAGTTGATGCTCCAGAAATTGTGACAGAGACCTGGAGCAAGTATCTTACCAAACTTCTAAAACCTCAAATTTGTTATTTAGATGAAACTGAAATGTTAGAAGGTCTCAAATGAGATTTTATCCCATCTTTAATCCATTTTGTCCCCAGCTCCTGTTGCATTCTTACGAAAAAGCAAGCATTAATGCATGAAGATATAGAGTTGCTTCAGTATTGCAATTTATTTTCCCACGATAATGCAGCCAGCCAACTTGAAATTCACCTATATGTAATGGATTGTAGGGAAGTACAGCAGTTCAGGTTTGTTGTGAGTCAGTCAGGCTTCAGGAAGAATAATCTCTATGCAACATATAATTATAGCAGTGGCAACAGCTTCTATACAAAGATTACTGAATTCTTTCAAATGAAAAAAGCCTTATGGTCTCTTATTAAGTGTTCTCTGCCTCCATGGCTAGCGACAGGCTTTGGAACGTGGCAGGAGGGTAATTTGGCATCCTTTTGTTTGCGTTATGAAAAAAGCGTTTGCTTGCATGAATTCTAAACTATTTGCTGTCTTTGGTTTATGCTACACATTTAGTTACAGCAACATGTCAAAATCCTTCAGTAATCTACAGACCTTATGGATGCCCCATGTCAGCATCTTCCTGCTTACTATATAGTTTAGGCGGGACACACAGAGTTGTAATCGTTTTGTGTCTTAGAGTATCTTTTGGCCTGCAAGATGTTGACCCCTGGGGGTGAAAAAATGATGGTTCTACACTTGCCTCTTTTCCCTGACTGGAAATACTAATTCTTCTTATATAACACATTTTGTGCATTTATACTGGATAGGACAAAGCAAGAAAGAGTATTGTCTAATGTTAAGCACCCTAGGTCTTGGGAGTTGCAGGTTCTGTACCCTAGCTGACTACAGATGATGAACCCACGTTTGTATACAAACAAATCAACCTTTCTGTGCCCTAGTTCCTTGTCTGCAGGGTAGGAAGAAGAGGATTTTTCTGTTTTCCTGGCATAGGGTGAGAATAAGTGCATTCAAAAATGCTAGGTGCTCTGGTGATACAGTGCATTGAAAAACTTGGTGAGATAAATTTACTTAGCTCTGTTCATTCTGTAGTCCAAAGGTAACTGACTCCTATATACTAAAAAAAACCAAACCAACAACAAAAACAACCCTGTACCATAAGATACATTATGAGAAAAGAGAATTAAATTGCACAATTAACTGTAGCTATGCCTTAGCTGTTGTATATGTCACTTGTAATTCTAGCCTAATAGCTCTAGTGTGCCACATAATGTAGCATAAGGGATTTTAAATTGTATTTAGGCCATACCATGGCTGACAAAACTGTCATTCACTTCAGTGGAAGCCAAGTGAGATTAGCAGATAAAAATGTCAGGATTTCTGCCCCACTCCCTCCTGTCCCCCACCCCCCCTTTTCTGTCATCAAAGCTTTGAGATTGTTCTGGATTTTGAAAACTTTTAGCTTATGTTATATTGCACTACAAAGCCTATGCAAAAACTTACCTTAAAAGAATGCTAACAAGGGTACAAAATGAACCCTTTCAAAGACATGAAAAAAGGTAGAATTTGAAAGTGCCATGGCAATAAAACAGTGAGGAAGCTTGCGTCAGAGGTGCAGTCACTAACAATTACCATGTAGCCTCACTGTGCTCATATCACAGAATTGCCACATAGTAGGAAAAGAATAATCAAATATATCCTAGAGAGATGGGTTTAGAAATAATAATTCTTTGCTTGGGGACAGGTAAAGAATCAGAGCCAAAATATTTTCTTAGGAAACATATCAGATTGGACACTGATTCTGTGTTGTAGGAAAAGACAAAAAGGCATAACCTTTTTTTTTTTTTTTTTTTTTAAAGTAGAAGTATTAACCACCTTTTTTTTTCTTTCTTGTAGAAGATTCCACAAGAGTGGAAAAATGTAAATCAAGGCCATTAGTGAAGAGTGGGAAACCCAAAGTAAACTCCGAGGTATTATATGGGCCCACGGTAGTATGAGATAACCAATTTTCATTGGCTGCTTTTCTGGACAAATTTATTCTACAGATTTTCAAACACACAAATGTGAGCATACACTTCTGAAAACAAACTACCACGCCCCTGTCATTTTCATTTAGCAGTGGGGAAAAAATGAAGAGTTTGGATGTAATTACGCAGTTTTATAGCACCACGGCGTGTCACTTGAGTATAGCTTAAGAAAAGGTGTTCTAGTGTATTAGGTGTAACTGCATAACCTGCTTTTCAAAGCCTTTTAATTCATTTATCATTGGCTGTTAAAAGTCTTTGTAAGGGGGATTGTTAAAAATGTGTTTGAGATAGGAAAAGAGAAATCTAATTTCCAGCAGTTAAGCTTAGAGATGGTAAATGACATCATCATTACTGTATTTCTTTCTGTCATTGTCAATAAGATTAAACTATATACTTTGTTGTCTTTTATGTTCTTTCCACCACACTTATTTCTTTCCTGAGTTTCAGAGCAGAGAGTGCTAGCAATGTTATTTCCTGGAACTAGCATCTGGAGATACTAGTTTGGACAATAAACACTATCTTTAACTCTTTGCTATATGTAAGTCATATATGAAGTGGTTTCAGCAGGACTGTTAAAAGTTTAAGGAAATCACATTTGAATGGCCAATAGAGAAGTGCTACCTTCTGCTTCTAACTGTGCGGTGAAACTGATAATATAAACAACTGATTTTTGTATTTTGTGTAAAAAAGAAAAAAGACATTTCAAAGGTCAGCTAAGTGCTGCTGTCATATTAATTGTTTCAACTTGTACAAAGAATCCTCACAAAACTTTCAGCTTCTAAGCAACCAATTAAAATATGTTCCATAAGTTCAAACGTAGTCCTCTAAAGCTTTACTTTTAAATGCACCTCTACCAAAGGTAAAGAAAACTTTCAGAGAATTCAGGTGTGCAGGGAGAAGAGTCAAGAAGGTAGTGCTTTGGAGCGCTCAGAAGAGTAAATATACATGGTAAGGTGAAAAACATTCTAAAACCAGAGGCAGCCTTGCAATGACCTAGAATCTGTGCAAGAAAGTGACACTGCTAACCAGCAAACTCAAAAGCTAAAACCGCCCTTCTGTATTTATGTAGCACTGCAATGTATTTTAGCTGCATCTTAGCGGGAAGCACAAACTAATGAGCACGCGGACCTACAGGTTTGAAATCTGAGTTGTTGTAACTTTGTTACAGTTGCCGATTAGATGTTATAAAATACTCCTTCAGTGGTAGACAGTTGCAGCTGTGAGTTTTCATTCACGTTGCAAATCCTGTGCAGGTGATGTGTGCTTAGAAATTAAGGAGTAAAAGACTAGGAAAAAAAAAGAAGTTTGAGAAATTTGCCAATCGTGCTCTAGGAAACTGTCAGCAGAATTACGACCTTCAAGATGTAAGTTTTCAAAGTCTAGGGGAGCATCATTACAAGACAGTTGTCTCTTCTCTCCATTCTTCTGTTCTATAGAGTTTTGTTTTTCACTTCTTGTACAGTCTAATAGGTCCATTTTGTCACTGCAGTCAGTAGCACTCCGTGTTTGTTACATATGATGGGATTTGGATCTATTATTTTATCCATGGCAGATAATAATCTAGGCCAGGTCTGTACAAGAAAACGTTGAACTGGTTTCTAAAGAATGATTATAAGCCAGATGCACTTAAAACAGTTTGCCACCTCCTGAAGCTGTTTTTGTAATTTACAAAATTCAGCTCAACTGATTGAAGAGATGATAAAGTCAATTTAAGTCACACAGTTTAGGGAGCTGCACCTGCAACTTTTCCCTCTAGACAAGGTCTTGCCTAGTAAGTAGGAGGATCAATGGCAGGTTAATGTAACTGGCAATGTAAGAAGCTGGGAAAAAAACAGACTTGTTTATTTGTGTGCTGTTTTGTAAACTATTCAGGCAGGAGTTTTTTCTCCATAGATACCTCTGAAGTGACACTCTGAAAATTAATACTATAGATAATGATGTGCTTTATTGTTTTCAATATAGTTATTCCAATTTTACAGGAGTGTAGTATTGAACTGAATTTACACCATTATGACAAATACAACTGTAGCAGTGGGCCACTTTATGCCTTGAGCTGTACGTCTTTGTTCTGAAGGGAACCGCATCCTTGTGAAGGAGAGATGAAAAGAGGTGGGTACAGGAAGAAAAGAATGTACTGCTTTGTTCAAACTTACAGTTCACACAGCAATTGTTTTCCTTGGCATATGTTATTTGCTATATAACCAAAAAATAAGGTCAGTGATTGTTTGAAGCATGCTGAGTGATGACTGAACTAGCAGGTATGCCTTGATGGAAAACACCTGCTCAGAGAAACTTGATTCTTCAGTGTAGGATCAGTTTGTTTGCTATGGATGAAGGGTTTGGTTCTTTTGTGTCTTACAATACAAAGAAAATTAGATCCATGCAAAGCAGTGGAGTGGATTCAGTTTGTTCACTGTGTTTCGATTTTTCTGCATGTAGGCCCATTTCTATTGTTAATGATACATTAAAATAATACGGAGGAAAAGGGGGCACGGAACGTTTTTTTTTCCCCTTGGCTATTTGCTCTGCTTCCTGTCTAGCAGTCAATGTAAAAAGGAGGAATGGCTCTAGAGGAGTGGTGCCACAGCTGTACCAAGTACTTACTCTGTTGATATTGAGAGGCAGAGCAGAAAGTACGGATTGGTTTCTGTCGCCTTGCTGAATGAACTGTAGAACATGTAGAACATGTATTCTGCTGAAACTTACTTCCCCTCACAGCATGTGCCTCTGCTTGCAAGAGGAGGGAAAGAAGAGCCAGATTTTTTAAGGTGTTTAGACAGGTGAAGAGGTAGGTAGATGACTGACAGGATTTAGGATCCAAGCCTGCAAAGCCTAAGTATGTGTACAAGTCTTGCATGACGTTCTTACAGAAAGCTTTCCATTTCCTTACTCTTCCTAACCAGGTTGTCAAATCCTCATACTCTGGAAGGCTAGTTTGACAGGCATTTCTGACAATTCTAAAGGCATCTCTGTTTTTCACCTTATATTCTAGAGACACGAAACATGGCTATGAAGATGTGGACCTCTCCTGTAGAGAGCATCAGATTGATTCTCTTAAGTGTTGCCTCTACCAGTGACATGCATCTCTTCCAAGGCAAGTTGTGCTTTATGCCACTAGTTAGTGGTCTGTTCAGTAGGTGGGAACCAGCCGACATGGCCTTCCAAGTCATCTAGACAGGTTTGTGGCGGCCGCCCCAGGTAAGGCGTCGCAGCGCGACCTGGCACAGCCGCCGGACGGGGATATCTGCGGCCCGGGGACGCAGAGCCGGGCGCCAGCCCCATGCTCTGGCCCGTAGCCTCCGTCGCAGACCTCTGCGCTGGAGTCATCCATCCGTCCGTCCTCAGCGGGACGGGACGGCCCGGCCGGGGAGACCGCGGCAGGGCCTCAGGGCCGTGAGGGGCCAAAGCGGGCACTGGACCCGCGCTGAGCTTCTCGAGCCCGCCGCGAGCGAGCACGCTCAGCACAGCTGCAGCTACCGGCGGGAACTCAGCTCTGCCGCCACCGCCCCCTCCGCGGCCCGGCCTGGCTGCGCTTCCGCCCGCGTCAGCTGACTGCCGCGGGGAAGCGGCGGCGGTCCCGGCCCAGCGCAGCCCGAGTTCGTCTCCGAGCCCGCGAAACCGTCGGCGTGGTCGTCTCCGCAACCATGGCAGGGGTCGTAGTGAGCGGAGCCCAAGTAAGTGTCCACGTCTCGCAGGGCCGAGACAGACGGTAGCCCCACCTGCCGAGGCCGCCCGCCCCGGCCGGCGCGTCCCCGCCCCCAGCACTGGTAGAGGCTGCCCGAACTCCACGCCGGCTCCCCGTCACTTGCTTCTTCGGGGCCGGGGGAGGATCTCGAGGGCTTGGGGGGCGGCGGGCTCGCACGGGGCCGTGGCATTTTAGCCTATAGCCGCAAGCAGGTAGCGTTCTATGGGACGCGCTCAGGTAACGCTACTCTCTTAAGCACGCTGCTCCGCAGCTGACGGAGCTGAGGAGCCGTCCAGTCCCCGAAAGCGATGGGAGGCCGCGAGTAGGCGGTACGGTGCCCAGGGATGTGCTTAGAGTCGCACAGGTTGTGGATGTGTGTCACCGCTGGTGTTGTCCTAACGGATAGAGAGCAGAGTGCCTGGGCAATTAGTGATGAGGGATCGTCACCTGGCCGCTTTCGCTACTCCTGCAGCCGCTCAGCTGCAACAGTCGTGTGGTGTTGGAGCTTGCTGTGGGAATAGTGCGGCTGCAGCAGTTCACTCCCGGGTAAGGTCTGCAGCTAGCCGTGTACCCCGGCGCGGGATCCGGTGGGCTGACAAACTTGTCGTGCTCCGGAGTGGACCCCTAGTTGCTCTTGGACCCAGCCGCTTTCGGCCTTGAGGAGGCCCCGGGAATAAACTGAAAGGGAAGGACTGAAATATACAGTGTTGTTCCCTCTGAAAGTAAGCGCTACGAATGTTTCATTTTGGTTCAAGAGAGGAGTTGGGAAGCAAAACAAATCTTGCTGGCCTTTACCTGATGTGATTAGCTGCTGAATTTTTTTCTGGCTAAAAAATTGGTGTCATTGCTGCTGACCCATGACTAAAACTATCAAAATATTTTTCTTTCTGCTCTATAAGAGTAAATGAAACTTATCTTCTTGAAAATAAATTGCCATTAAACCAGGATGCTGCCTATCTAATTTCTTCTTTAATCTCTTCCCAATTTGTGTGTGGAATTAACGTACATATGTGTGTGATGCGGGGGCAATTGACTAATTTTGCAGCTGCTGCAGGAAATTCTGCCTGTGGTCTGTGTGGTGCACTACATGGCACTGAGTCACAAACTGCCTTCTTCCCTTGAGCGGGCCTGGAGCCCCTTTGAGTAAAGCATATCCTTAATTTGGTGATGTGCATAAGCTACAATCTGCTAACAGCGTGGAGTGGAAGACAACGCTCAACTGACCCAAAGTATTCTCTAGATGTAGTTCCCTTCAGTAGAGGAGAATGTGCAATTTTGAGAGTTCATACATGGCCTGTTTGGAGACATTTCTTAATAAAAATGTTAGTTTTTGAGTTACTGAGATTACAGTATCATTTTAAAATGATTGCAGAGGTGAAACGGAAATACCCTCTGAAACTACAGCAGAAGAGAGGCACAACTGCTATTCTAGTTATGTTTTAAATATTCTGTGAAAAGGGTTTTTTTTTCCTGAATTACATACAGTATGTTGAAGAAGCTGCAAGAAGTGCAGACATCATAACCTATATGATGTTGAGCTTTGTGGCAAAATTTCTGAACATTTTGGTGGGATATCGAGCAGTGCACCAGTAATACAAATGATTGACCGTGACCTTCTGGTACTTGGTTTGAGGTGGAGAATTAGACAATGCAAACATCTACATCCAGTTTTTAATCCTATGTGATGTCATGTGACTGGTATAGGAAACTAAGAATTAGGCTGTTACTGATGTGCTTTCCATCCAAAGAGCTGTGGAGTCTTGGAAAAAGTAAGCTTGCTCTCCTCTCCTCTCTGATGATGTCTCTGGATGCGTACTTGAAATCTCATGCTCATTTAGAGAGTATTTGAGATGGGTGTGAAGGAAGAATATAATTCAATATTGAATTATGTACATTTTATTATTTTCTGGATAAATTATTTTGAAGTGAAGGAATGAAAATGAAGAAATGTTATTCTTTCATCCAGACTATTGAAATCCTGTTTTATATCAGCATTATTCATGGACTAAAGAGCAGGAGAGTGGGGAAATAACTGTTGAAAACTTGCTTAAAAAGGCAGATCTTGTATTGCATTGCTGGCGGTTGTTGCTGTTCTTTAGGGAGCTCTTGGGTATGGACTCAAAGAAAGTTTGAGTATGTGGGATATAGAGATGTGTAAATACAAATCTGTTAATTCTAAATTGAAAAGGTGCTTGTACTGTGAATGGGCTCAAATGGACTTTGTGGAAGTAAAATTCCTTTTACAAGGCCTCAGCATTAGCAGATTGTGACAGCCAACCATATTTTGTCTGTAAGTATGTCTGTGAATAACCTGTTTATAGCAGTTGTACAAATATATTTGCATACTGTAAGAGTTCAAAGGCTGAAGCTTTGCAGCATTTCATGTATTTGCCTCCTGTGTTCTCCAAAACACATTTCTATGAACTTTTTTCTTGAGTTTGTGTTCATGTGGAGCTAAAATGTTTATGGCTCGGTAACTTCCTGAAGTAGTGGGAATGCAGGTCAAGGGTCTCTTGCTCTTTCTCTGTTACTCCTCCCTGCGTGAAAAGCAAAGTGGTCGTCTGTGCTCTTGCCATGATTGTAATTGCTCAAGATAACTTTGCACTCCTGGCATTATTAATAGGCATCATGTTTCAATTGATTACATCGAACTAAATGTTTAATTGAAAGTATTATTTTGCCATTGTTGTGTTTTTCTAAGGGTGTGCAAGCAGTAATCTGGAGGGCATGGCTTATAAGGAGAGGCTGAGGGACCTGGGGCTTTTTAGTCTGGACAAAAGAAGACTTAGAGGGGATTTGATAAATGTTTATAAGTATCTGAAGGCTGCCAGGAGGCAGGGGGGACACAGGCTCTGCTCACTTGCTCCCTGTGATAGGACAAGGAACAATGGGTGTAAGTTGCAGCAAAAGAGGTTCTGCCTCAACACAAGGGGGAACTTCTTGACTGCAAAGGATCATAGAGCACTGGAACCGGCTTCCCAGAGAGGTTGTGGAGTCTCCTTTTGTGGAGACTTTCAAGGCCTGTCTGGATGTGTTCCTCTGTGATCTGTGTTAGATAGGATTGTCCTGCTCTGGCAGGGGGACTGGACTCGATAATCTCCTTGGGTCCCTTCCAACCCCTAATATTCTGTGATCCTGTGTGACTTAAGAAGTCTACCATTCAGTGAAGAATGAAGTAAATCATATATGCATACCTGCACGTATGTAGTTTTCTTGAATGAGAAGTGGAAGAAAAAAAATGCCACATACTGAATTCACTATTCTACAAAATGTTTCTGTTACATCCAAACCACTAGGATGCCAGCTGCCCCAAACAGCCTCTTTTACTTCTGTCCATAACATTTGTTATGTCCAAACCACTAGGATGCCAGCTACCCCAAACAGCCTCTTTTACTTCTGTCCATAACATTAGTTGAAGTCATGGGTGTGTCTGGTAGTGGAACTTATTACAAGAGTAGGTATGACTTAATAAGGGGAAGAAGTTGTTAAACTGAGCTTCAGGCTATCTGTTTTCAGCTTGTAAAAGATATTTCACTGTTGTCAGCCTTATCTGTTGAAGTTATTGAATGAATGAATTAAATTTTGTGCAATATAGTACCATCAGACCGCAGTGGGTTTTAGAGTGTAAGAGACCGAGACGATGTGCAGAAGTACCTACTGTCAGTCTGTTCTGCAGAGGAGTCTATTTTAATAGAGAGGGAAATACTATCAAAACAAAGTTTGAGTGACAGTTTTGCACGTTTTTAAACATCTTTTTAAACAATAGCTTTGGAATGTGTCTTTATATTAAGTATTTAGATAATAGCTATATTTTATGTATAGTAATTCAGCACAGTGTTGAAATCTTCTGAACTAGCAAGTTACTGTTTAAAGGCAATTAAAATTTCTTCAGCACAAGATCTAAAATGTCAGTGTTTATATAGATAATTTGAACACTGGGAGGATGAACCAATCGAGATGGATAGAGTTCATTATAGTAGGTTTGGGAGAAGGTTGGAGATTCTTTGAAGAAATCAAACCAAAGACTTTTAAGACAATACAATAGAGAGACTAGAAAACCTTTAGCTATTTTAAGATTTGTGTATAGTATCACTTACTTCATCCTGGCTGTGATGGTTTGGGTGTTCCCTGCCCCCGTGCACTTTGGAAATCACCCAAACTAGACTCAGCTGGCTCTGGAAATTGAATGAAGCTTATTATTTACAGCTTAGCAGAATATACAAGCAGATATTTACAGTATATACAGTTACATACAGAAATATACAAGGTAAAAGGTAATACAGAAACACAACAGCCCTCCCAGAAACCTGAGTCCCCAGGAGGGGCTCCCAGCTGCCCCTTCACCTTCTCCCTACCCCTCTCATCCTTACTCTAGTTCCAAGGAAGAATGGAGGTTCAGCTGGGGGTTAGGAAGCAAAATGGATTAGTCAGAGAAACGGGGGGTGAGGTTAGAGAGAGAGATGCAGCTCAGAGCTCCGCAGCAGGAGAAGTTGTGCCTTATCTATATTTTGATTCTTGTTCTTATACATCTCAGCAAACCTATGAGGGAAATAAACATCACCATTGTTTTCCTTTCACAGCCTGTAATCTAGTCCTTCGCACCAAAACATTCTAGCTAGCTTCAAACTGGCAGACTGGGTAAAATAACATCTAAGCAGACTATTTTTCCCACAACTAATTCATCTAATGCTTTTTAAAGGTGGATTATGTGGGCTAGTATGAAAAAGAGGGAAGATACAACTCTTTTGCATGTCAGGGAACTGTGACCTGAACACAGGTCTTGAAGCCAGAAATATTTAGGACTTAACTGCTGGAGAAAAACTGCATGCTTGTTTTTTCAGCTCTTGGGCAGCACTCCTGCTCTGTCCCTAGCATATCTCTGGAATAATAATCTCCTCAAGTAATGGTTATGAGAATGGATTGACAGTACGCTGCTTAGCTATTTCTGGACCAAACTTTCCAAAGTGATATTGTAGTGTATTGTGTACTGAGAGGCAAATTATGAAGTCCTTTGAATGGCTTTTGATCTTTCATTTAAAAAAAGAGAAATCTTCTGGAGTGTATCAGAATGGTAATGCAGGGTCATGTTAGTTCACAGTATTATCACTGGAATAGAAGAAATGCGAGGTGTTTCATCAAATTATTTTTACCTGAAAGTAGACAACACATTGTGCGTGGGACTACAGATGTAATAAATGTTAAGCTGATTGTATCAATAGGAAAATGAGATTGTGATAGATTCTACAGCAATAAAATTGATGCAGTTTAAAGTCGTAATGAGAATTTACTGTGTTGCTGTTGCATCAATGACATGGCATTGGGACAGGAAACGAAATAATCTATTTATGGAACTTTTCCTTTTTGCTTCCAATTTTCAGGTGTCCTACATTAGTCAAGACTGTGAAGAAATCCCAGAATTCCTAGGAAGAAAATATGGACGTATGGCAAAAAGGCTAGATCTTAGCTTCAACTTGTTGAGGTATGTGGAAATGTATAGACTTTTCTCAAGTGCAATATAGGACACCAACTCTCAGAAATAGAATTGTTTTTATTCCCAAAGTAGAAGCACATTTGTACGTCAGGTACATTTAGTTGTTGTCAAGTGGACAGCACTATTTTATAGGCAATGTTTGCCTTGTCTTCTTGCACACTTGGAACACAAATAATCAGGTGAGTCTTGAAATTTTCTGTGCCAACATAAATGATGCCCAGTAAGTAGCTTATAGTTTGTTCTCTGCTCAAAATGGAAAATAAGCATCATTAACTGAAGAAGTGAAGAATGGGATTGAAGCTGAATTTTCTTAACAAAAATACAAGTAAGTACATGCTTCTCTGCCTTTTTCTTTGTTGATCACTGGTTATTACCATAAATGGTTTGTAATACTCTTTTCCTAGATGATGTCTTTTTGTTGTTTCATTTTATTTTTGGTCACCTGTCTAAAGTGCTAAAACTAAATGCAGTTAGAATTTATAAATAAAGTAGAATGATGTTAATATACAGATTGATTTTGAATTCTGTTGTATTCCCATTAATTATTACTAATACTATCGAGTTATATTTAAAAGAAATATATTACTATTTTACAAGAGTTTGATTTAGTATTCTTTTTAATGTGATTCTTCATTGAAGGAGTGTGTCTGCGTTCTTTGGAAGAAAAAAATGCGTCAGTGGTCACTCATTTTTAAATTCTGTATTTAAGCCAGAGAGGTGCTGAAATATTCAACAGTTACATGTTCTCAGTGTCAGGCAATAATTATTTACTGACCTTTTTGTTTTAAATACTATTTTGCATATAGGATTTCTGTGACCTATCCTCTGTAAGTATGGCTACTGTCAAATATATTTTGGGAATGAGACAACACAAAGTTAGGTGGGAATGTTAGCTGCTGAAGGGTAGGAAAGCTCTTTAGGGGAACCCGGAGATGCTGGATTAATGGGCTGAGGCCAATCATATCAGTCCCCACAAAGCCGAGTGTGGGAGAATTTTCTTGCTAACAGGACATGAGCTGGTAAGCAATAAGCAAAACCGTGCTGGGAAGTGTCCTTGAGTCCATCTCGGACTCAAGATACCAGGCGGTGGGTGGCACCTCCCACATGCAGCTGCAGGCGATAGAGTGCCAGCTGCAAGGGGGCAGGGTCTGCCAGCCCAGAGGGCTGATCCTGCAGGTTGTCGACATACTGCTACCAATCTGTACTTTCCTCTTGTACCAATCTTGAACTAAGTTAGTTGTGCATGCCTCTTCCAAGTAGCATATAAACCGCTGTATTGCCTGAGTAAAGCCTACTGCTTGCAGCTAACTCAGACTGTGAGGACTCATCAGTACCCCAGTCCCGCCTCCGCTGGCTTCCCGCGACCGCAGCCGAGTGCCGAGTTCTCCATTTGCGTCACCGCTTCAGGCTTGAGGTTGCTTGGCTGGAAAGTTGCTTGGCAGAGAGGTATCTGGGGAATACTGGCTGACATGAGCATGAGCCAGCAGTGTGCCCAGGTGGCTAAGAAGGCTATCGTCATCCTAGCCTGCATCAGGAGTAGCACTGCCAGAAGCATTAGAGAAGTGATTGTCCCACTCTATTTGGCACTGGTGAGGCTGCATCTTGAGTACTGTGCCCAGTTTTGGGCGACAGTATAAGAAAGATGTTGAGGTGTTGGAGTGGGTCCAGAGAAGGGCAGCAAAGCTAGTGAAGCATTTGGAGAGTACGTCTTATGAAGGGTGGCTGAGATTGTTTAAGCTGAAGAAAAAGAGAGACCTTATTGCTCTCTACAACTACCTGAAAGGATTGTAAAGTCGTGTGTCTTGTTTTCTTTTCACAAGTCACAACCTATGGGACAAGAGGAAATGGCATTAAATCATACCAGGGAAGGTTTAGGTTGGAAGTTGCTATGCTGAAAGAGTTATCAAAGTCTGGAGCAGGCTGCTTAGGGAAGTATTTGAATCACCATTCCTGGGTGTATTTACAAGCCAGCTAGATGCGATGCCTAAGGATAGTAGCAGCCCTAGTGGAAGTAGGTAACTTGATCTTGAAGGTCTTTTCCAAACATTGTGATTCTGTGAATCGTTCTCCTGTAGCAAGCAATAAATTCTATAATGTTAAAGCGTCAGTAGCATTTCTGACAACATAAGAATTATATAAAGAATTTAAGACCTTAAATATAGAAGGAAAATTTTATTTATATTTCTTTTGTAAAAAAAAATCATGGGTAACAGTATTTGCAGCCATGTTATCTGATCTTGCTATTATGGATGTAGTTACATGGTAGAGATACTTCTTTGTTGTAATATATTCAGGTTTGCATTCAGCAGTAAACTCTTCTTGCAAGACAGTTCTGGCCTTTCTGAACCAGAAGTCATATGCAGTTGTAGTTTTGCGGTCTACTGTGTGCACACACCTCCCTTATCCATGTCAAAGACTCTTATCAAAAAGATGTATTTGTTCTGCATGATACAGCTGTCACAAAACTTCCTTATGCAACTGATAAAATATAATATTTGTTTGAACAATTACTTTAGTGAATTGTACTAATTTTGATACCACTATAATATAGATAACTTTGTTGCAAAACTCAGGGTAGAGCCAGTAAATTATTGTGGCATTTAAGGCTTTCCACTGTAAATAAGTGTTTTCAGAAGCTTGCCCAGGTACACAGGAAAAAGTGTGAAGACTGGACGATGCTGTTAGTAGATCGGGGGAGAATTAGTTTAATATGCTATATTTTGTGACTTAAATGGAAATTACTTTTTCCAAGTTTATCCCTTCATAATGTATTTCAGTAGATGCTGTTGTGTTTTTCTGGGAAGTAGAGCTTGTGGCTTTGTACAAACCAAGAATTTTCTCCCTCCCCCTTTTTAAAAAAAGAAAAACAGTTGTTGAGCTGATAGACTTTTGGATCATAATTTTTAACAATGTAGGGTCTCTGCTAACGCGTGATTGCTTGGTACCACACTTCCTTTCCTTCTTGTATTTTGCTTTTCTTGAAAGAGTACTACTTATGTGGATCCACTGTATGGTGGTTTTGTTACTCGGATTTCTCCAAATTTCTCTTACAAGTTTTGTTTGAATAGTTCCTAATGTCCTTTGTTTCTTTTTGGGACTGATGTGCAGTTGTGAAGAAGATTGAACCAATCGCTTTTCAGATACATAGAAAAAGGATGAGAGACAGTCATTACAGGTTGCAGCAAGGGAATTTCCAACTGTTTTTAAGGAAGGACTTTGTGATGAGAAAGAGGCTGTGGTATCTCCACCCTGAGTAATAGTCAAAGCTCAACTGGACAAAGCCTCAAGCAATCTAATCCAGCTTTGAAGTTGCCCTGGTCTGAGCAGACCATTGGACTAGATGACCTCCAGGTGCCCCTTCTAATTTAAGTAGTATTATGACTCTGCAGCTTAAGTGGTGTGGTCATTGTTAAATGGTCTGAGGTGTAGCAGCTCTTTGATTTGATATTGGTAGTAATATTCAGCTATTTTAGAAATTAACTATATGCACTGTGTATGTGCAATAAGGCTTGTTGGAAGAGCATGTTCTGCTCTGGAGATCTGTGCCTGAGTCTTTCATGGCAACTGCATTTGATAGACTTCTCTGATAAGAGTACTGTAAAAGTGCCACTGTTTTGTTTCATAATACATGAAAAGCTTTCCCAGGTTGCTGTTTAATGAAAGCATAGAGTATGGGAAGCAAAGTCATGGATGTACCCATTAGTGTTACTGGAGGTTTTGCTAAAAAAATATTTCAGGGGAGAATGAAAAACTGTTCTTGATCATTGGAAGACAAGGATTTAATTTTAAAACCCCCAAACAAACAAAAAAAAAAACCCACTCTGATGAAGGAAATGCCAAAATAAGTAGGAAGGCTGTAATGTATATTTGTAAGAGATTTGGTTGAGAAAGGGGGTTTTGTAGTTTGTTTGGTTTTTAGATGTATATCCTGTAGTCTTGTGGAGAGGAAAGAAAAAAAACCCAACCTATTCAAAGGTTCTTTTATTTGTCTTAGCTAACTTATTTCGTGCTGTATTTCTCCATTCACAATAAAGAAGGCACGCGCTCCACTGCTTGATTAGCAGATATCAGGATTGTTGTACAAATAGTGCCATGCTTTTATAACTTAACATCTTCAGTTTGATTCACAGAGAAGTCTATCTTCAAATGTTGTTCTCTGTAGTTTTACATTTGTGAGTTGTTTTCCTTTTTCTTACAGACGTTTCTTCTGTGTCTAAGATGTGAAAGGGAGAGTGAATCTTTAATCTTGGCCAATGAGAGGATTAATCCAATAATTGTGTTCATGGAGATACAGATATTTCTTTTCTCTCTCTAGGGTGCAGATTATTTCTGCTAGAAGCATGAATAATTTGCACAGTGTGTGCTTGTGCATATTTTCCACTGTCCGATTAGGAGAGTGTATGTATGAAAACATCCCCTTGAACTTTAATCCTAGTCTGGAATGTTCCTCCATGACTTTTGTGAGGCTGAGGCTTTGTAATATCCTCTCTGTGGACTAGTGATCGTTTGTTTGTCTCTTCTGCCTACTGTTTTCTTGCCTTGGGGAATATGCAAGTGGCAACTTGAAACTGGGCTTCAGTTTTTAAGAGGTCTTTGTGAGTTACGTGAAAGAGAGGCATATTTTTTTCTTGCCACCTTCCCAGTCTGTGCAGCAATAAGACACACAAAACTGGAGGGTAAACAACAAAAGAGATGGAAATAAAAGCAAGAATTGAAAACAAAGCATGACATATTTTTAAAAAGCCTTTAGCCTCATCTTTATAGCATTTTAAATCGTTGAAGAAAATGCACTATTGTTAAAACTTTTTGATGGTTTTATTTATAAGGTGGAAAAATATTTTCACCATAATTAGGTAGCTCTTAATCATAGCAATTGCATATTTATCAGTGTGAGGGGCTGTTATTAATGTAGCTGTCATGCACAAACACATTTCTGCATTAAATCCATTTAGTATGTGCATTATTCGGTCTAGAATGTCACCAGGACATCAAAGCCCCCTTAGGCATAAGAGCACAGTGCCCTGCTGTGGCTGCAGAAAGGGCTTGATCAATAAATGTAACATGTTAATGCAGAGCAAATAGAATAAAAGATTTCTTTGACAAGACATGAAAAATCACCTTGTGGCAGCTGGCATGGTGATGCCATTTCAGCGGAGACACTAGCAAAGTTGATCTGACAAGTAAAGAGGAGAGATGATGGTTATAAGGTGCTTTTGTTTCAAACTTCTTTCTTGACCTGTCAGGTTTTGAAGGAGCCTGAATGGCCCTTTTTTGTCATGTGAAAATTGTAGTCTTAGGCAGTTATGAAGCAGTTATCTCTTCTCAAATTGTGAATGCTGCTGTTTAATTGATTCACTTAGCATTTGAAACTGTCACGCATTAATAATTGCTAAATCCTGTAGATACTGCTCCAGTGTGTCATGCTTAAATGTGTAGTTATCAGAAAATTAATATCCTCAATGAACCGATGCTTTCAAACTAGCATTGCATGAAATCTCTTTTGCCCTTTCATTTGCTGAAGGTATATCAGCTAGTTTTCAGAGAAACCCCTCCCTATAGTTGTGTGGTTTGGGTTTTTTTTTTTCTGATGCCCGACAAATGCCAGCTTTGCTTTGGGTACATAGTGTGCTCAATGACAATAAATATAGTAATTATGCTGGAGTTAGTAATTAACATAATTATAGTCAATTACGACAAATACAGTGCAGAGCTAAATAAATGAGGGTGAGAAATTAGTAAGCTAATTGATTTACCTTACTTTGTGCTTCTTCTTGCAACTAGCAGTTGCAGATCTCCTGCAGGAAAAGGAGCGTTGTTTACAAATAAGTGATTCTGTTTTGAAATTATTCTGGTTTCTGGCTTTTGCTCCTGTTTCATTTTATGCTGAACTGACAGGGTAGTGGTTAGAAAGAGAAAAGACTTTGTGTTCTGTATGCTGTGAAGGAAAATGTACTTGCTTTAATTTTAGGTTCTTCCGGTATTGAAAAGAAGAAAAGGTCATGATTCTTCAGAAGACACATGGCTACAGAAATTTTGGTGACATATTTTAATCCCCTTAGATCTGCTTAGAGTTCTCAATAAATGGATAGATAGATAGATAGATGTCTCTTAGACATTAGAAAAAATCTGCACAGCACTGGATAGCTAAAGAAAGAATTCCAACTGGAGTAATCCAAGTGTGCTGGAACAATATGCCCTTGTTCAGCCATCAGTTTCAATAAGTTAGAACTACTGGACCAGTAGAGATGCATAGTATCATAACATTTGTGCACATTATAATTGCCTGTTTTGTTTCAAGATGATTTATAGTATGTTGTCTGAAAAAAGTGTATTGGAGCTATGCAGTTAATCTGTTTCACTTGCCTTGTTTTTTTGTTTTTCTTCCAAGCATGACCACAGTTTACTATGTGAAAAGAGAATTAATTTGTTTAAGTACTGAAGACTTTTTTGTATTGCTGTTTTTAAAAAAAGATGTTTAGCAGTAGCCAAGATTTTCTGTACTCTGGGAAAAATAATGGTTTACAAATGCTTGTAAATTTTATACTTGAAATGTTTCACTGTTTTGAGATGAATGGGATTGTAATTAGAGACTTCAACGAAGAGAGAGCATTTTCATAGCCAAGCACTATGAAATGCACAAATTCTCAAGTACTGTATCATGCTTAAATCAGTAGGTTTGTAGTTTGAGGTGGATACTTACAGTTTACTTTTAAGGGATGTCCTACAGTGAATATCAGATGCTGGGTTTTAAGTTCTCTTGAAATGCTATGACTGTCTGAAAGGAAATGTACTTTTACACTTCTAAGGGTGGTCATTCTTTAGAAACAATTCAGTTGGAAATCAGTTTGCTAAATGATTTTTTTATGTACAAGGAATTACTTAAATTACTTAAAATTTACAGATGTCATGATCTTTTGGATGAAGTTTTACATGTTTATTAGTCACTCGGCATACTTTATGCATGGTTATCCTTTTACTGAAATAACTGAAATAGTCTTACCCCACTAGATGGACTGAAGACAAGTACGATGATGGGTTCACTTGCTATTTGGGTAATACCTAGGGAGTTGTATAAAGACAAGTTTTATGGGGGTGTGTGTATGTTGTTGTAAAAACAAAAGGAGAGTAATGCCACCAACAGAAAGGATTTTAGACTTCGAGTACTAATTCTGCTTTTGATAGTTGATAGACAATCAAAACTAAATCTATTCCTTGCTCTCTTCTTCCCTTTCTTTTCCTTCTCACCATGCTTCCCACTTTTGAAAAGTGGCATTTCAACAGGAACCAGATGTGATTGGGGTAACGTATAAGGAAAACTTTTTTTCCCCATATAAAATCTTCAAATAATATTAAAAAATACTATTAAGATATACCTTCTTTCAACAGTTGCAACACCTGTATCCTGTTATTTTGTCAGCTTTAAATGAGACTACAGAATATTAACCTTTACAAAGTTATTACCTGTGTATGCTTTTGTAACTTAGGTATTTCCCTCCTTTGTCTTACTTGCAGTCATTGGTCTGTTGTTACTATGAAGGGTGCCAGTGAATGACTAATTTTAAAATGAATGACTTGTGTTGTTTATTTAAATATATCACTGATTTCAGCATACTGTGCCAAACATACAAGTTGTTTTTCTTTTAAGAATGAGTTATTTGTCTGAACTCAGTAGTATATAAGGGCAAACTTAGAGTATACATTGTATTTCAATCTTGTCCTGGTGGCTGTTATCTTCTTCAGTCCCAACAGCCTCTCTTTTTCTCCATTGATCCTGGCTTCACTTTTTATGGCCGTATAGTCACTAACGGACTGTGAAAACACTGTATTGTGTATACCTTTGACCCCCAGCACTGGCCATTACCCACTGATTTACTGTATCTGGCAGATCAGGAGATAAGATTGCTTTCTCTTCTGCGTTACTCAAGAAGGCTTACCATTGTGGAAGAGTTTGTCTTGAGAGTGTATCATGTGGCAGAACTGGGCAAAAGCTGGTTATTATCTGAACCTTTGGTGGAGTCAGTGTCTGTTCATACTGTGTAGTGGAGAATTCTTGTGAAGGTAACTATAACTGGTTAATTTGGTTAAAATGTTAAATGTGCTGCGCAGGTTTGATGTTAACTAAAACAAGGTTGTGAGCTTGAACTGCTACATTCTGAAGTATAGCTACTGACTGTTGCTCTGATGGATGATGGAAATTGGTGGTTTTTTTTTTTATGACATCCATCTCTAAGGGGCTGTTGCAGTCATGATTGAAAGTGAAATCTGTACACCTTAGTAAAGCCAAGTAATGAACTCCTTGGACTTGAACAGAGATCAGGTGCCATATTAAGCACCCATTGACTCAAGGCTGTTAATAAGACCTTTTGACCGAGGTGGAGCATTTCCCAGTGCATCAAGATATGTTTGTTGTTGTTTTTTTTTTTTTTGTTTTGTTTTTTTAAATCTTTGATTTAATGGGGAGTAAACTCTTTTGTCTTGATCTGGTTTCCTTTGTGAGACTGAAGTTGCTTTCTGGAGTAATGCTGGTGGCTAAATCCACGCAGTCTACACTTTTTAGACTGGATACCCAGAGGGCTTAATTCAGTCTAACGGTTACCAGTCTTAAACAA
Source organism: Tricholaema leucomelas (assembly GCA_013400475.1). Classification (NCBI taxonomy): domain Eukaryota; kingdom Metazoa; phylum Chordata; class Aves; order Piciformes; family Lybiidae; genus Tricholaema lacrymosa; species Tricholaema leucomelas. Next base: position 782,920 of record WAAF01010411.1, on the reverse strand, counting down.
AAAATATTTTTTGTTTTGACATGGAAATCTGTGTCAGATTGAGAGAAAATAATGTAGTTGATAAATGGAAGACTACCACAATCTATGTAAAGTATTGATATTTGAAATAGTTTGATGCACTTCTTTTAGTTTTCAAAGGATGTCAGTAGTCTTGCTGGCTGCTTCTGGGTAGCGTTCACTTATCTGATTTTTAAGACTAAGAACTACATTTTTCTTAAAGAGTTTTGGGGGTTAAAGAATGTGATAAAGAGCATGTTATAAGTGTAATAATCAGGTGGACCATTCTTATTTCTGACTTCCTTAACCTTTCTTACTCTAAACAGTATTTCCTCACCACTGCTGTTGTGAAACAAGAATGAAGGACTGCGGAAATAGCTGTTGTCTGAGGACAAGGAGCTTGGCTGAGGGGAAGAACCTGTATTAACCTTGGAGCTCTTGCCTCTTTCTTTTTCTCTGTTTTGTTGAAAGGTATCTTTCTCTCTTCTTAATGCAGTGAACAAGTGTCCCAGCGTCTAATTGCAGATATAAAGAACTTGGCTAATTTTGCTTGCTGTTCCTCCAGTATTCAACACACCTGCTGAGTGGTCATGGTACAAAGAGTGAGTTGGCATTTGGGAGGTAAAATCCTTACAAAGCTTTCGTTTGTGCATTGCTTGTTTATTGCATGTTGTCATGTGTGGTTTGTGCCATTTTTGAGGTCTTGCATTTTACATAAATCATCTTTATGTAAATTATCTTAGACATGATTTTTCAGTTTAAAAAGACAGCCTCCAAACCCTTAGGTCATACAAGTGTGAAGAATAATGAGTATTGTAAAGTGCAAAAGGGCCATGCATTTTTCTCGGGCTCAGGAGCCAGCGTGTCAAACCAGACATGGTATACGATAATTATACTGTCTTTAAGGTCATAGTTAATGCAGTGCTGTAGCTCAGTTGCAAGCTTTACCCATGAACTCATGCTGGCAATCATGTGAAATTTTATGATTTTTATTTCTGTTTTTGTGTTACTACTCATAGTTTTTGTTTTTAACTGTGCTTCTCTGAGTTACTCACTGGTAGAGTTGGAAGATCATTTCCTTTGTTTTAATTTCTTCTCCATATTTAAATTAATTTCTCCACTGAATCAATAAATCTTGCTTTATGTGATACAGCCAATAAGAATTTCTTCATTTTTGAAACCATCTCATTGCTGATCTCCCTTACTATGGGGAAAGACTAGAGAAATCACTTAAAAATACACAAATAAGAGATGCAAAATATGAATGTTAGGGAATAGTTTATAATCCATCCTGAACTCAGGGAAATTGCACACTGGATTAAACTCAAATAGTCTCTCTTCAAGAGCTTAAGTCTTTAATGTTTTTTCTGTACAGTTAGTATATGAGTTGTACTGCCATGCAGTAGTAATACCTGAATGTGTGAATGACTTCAGTTCATTTTTCCATAGGAAGTGTAGTGTGTATGGAATGCTGTTATCAGATGTAGTCTTTTGGCATTTAATAGGTATGGACACACAGAGAAAACGACATCTCATTTATAAACATCTTTATATGTGCAATGCTTTTTATATATATGTACATTATATAATAGTTGTACTCTATTTTAAAAAGTAGCATATTTGGTCTACTTTGATTCAGCACTTGGAATAGAGCTTTATCAGTGAGAAGTGTCTACGCAACCTAGAAAGAAAGATGATTTTTATTTACATCTTAAAAAAAAGATAAAATGCGTCAGAGATGGGCGATTTCAGGACAGAACTTATCTTGCACTAATTGGACCAAAATGGGAGCAGTCTTGGGGTGAAAAAGTACTTAAGTAGCAACAAAATACAAATCAATCTCTCGGTTTGTTTAATACAAACCTACATAAATAATCACAGGCTTTTGTGATTTTTAAATTCTCCTTTCTCATGAACTCTGCTAAGTTCTCAGTATTCATCTCTGTATCAGCTTTTATTGAGGTAGATAGTGAGAAAGTTGCATCAGCAGTGTGGATTGCCCAGTGGTAATTGGTGCATATTTGGGTAAGGAGCTGTTTAGCGTGGGTATCAACTTGCTGTATTTGGGCTGGGTAAAATTCAAGCCCTTGCTCTGCCAGTATTGTTACACCGAAGACTAGAGTGACAATGTTTGGCTTGTTACTCGTCCACACCAAGCTTTTTGATTCTGTAAAATAAAATCTTTGGGTTTTTTTGGTAAAACAAATAACAAATCCTTTAAAGTTTTGTAAAACTAACAAAGAAATGAAAAAAGTTAAGGGATTATTTTGGAGGGGATCTTTGCTTGGTCTTTAGTATGAAGCTTATGTTCTGTTCTCTCAGCTAGTTCATTTTTATATGATTGGACTGCAACTGTTTTGACTGCAAATGCTCAAGTCTTAATTTTTGAATTTGCCTTAAGCACTGTTTTTCAGTGCTTACTTTGCTGAATCTTAAAGATGGGGAATAAATATACTTAAAATATAGTTAATGGTGTTGAAAATGCGGCTCATATTTTCTAAGCCAGCTCTGACTGCCGTTTGGCAGGTGGTCTGACTGGTGCTGTTTGTTCCCTCTGAATATGCCAAATGGAAAGACATCATAGTGCTCAGCGTTTTTAAATTACATTCAGAAATGTGTGCTGCCTTTCCTTAGAATGTTAATCTGTGATCAGACATGCCGACAGGGAACTCAGTTTATGAATTTAACAAAAAGCTCCCTATTACCTACATTTAATAGTTAAAAAAAGAATTTCCAACCGTTAGTTTGAGGATCAAAGTTAGCATATGCATTTGGTGTAAGAGAGGCCTGCGCTTGTGGTGACTTAAATGTCTTCTTTAGTAATTAGCTTAGGTATTTATTCGTAGTGAGTTTTGTTTGTTTGTGGGCTTTTTTTTTTGTTTATAATTTAGTTTTAATTTCCTTTTTCATTGTTTTGAGGTCAGTGTATTTTAATTATAAATCCTTAGGTGCTGGAGAGCAACAGAGTGGCCTTTAAATAGGGGTGGTGAAGTTTCAGTTTGGTGACAGTGGTTTGAGATCTTTGTTCATCTATTTTTTTTCCTCATTTTCTTGCTAAAAATTCATTTAATCTCTTGAGTGTTAAATCTCCTAAAGCACAAGGAAATGCAGTGAAGGATCCAAGACTTGCTGCATTGCCATGCTGCAAGTCCATGTGGCAACAAAGGCACAGCATAAGGATGCTATGTTTTGAGCTCCTAGCTAGGACTTTCAAGACTTTTTAGCTGGCTAGTGAAGATGAAAACTTAACCTCATTACGTAGGTGATGAAGTATACTGATTATTTTAGAGCACTTAAAAGCTGAGGAAGAAGTACTCTAGACGTGCCAAGGATTAACAGTGTATTGAGTATTCAGAATATATATATTCCAATACAGTTAGGTTAATTTGACAATTCATTGTGTGGATATTAAAATTACAGCTGCTCAAGGATCTGAACACTTCCTATCTATTATCTTTCATTTAATACACTATCTCGGAGAGTCATGTACTTTGGAATAGCAGTCATGTGTGAAGGTGATTATGGGGGAATGGCTTTGGGGAAAAATTGTCAAATGCTGTGTTTTCTGAGAAATGGAAACTAGCCAACTAAGTGAGAGGCTGTTTATGTGTCCAGCTTACTTCCTTCCCTTACTCTGTGCCTTCTTTTCTTCCTCCCTGCTTTTCTTGCTCCAACGTCTTAAATCACCAGAAGGCTGCTGAAGGTGCTGCTGAGAGATTTGAGTGCAGGTGCTGCATGAGGTTCTTGCTTTCTTGTAAATGCTTTCTTTTGTTTGCCGTGGTACTTGTCATTGACAGCTAGGCATTAGCTAACTCAGCTGTTCCTGTACAGTACTGGCTCTAGCTCTACCGGGTGTACAATTAGTAAATTGTCTTCCAGACGAAGTGGGTCAGAGGGTAGCTCAGTTTTTTTCACTGTTAATTTCTTTATATAAAAGTCATACCAACAAATGGTCTGTTACTACCATTAGTAATAAGGCTTTTGAAATGTGGACATATCTCCAGTGAGAATCTGTCTCAATTCCTTTAACGCGGGCCACAACTTTGCTACCATATTACACTGCAATCACAGGTGGTTTGAAAACAAAAACTTCACCTGCATTTAAATGACTGGCTAAGAGCAAAGAAGTTTCTAAAGTTAAGGAGACCTATGCCTTACTGTAGGTGTTGTTTTGACCGTCATTTCTACTAATTGTTCAATGGAGTAAGAGAAGACATATGTCTGCACTGAGCTAAAAGTGAGTGGACAAGTGTTCTTCTGTGTGTGTTAGTACAGCAGATGAAAATCTTGGGTGCTGTAGCCCTGGTATTTTAAACCAAAGTGTAAGGGTGAAATCTGCTTTAAGGTGCTGTTTTGCAAGTGGGAAAAGAAAATTCTTCCTGTGTGGGGACAGGAACACACAGGAAACAATTAGGACTAATGTAGGTAGAAAAACTAGTATTGGAAACCCTTGAAGACAACTGGTATTTACAGCATAGCCTATTACTATTATATAACCTGGAGTGAAGAAATATCCCCTATATTGTAGCAGAACAAATAATTCCTGTATTTAGGCATAATAGTGTCAGAATTCATCAGTAAGCTTCACTGTATACACAAAACCATCAAATGTTTCAGGTTCTGTGCCTTTTGTGTAATGCATTGTGAGGTCATAATCTAAATCAGATTTCCAGAATGATCCTCTTGCTGAAGATTTCCATGCAGCTTTCATTCTAAGGGGAATAAAAAAAAGTGAAAAGCTTCTGCACCCTAGTAAGTGGAATGAAACCCTAGTCACATATTTTTTTTCCTAGCAAGAAGGCACTAGAAATAAAAAAAATGATATGTAGGTACAGACTTACATTAAAGGTTCAGCTGTAGGTTCCTTAAAACAAGTAGTATCTGAACTTAGCTCTGTGTCCAGAAAATTTGCTTACTTAAATTACACTGCTACTTTTCAAACCTTTTACCATTGGCAGAAAATAATAGACGTTTCCTTTCACTAGATTTTCTATGTTGAACACAAGGTTCTTGATGTTTGAGTCTGTCCACTGGTACAGAAATAACCTTATTCTTCTTATAGAGTGCATTCACACCTGTGCATGTGTGTAGAAAGCTAGGGGTTACTTGTCTTCATCCTGTGCAGGTCTGGTTTTCTGCAGTGTTTTAAAACCTATGCCTTGTCTTTTTGCCACAGAGCATGTAATTTGTTTTATTATTTTAGGGCCTTCAAGTCTCTTCAAGTGATCATTGAACAGAGCAAATAAATTGCTGTTAAAATTCCCTCAGTGGTGGTTCCATCTAAGCCAACCATAAGTAGTTCATTAAAAACAAAGAAACAAAATGCCACTTTTTGCTCATTTGTGTAGCTAGCAGAATGCATGAGAGTAGAGAGCTTTGACATCAGAGAGTTTTGCGTGGCAGAGTCTTTTGAGAGTCCCGAGTAAATGATGCTATGTGCAAACTTGACAGTCCCTCTCCGTGCATGACATTGTAACTTCCAGCCTTTATGTTATTTAAATACAGTAAAATGTACCCTGTATAAAATTGCAGATGCTGCTGCACTTCTGTTGAAGCATGGTAACGCTTGCCTTAGGAAAACTCTGAGGATGGTGAAAGAGTTAAGCAAAGCAGCCACAAACCATTTTCAGCTTCTACTTTGCAGATACAACCTTTTAAGCATACCTACATTTACCTGCAATGGCAATCGTTTTGCATTTTAATGACAAATCAAGTACGCTAACTTGCATTTGAAACGAAAGTGCCTTAAATGTCTCTGGCTGTCAGAATGAGATGTTAGGAGCTTGATGAAAAGAGAACAAAGAAGACAAAGTATGAAGCCTAGATACAGAGCAAAATGAAATAAAACCTTGTATGGCCTGTCAGGGGTGTCAGTTGATATTCCTATCTAAAGCACATTATAGTATTACTTTGCAGCTCATAGCTTACTCATCTGTCTTTTTTAATTCATCACATTCTAGCCCACATCTTTTAAGTCCCATGTGTCAACAATGGAAGAAATCTGTTAATTGACAAATGAGTGTCACAAATGTGAATTGGTGCCTTTACATCAGAGGCAGGTAGTCTCTGTTGTTTTTTGTCGGCTCTATTATTGGCATAAGCCAGTGTAAGACATCTGTCTTTGCCAGAATGAGAGATGACAGCCAAAGAAGGGCTGTCATTGTTTTAGTGCATGTTCATTCTGCTGAGATACTGTATAAAGATAAAATGTCAGTTAAAAGAATATGAAAAACTATCGGGAGGAAGTCCTTAAATTACTTGAGAAGGGGATCCGGGAATTGGTGCCAGAATTGAAATCCGAACGTTCCAGTTTGCATCCATCACATCAATTTAAAAATAATACTTTCTGAGTAACTGGGTCAGTTTAGAAGGCATTTAGGAAAATGTTATGTTGTGTTGGCATAATTAGCTCATAAGATGGAAGGAAAAACATACCTCCACAGGATATGAGTTTATTACAAGTTCATTTTTCAGACATGTATGGAATTGTCTCAATAAAAATGTGCTGTGCAGCATCTCTGGCGTTGATTTGCATCTGTTTTGAAATATTGAAATTGCTCCTTTCCAATTTCTTTTTCTGTTATAGTTCTATTTTAGATTGATGAATAACATAATGAAATAAAAAGCATAGCCAGCTGTGAGCTGATGAGACAATTAATAGGAGGAAAATTATTAACATAGTTCTGAGGTGTCTAGAGGGTGTACAGTATGCAAAAGTTACTCTCAAGTCACTAAATCCCTTTATTGCAATAAATGACTTTTTAATATCAGCGAAAGTGAGAGGAAGAGAATGCTTTAATGGAAGAGGTTGAAAAGGGAAATAGAATAAGAATGTCATAAAAGGCTGCCATTTTGCTTTTTACTTTGCATCAGAAGTCATAAGAAGGTTAGATCAGCACACTAATCTTCAGCAACTTTAACAGCTGGTGCTGCAGGACACTCGCTCCCTTTGTGCTCCATTCCTTCCAGAATGACCCGTGGGTTCTGAATCACCTTGTCTGAACTTCAGGGTGTTTAAGGACTTCTGTTACAGAACCTCGTAGTGGACTAGCTCTTGATCCATAGTGAGACTGGCTGTGTTGAAGTTGTAAGCTAGGTGGATGATTCTGAACAAGAACTTGTTAAAGGTCTTAAATAGAGCTCTTTGTATAGTAGAAGTTCTCAACTTCAATGCTACTTAATACAGATGGGATTATAATTCATAACTTTGTAGGGTTTGTGCTAATTAAAAGGAAAAAAAAGTTTTAAAAACTTGCTTCCAAGCAATTACTTGAGCAGCAGAGTTTTTCCCCTCATGATTTTCCCTCCTCTCCCTATCATTGGAGAGCAGGGCTCTCCAATTTTGTTTTTGTTTGATAACTGTGATTATCTCCAAGATGCCTCCTGGCTGTTTTACTTCAGTCCATGGTTAATGCTGATTGCAGTTGTAGTTGTAATTCTTGAGACCAGTAACAAAGCTAAATATATGTTAGTGAAGTTGTTATGTGCTAGTAATTTTTGTGGGTCTTTTGTGTCTTGGGATCTGAAAAGCTTAGCATGAATAGAATGCAGGGTCCTTTTAACTCTTTGGCTAGAAGCTGTTAAGGAGAGATTTGAATCTGAGTTAGGTGTGAATTATAATGAGACTGATATAAAAATTATTAAATAGTTTATTAAATAGGGAAAAAAAAATCCCCCAATGTATTTGCAATCAACACACAGAGTTTGTGTTATGCGGTTGGTCAAACTATATATACGTTCTGCAAAGATACAACTGAATTGACTTCAGAAAAGTTTTAGAAATCTAAACAATTGGAGGGAGTCTTACGGCAGAAACCTGTGCAATCTTTAGAAAAGAGAGTTAACTTACTCACACCTCTGAGTCTCAGTATTGGTAATCCAAAATTACATGCAGATGCGTAAAGGAGGAAAACATAGTCTCGACTGCTTGGTGGCCTTTCTACGTAGTGATGGTGCAGGGCAGGGGTGGCTTTTGCTGCTTGCATAGTTCAGATGGAGCACGTTGTCTGAGAAGATCCATGGACACGAGACAAATCCTCCCTGCCTTTCAGGAGGCTGCCTGAAGGATCCAGGCTTACGGGCTGGTACAGTCCGATTGGGCACTGTGTAGCGAGGGGGGTCAGTGCTCAGCTGGAGCGGTTGGAATGGCGGATCCTGACGTTGCTGGGCCCTTGCTACACTTGACCAGAGTCAAATTGACTCAAGCTTGGTTGAGCTCAAGTGGGTAGCCGATTCCAGGAGCGGGGCAAGCAGTTTCGGACCCTTGGCTCAATTTGAGAGATGGGCAGAGTCAGTGTCTTCTGTTCGTGGGAGAGGCAGAACAGGTAGAAAGCAAACAAACAAGTTGGCTAAGTTTTCATCATTTTGGCAAATGTCTTTGACCAATAGCAACAAATGGAGATGCCTCTAGAGCCAATCCTAGGTTGTTTTTCCAGAAAAAGGGAGATACACATGTTCAGCATAGTGACCTGTGTTTACCAAAACCAAAGCATGGTGCAAAACAAGACCAAGTACGGTATTTCTGTGGCAGGCTGAGAGGCACCAAGGCTTTTGTCTGCTCTTCCCACTTCTTCCAGCCTGGGAAGGAGATGATGGTGGTGGGTAAGGTGATATGTAGGTACCTGTTTAGGGCATGCAAAGACGTGTCTTGTACTTGTATTTTAGGTGTAATTTGGACCTTCCATCACAAATGTATTACTGCTTTGTAAATAGATATTCCCTTAAAAAAGAATGCTAAGAGAGAAAATGGTTTTGCTTCCTTAAAGCTTACTTCTTAAAAAAAAGCAGCAAGATTTTTCACAGTTCTTTGGCATTCATTTAGCTAGACATAACTTTAAAAGATTATAATCTTTGAGGAAATATTTGCAGCTTATACATATGTAGTTTATGTGCCTAAATTAACAACTGTAGTTTTATTAGTGGAAGCCTTTTTCTTCTATTCCCAGCCTTAATGGTTCTAACTAGATGCTTAAATTTCCAGTCAAAAGCCATACTGTTGGTGCTATGTAAAGTGCCAGGCACATATTTTCAGGCACAGTTTTTAGTAGTGTCTTCTCAAGTTCAGCTTCCTTTGAGAAGTGGAAAGGCAGCATCTGTCTCTATTTTACAGATGGCAAAAGTGAGACATAAAGAGGCCTTGTTGTAAATCATAGATGCCAAATATAATTTTCATCCCTTCATGCCAACTTCGTAAACTGCTTCTGCATGTTGTGAGAAGTGATGGTTGACACCTGTCCACCTGCCAAATCTGTAGTGATCCTAGAAGTAGTTTGTTGTCATCTGCTGCACTTTGTATTACCTGACAGTATATCAACAAGGTGATGATACAGCTGAGGCTGAAAAGAAAGTTAGAAATGGAATTAATTGTAGATATTTCTCATATTTGCTCCCATGTGGTTGAATGGTATGTGATCATGAAAACAACAGTAGTAACAAAAAAGGTGTGGGCTGGAGCCATATCTTCTATTGCTGTTGGACTTAACCCCTTGCCTAGGTAAAAATTAAGAGATGATTTTGTAAGGATAAGTAGGAAGAACAGATCTCATCGCTTTAAAAGAAGGGAATGAACTTTGCTGCCATAAATCCAATGTTGGAAGTGCAGTTGGAGCTAGGTAAGGTACCATCTTGTTCCATACCCTCTTCTTACTGCAAGACACCCTGTAGAGTCTACCCAAAAAAATCAGCTTGCAGAATTAGTCTGTGGATGCATACGTTTGTATGGCAGTGTTGTCACTGTTACCTCAACTCTAGAAGGGGAAGATCCTGGAGTTTAAATACAGAAACATTGTACATGTGTGTATACATGGCCTCTTGGCAGTTCCTGCCTTCCAACTGCCAGCTGTCATACAGAATCGGAAGCAGAACAAATATTATTGGGTAGTATTTAAAACGTGTCAGTGGGAATCACTGGATCTCTGATTTCAGTTATCACCTACTACATTTTGGCTAATGTAATGCATTTGCAGACCTGTTGAAAGCACCTGAAATGATGTTTGAAACCGCACTGTTTTTTAATAGCGTATGTTGACTGCTTGCTTTTTCCTGCATGCATCTGGTGCATGGTGGCAGGAATCTCATGTGACCTATAAAACTTTGCTTCTGCTAGTTTTACTTTTTTTCCTCAGCTGAGGAGAAGGTAGTCTGAGACTGCAGTATGAAAATTTGCTTAATGAAACGTTACTCTAGGGTCTGTAATTCACCATTTTCCCCCTTTGCAGTTAACATGTAAACATTTTAAGCTTTATTCCTATTGTTTGACTTCAGCTTTTCACTGAAAATCCCTCAGTTTTTAGCTGCCTTGGTCAGATGGGTGCCATTAAAACTATTTCAGTAACAAATTACCCATAGTAATTATTTTTCTGTAGATTGATGGGTGAGATTTAAGGTGGCATTTGTGATATATTTTTTTTACACTGTTTCTATTGTATAAGTAGCTGAGATTAATGGCTAAATTTTGATTACTTTGATTTCTGCTTTACTTTCTTTGCAAACATTTCATGCACTATTAGTTTAGGATTACTGAGAGGGATCTTCTTTAAGAAAATGTTTCCTATTCCATGTATTGAAATACTTTGTTGGAGTGCTGCAAAATAGTTTTCCATCTTCCAATTTTACGTTCTTTTACTACCTATCATTATTTTACATGTTCATGAAATTTATATACTGATATTTACAACTTTGAGCTTGTCTTCTAGCTCTTGGAATTAAAAGTGTTAGATGCAATTGTTTGGTTGTACCCAAGAGTAGTGATTGTCACCACATTTAGTTTGTCTTTCATTGTTGTTGTGAAAATAAGAGATTTTAAAGTTATATCCACGTCTGCATGCAAATAATTTAAGAGACAAGTTAGTCTCCAAAGTCTCCAGACTGCTGTCAATAACTTCTTTCTCCACATCTTGATAGCTGCATAGACAAACCTGGCGAGTTTTGGAAGAATAAATGTCATCCTCCTTTCAATAATCGCAAGGCATCTACGTAGTAACTTCAGAATGTAATTGAAGTTACCACAGAAAAGGATGAATGTTTTCTATTCCAATTTAAGCTTGTTGAGTGTGAGCCTAAAATTCACAATTGATTACAAGGCACAGAAAATGCCTTTGTTACATCGAGGCTATGTATAGACTATATTTATCTTCCTTTCATAGAGATACGGGTTTTTTTTAATGGAGGATCCCTTTAACATGAGCCCTCCATCATTTTTATTTCTCCTTGGATGTTTAAAAAATGAAACCTAAGGCCTGGGTAGTCTTCAAAATATAAATTTCAGTCATAAGCTAAGAACAGAGTAAGTTTTAAACAACTTGCAGACCTTATTTTTCTCTTCTGTCTATTTCTTTCATAGTTTAGAATCTTCTGATGAGTGGATTCTGTTCTCTGGCATGTGGTCTAACAGGCTTTGTTTTCCCTACCAGAATGCTGAGATTTTGGAAAGGTGCAGAATGGGTATTTCACTTGCTTGGATAGTCCTGATGGTAGTATACTGATTTGCAAATACAGGCAACTTCTCTGCTGCTCCATTTTGCTAACCTTTCTGATTGCTTTGTACTCAGTTCTTCTCAAATCACTCCTGTGCTACCTGAATGCCACCTCGGATGACCCAGTTTGGGACAGTAGCTTAATTTGGAGCTTCTTCACAAATATGTATTACTTTGTGTACTGGAATTTTGTTCTAGATGATGCATCTGTTGTCCACTTGTTAGGTCAGAAGAGTGCATGCATACTTGAAAACTAGAGTGGGGAAAAAGTGTTGCTGTTGTCTGCTTGTTAACTTTGGTGAGTCTACTATAAAAAAGTGAACAGTCATGAACTTTAAACTTGGTGACTCAGGAAGTTTTATGCTGCAAGAGAAGACAAAGTGTAGTTTGTTTATCTGTAGAGAAGGAAGCTAAATACTGTGATAGTTACTGTAATCTGTAAGCCCTATCAGTAATGAAAGTCATGAAATGCATTAACTTCAGCCTTATGTTAAGGGCTTGTTCTTTATCTTCTTGTTACTTCTCATGAGTGCTTCGTCTGTCATCATGGTGATTTCTGTGTAGTAATCAGAGGTCATTGTGGAGAGCTGTAATAGGAATAAACCCCAGTTTATCATTTGTGGACAAATAATAATTAGGTAACTGAAAAGAATCAAACCCCATTACCTAATTTCATGAACCCCCCAAAAAGAGGACAGTCTCAGAGAAGGGTAAATGTTTTTATTTGTTCTTAATGTATGGTTTATTTCGAGCTCATGATTTGTGTCACACAGTGCTGTCCAGTTGAGTGGTCTGACTGTCCTGTTGGCAGGGCAAGATTAATCCTTGTTTCAAATGTGAACAGATATACATTTACTCTACTGGAGAGGAAATAAAGTGACAACTACGTAAGTTCATGTTTGGAAAGAAGTTTTGTATTGATACTGATTTACATTGCTGTAATACTCTGTGATGTGTTCTCATTGCATGGCTCCTATAGGAGGGTGGTGCTGGGTTATGTGAAGACAAATGTCTTGGGAACAAAAAGACCCTTTTCCAGCTTCTGCTGGAAGATGGTTCTGGTTCTGGCTCTTTCCTCCTTCCTCTTCCCCTCCCCCCCTTCAAAGAAGTCCAAGAAAACTGCTGACACTGACAGAAGAAGAAAATATGATTTATGATGACATCGCATATTGGCCAAGCAAATCTGTTTGGAGGAAGATTGGTTTTTGTGATGTGTTGAAATAAAGAAACAACAAATCATTCTTGAAGGTGTATTGAGGTGTATTGGTTTGGATTGAACAACTTTTTGTCACCCCCACCCCACCTCTCCACACAGACACACTTTTCCTGGTTTGCTTTATCTCTCTTTGGGGATCTTAATACTGATGCAAGTTACATAAAGTTGTTAAGTTATTTTTGATGTGTAAACATAGCTGCTTCATGTGGGTTGATGTTGTGTAAGAGTAATCTCTGCTGTGTGACTGGAGGTAATACTCAGATGGTACTCAGTGGCACTGATTTATTAGCTTTAGCAACATTTCATTGCAAACTTGGAGGTAGTAAGCTTCCTTTGCTGAAGAACTGTAGCAGTCTCGTCTGCTGATGGAAGTTGGTTGTTTTCAAACAGTATTCTATTTATAGATACATGACGTAGTTAAACAGGCCTTCTATCAAATGCTGTGAACAAGATCAGTCACAATATTTGTGCAGATGACATCATCAGCAACAGAGAAGAGAGCAGATGAATAAAATGCAGACAGTTTCCCAGTGCTGAATAGATTAAAAGCAATGCTAACTGGTGAAGTTAGGTAGATTACCCTAGATTTGCAGATAATGCTGGATAATTGGGCTGAAAATGAGTGGAGGTTAGTTATGTGAATGGCAGGAAAGATAATGACTTAGTATAAGTCTTAGACTGTGGCATGGACAAAATTCTCAGCTCTGAGCTCAGCTCTCACCTGAGCTGAGACACTGGAGCTGCTTGGAGGCCTCTGTTGGCTGCTGAGTACACATGATTTCAGAGAGGGGAATGTTACACAGCCCTGCAAAAGCCTGTTCTTTTAAAGTTAAGTCAGAAATGAATATTTATGAGTCTTTCATGAAGTTCTTTTAGTTCATTGTTGTTCTTAACTCCAAGGAAATACAAAATCTGCACAAAGAATTGTGGAGATGTCCAACCCGGGTCTGAATAAATACTGCTTTATCCTTCCGTAGCTGATATTAGGGTACTCTCCCTAAAGTCTGAGTGCCCCATGCATCCTTTTTACTACAAATAGCATTGATTTAAGTAGGTGTTTATACAGCACATCTTGTGCAAAAAAAAAGTGTCTGCCAATGGTGGAACCAAATTCAAGCTGACTGATGTCTGTATTCATCCTGATCAATTTCTTGTTTTGTCACATGTTTTTTCCTCTCCTGTCTTGTAGTGTAGAGTAATCTTGGGTGTAAAATGTATTTAAACTTCTTTTCCTATTATGTACCCTTCTGAATGTGCCATTCACACGTTCATCCTTTGCAGCTAATGCTGTTTAGAGGAGAGGCAGGTTTTGCAGTGGGACATACCCTTTGCAGAAAACGGTTGGAAAGTTGGGAGTTCTGTCTTGTGTCAATCAAGATGCTTCCCATCCGTTCGTCAGAAACGTTTTGCCACTGCAGAAACACAGGAAGAGGAGGTTGCATGTCTCCACAAAAGTGAAATCTGGAGCCTCTCAGGTAAGTGGAATGCTGTCCATGAACAAGACAGGGCCTTCAGGTTTGTTCAGTGCAAAACAGTGACTGTCTTGCCTTTAACTTTGCTGGGAGTCATTACTTTGCAGGGAGCTAAGAATTAATGTATAGTACTTTATTTCTGTACAGAACAAGCACTCTTGTGTGATTTGGAGGCCTATTCCTTATTTTCTCTCCCTTTTTTTTTGGTGGTATAATATTATCTTACTTGGTAATTCTTGAAAAGTCAGCTTGATTGACTTTTCTTTTAGTATGTTAGATCTCAACCTTTTCCCAGTCTCCTTTTAACCTTGTCAGATCTCTCTCTGATGTTCCTCCTCATATTTTAAAGGAATTAAACTCTTGCAATGTAAATTGATTTACACCTCAATTTTGATAGGTATGTTTGAGAAACAGAGAGAAACCAACGATTGCAGAAAAACCTCTGATTTTTCTTGGGGAGAGCCAGCTTCACGTAACTTAACTTATTCAACAGAATCTATATACAGACTGCAGTAAAGCTGATAAATCTTTTAATCATCCGTAGAAAAGATGTTCCAGTTATAGCAGTAGTATAATCAGCCAGTACTATAACATAGACAGTCGTGGCACGTGAAAAGATGACTGCTTTTTCCTTCAGTTAAATGACAGGCATAGAGCACATGCCTAGGCATATTCTGAATTGTTTTGTAGTGCAGGAAAGGAATTAATGTCATTATGTGTTTTGCTGGGTCAAGATCTTGGTGGATTCCTGTACTCATGTTTCATGGTGTTAACTCTCTACTGATGTTCTTTCTTTTTGTTAATAGTGATCAAGTCACAAAGCAATTATGCTCCCAGAAGCTGTCCTTTAATAACCTTTGTCATTTGTCAGAGTGCATTAGGCCTTTGCAAATTTTTTGCAGACAAGCTGTTGGTCTTCATGAGCTAATAGAGTGTTCTGGTGCGCCAGCTCATCTGACTTGCCAAATTGCTGTTGGTTCAAAGGAGACCTCACTTCAGATTGAAGAAATATTTTGCACCTCTTTCTATTAGAGGAAAATATTTTGAAACAAGATTAAAATCTGACTTGCCAACAATCAACAAAAAAAAGCCCATTTAAATCCTCTTGGCCTCCCGTCCTGCAGATCTTATGTTTTAAGCTTTTCATTTGTCTTTGGATGTGAATGCAATTTATGTAGAACTAGAAAATGTGTAGTGATGTTCATGTGCTCAATTGTGGTGATCTTATCCGAAGAAATATTTATGATCGTAGAATCATGGAATGATTTAGGTTGGAAAGGACTTCAAAGATCATCCAGTTCCAACCCCCCACCTTAGGCAGGGACACTTCCCACTAGAACAGGTCGCTCAAGGCCTCATCTAACTTGGCCTTGAACACCTCCAGGGAGGGAGGATACTACACCTCTGTGAGTATTTGAGACTTCAAATACTGGTGGTTATGTTACAAAGGTATAACTCAGTGTGTCTTCTCCAATTATTTTGTTTCTTAAATTAACAGTATAACTACAAGCAGCCAAGGTGTATGCCTCATAGTGATTTACCAGCATTTGGCGTTGGCATGTTCTTAGGCTACCTAAGAGGGGTGGAGAGTAACTACCTGTAAAACCATTTAGTATTTTATGAACTGTCTAGTGTTAAGGATTAAAAAAACAAGTGATAATTGTGTTGTGGTTTTAGTAACTTTAGATATACATATTTTCCATCACTCCTGACAACTGCTTCAACAGAGAGCTTTGACACTTGGGGTACCTGCTGCAGTGTTGAATTCTTGGGTGCACAGGGAGACATAGTAAGTATGTGGAAGCCAGCCAAATAAACTTACTTTCCTGACCTCAGATGAGTTGGGATATAGCAATATATGCAGGTTTTAATAGAAGTAGCCTGTGTTCTTTCAAAATATTCAAATAGAGCTTTAGCATTGTTACTGCTTGGAAAGTAAAGCTTTAACGTAATCTGCATCCCACACTTGTAGCTGTTCTTGAGTTAATCTGGAGACTCTGTATGTCATTAATGAACAATGTAATTCACAAGGAATACATTTAAATTACCAGGTAAGCAACTATTACAAAAGGTTATTCACTTCGATGCAAATCTTTTTTGTATTGTAGGCTCTGATCTTTGAAGCAAACATTTTATTGCTTCTGCCACTTGTGCTGCTTTATTGTTGTAACAAACTGGATAAACTGTCTGGCAGAGAGATTTCATTGTGGCATTGTTGCTGTTTCTGTTAGATACTTGCTTGCAGGAATGTGTACATAGGCATGCTCTGCTGCAAGTCTGGCTTGTTGAGTTCTTACTCTCAATATTGTGTCTGTGGCTTTTATTCTTGTTTTACAAATATCCATCTGGCAACGGAAGAGAAATATTTTGTTCGTGGATTAGAAAGGTTCAAGGTTCTTGGAAGTTTGCACGTCCTGTGAAAAAGACAGGTCGTTTCTTTTCACTCTGGGCATCTGTCTCTCATAAGCTTATAAATTGCTCTTGAAGCTAGATAGACAAAATACTGAAGGCAACATCATATTTAAGAGTTTAAATGTGCTGATTGGAGTGTCTGAGAGTCTAACCTCAGGCAAAAGGTCTCCAGTTCAGTCTTTTTGACTGATGTGGAGTGCTCCACTGTTAATAATTTAGTTTTGAGATCTACTAAATGAAAAATAGGAGACTTGTAGCATTAGTATAGCTGTTGATCTTCCCTAGGAAATATGATCTCTTTGTATTTTGATTTATGTTTCCATTCTTTACACAGTTAACTGTTCTCTATTTGTAGCCACTGCATCTGAATTTTTTTTTCCCCTTAATGAGCAAAGATTTTGTATCTGCAGAAATCATAGCTTGCTGTGCAAGGTCTTACATTAGTTTTTAGTCTGCTTCATTTGGGTGGTAAATAAAAAACGTGTAGCACTCTGCTGTTAGCCATCATTACACATCACTCCTGACTGTGCTGCTAAGGAGTGTGCACATGTATTCCGTTTGTAGCACAATGAGGCTTGGAATAATTTAATATTTTAAATTAACTTAAAACATGATACTTTTTGGTTTAAACATAATTGATTTTTTTTGAGTGATCATGAATGTGAGAGAGTTGAACAGCTGCTCTAAGACGTGTGGCTCATCCAAACCTCTAAGTGCGCAGACGCGGTAATGAGGAAGCAGCCTTTTCTTCCACTGATGGTTTTGTGATTGCTATTTAAAACATGTCTGTGTTACTTTCTATATTGTTTTTCTTCAGGATGTTTCCCAGGAAGTGCAAAGAAATGTCTTGGATAGAATCTTGACACTTGATAAATTATTTAAAGTAAGGCTCCTTTTAAAAGTAATACAGTTCTTCAAAAGTACCTCTTAATACCCAGCCTATATGTGGGGTATGTGTTTAGAATAACCCTGAAGGTCAGGTGTTAAGTGCTTGTGTTCTAGATACTTCTTGATAAAAAGATAGAAAAATGTGAGCGAGGATCAAAACAAGTTTTAAAATCTTAATAATGTTCTGTGTCTTTGGAAATGGGATGAACTCTAGTTGCAGATATTATCTGGCTTGCAGTTAGTACAATGTTCACTTAAAGATTTATAAAACAGAGCATTTAAAAATGTTTCTTAAGCTTCCTCACACCATGATAACCTAGTTCAGCTGAACCTAGTGCTCAGAGCCGGGAGGGATAACTGGGCAATTACTGTGGCTGCAGAAAGTATGGGTTTCAGCCTTGTCATCTTTTCTCTTCTAATGGCCTCAGAAGTATTACTGCCTGCCTGTGACACCTGCAAATCTACATAGAGTGAGTGAATGACACTATGTTTTCAGTGTTTTTCTAATAAACATATATTGCCTTGTCCCCATTGTCTCTTGGAGGCTCACTTCAGTCTTTTTAGGGCATCTGTACTATGTGGTAATTTTGACCAACTTTTTTGTTTGTTTTGTTAAAATATACTTCCATTAATAGTTGTGCGCTGATCTACAGACATTTTGCTTATACCATTTACATGTCAGTGTACAAGGCTTTCTCTGTAAAGAAAAATAATGTGTTTGTGCTTTGGTAGGGAGAATAAAACTTTCTCCATAGAGGAGAAGAGGAACTATATTTCTGCACAATTGAAGATAATTAGGTTGTTTTAGTCAAGCTAGGTCATCACATCAGCTATTTAAAAGTACATCAGGAAAGCAGGCAGTGTGCTTTGCTAGTCTCTTACTTTCCTTAGATTATAACAGGGGAAAGAGAATGTGAAACAGGAGTCTTGTTCTCTTTGGTATTTAATACTCTAAAATTGTGCATGCTTACCAGGACTGCCAACATGAAAGGTGGCGAGGCAAATGTCTGCTCCTGAATGTGGAGATGGGTTTTGTATGCATAAATGTGAATTTCCATATTTAGTGATGTTTCAGCTTTGCTACTGTTTATCAAGCATTTTGTAAAATCGGAGAAATTGTCCCTGGTTTTTGGCAAACAGATGCCTTGTGGCATAATTTTGCTGCCTGTGACGTATGGAGCAGTCTGAGGTACTTCCTTGAAGATCTAGGTTGAAGAGGGCAAAAAGCACATCAGGCTGCTTTCAGTCTTCACGTCTGCAGTTTTCTGGGAGAAGTATTCACAGTGCCTTCATAAGAAACTCATCCTAAGTAGTTTCAGTATTTCCTGTTGATTAAAAAATGATGGATGTCACAACCAAATCTGTTAAAATCAAGAACCCAACTGTTGAAGGAACCACAAAGTACCAAGGTATTTTATATCCCAGCAATATTTTTTGTCTATAGCTTCTGTGTATTGCTGTTTATGCTGTGCTGGCAGACTGAAACCTGTTTCTCTAACAGTGATGGTTTAGCACAATGGCTAACCTGCATGCTCCCCCAACAAAGAAGTGAGGGGAAGAGTGACACACAAAACTCAGGGTTGAGGTAAAGAGATGAGAGTCTGATAGGAGATATCATAATCACAATGTGTAATTACTTTAGCTAATAATCTGATTGACCTATCAATTCAGTGCGTGATTACCTTAGCTTAGCCTATTTGCAGAAGAAGCACAATGGAATGTACAGGGGAAGAGAAACAACATACTCCAGAAAACCCGACCCAGCAGCTAGCCAGCTGCCACCTGTTCCGCCGCTATGCCTCCAGAGAGCTGCCCACACCCAAGAACCGGGAACCCAGAAGCAGGAACTGGAACGGGAAGCCTCCCATGTTGCAATCTGAACTTCAAGCCCCATAATACTTTGCTCCAGTTAGCACATCCACTTTTTGCAACTGGCACGACTGTGGCATGCTATGAGTAACAGCAGCAGGTTCAATTCAAGCCGTGACACTAATGTGTAAACTCGGTAATCTAAGTACAACTTGTACTCTTAAACTGAAGCTCAGAACTTAATTTCTCTTGAAGTAAACAACAGATTCTGCAAACTCCTCCATCTCTGGCTCTGTCTTAAAGATAGATCCTGAAATCTGGTTGCGGTGTCATTATTTCAGCTGCCACCTTTCTGATTTCCTCTTTGCCAGTCAGACTGTCCTGAGTGTAATATTTCGGAATGCTGTGGGAAGTGACTCGGTCCTTTTCACAGCAAACAGCAGCGATAAAACTGTTACTTGACATTTAGGCTGAGTTTGTACCTCCTTGGTTTCATGTAAGTGTTTTGTACCTAAAGCCTGAAGGGACCTTTTTGAAGGCTAATTACGTTTTATTGATTTTCACTGACCCTTTATTTTGCTACCATCTCTTATTTGCATCCCCTCTATTTAATTTTTATTATTTGATTTTCTAAAATAAATTCTTACTCTTGAGTTATATACAGCCAAACTGGCCAAGCCTTCTCATGCTCCCCCCCTTCCCCTGCCCTCAGTCATAAGGTTGATCAGCCAGAGTGATGAATAAGAAAATGTGGACATTGAATACATTACTTAACCTCTGTTTGCCCTGCACTTGGATTTGTAAGTTGGAGACTGAAATACTAAACCACACAGAAAGCTGAGGCTTAATGCATGCTGGTAAATCGCTTTCAGTTGCCAAAGATACTACAAAAATATCTTGTTAATGTTGTCTGAATTATGTCATTGTTTGATCAAAAAATAGAATCAAATTTGATCTTGTTTGTACTGCTGAATTTATGGTTCAGCATATTGTTTTCGAGCTCTCATGATCTTACAACAGGCTAAAGTTGGTAGGGGTCTGTGTTTTGATAGTATTGATGCAGCATTTTATTATTAAAGCTAAAAACATTTCAGGTCCAAGAATTACAAAGCATGTTATGTACATGCTGTATAGAGTTAAATTTCTCTTCCCATGTCCCCTGAGTAAATTTCAAATTAACACTAATAAATCACATTGCAGCAGTTGGTAAGTGAACGTACCTTAATAATTAAATAGTTATTTTCAGCTCCCCCTTCCTTTTTATGCGATGATTTTCTAGGCTCCAAATCAGTGCGCCTGATGCAGGCTACCTATAATATATAGTTGTTTCAAATCAGCTTTACTTACTGAGCTTTTTCTAGTAATGGAGCTCTGTCAGCAAAAAGCATATGCACCAGCAAATGATGAACGATGGACTTGTGTCAAATGGAAGCTGGAAAGGTGCTTCTGTCGCTAGATGGATTAGTCTGAACCAGGAGTTCAAAACTCCTCAAGTGTAATTGTTTCAGAGAAAACGTATCCTTGGATTGATAGAGGAGGGTAAGCACTGAAAGAGGGAGGAAGAACTACTTCATCAGATGAAAGTGAGGTTTGCTAATCCACAAGAAGGATAGGCTTTGTTGTCACGAGATTGCTTGCTTGCTATTTCTGTGAGGTTTGCTGTGGTTCTTTTCCTTTTTGATGTGGTATTAGTAAATATTTTGTGTCAGTGAAACATACTGACACGTTGGGATTTTTTATCTTACAAAATTAGCAAGATTAATTCCAGTTGTATGGCTACTGGCAGCAGTAATTCCAAAGTAATTTGTTAGTTTTTTTCCTACACTTTCTGAAAATGTTTGCTATGGTTTCAGCTGTATTTTTGCAGGCTGATTAAGATAATTACGAATAACAGTTTCTATGCAAGGATATTCTTGTGTAAACTGTCTGTAAACTGTGATTTTTATATAGCTCGTTGTTAAATGCATTGTCCTTTCCTGTTATTGTGTAAATAATTGGGGAGAAAGGATTTACAGGTAAATAAAGTCATACCAATTCTGAAAAATATTTTGCTGATTTTTGGCATCGTTTTGCCTGTGCTTTAAATGGGTGTGCCTTAATAGCGTTCAACAAAAGAATAACTAGAAGCAGGGAGGCTTTCACTGCTCCTCAGTTGTTCCCTTGTAATAGTTTTTCCTTCTCTTCTGCCTCTCTGCAATTGTTAGCCTTCATGTGAACTGAAAGGTACTTCAAAACACTGAGAGAAAATAGTCTGAAAGCTTCATGCACATTTGCTTCCTAGTAAAGAGAAGTGAAGAAGTTGAAGACTTTTTCCACTGACAGGTGTTTGTGTGTCAGAGCAGTGAATGCTTTTGATGGCAAACTCTCTTGCTTTTCTTCATTGTACTCTTCTTTCGAAATATAATAGAGGAAAAAAAGACATATTCTGACAGCAAACCCAAAATTTCTCCAAACTGCATAACAGAAAGCTTACTTTATTTAGTTTTTAAATAGTAATATTAAATTATTTCCATAGCTATTCACTTTGTGTGGGGAAAAAAGGCAGCAGTAGAGGAGTGCCTGGGAAAGGTAAAGGCACCTGTGAGCTGTATTCCTCATTACGTTCAAAAATACTGTCGTCGGACAAATGGTTGATGCAGACTTGCATTTTGGTAACAGATTGTACTTCCTCCGTCTTCACAACAATGTAAGTTGGTAGGCCCCCGTCTTGGAGGGCATAAAGCTCTTCTGAACCACCACTTAGTTTTACAAGTTGTTTGCACATTCTTAATTCCTGATAGGAAAGGATGCTAGCGTGGCACGTGCCTGTCTTCCTTGTTTGTGTAGTTTATAATCTCAATAAAAACAGTAATTGAAGGTTATTTTGCAGGTGCTAAGTGTTCTGATCTTTGGTTGTTTTCCTGTGTTAAGCCATGCAGTGAAATCACATTATATGGAATTGTGGATACATCAATAGCATGGGCAAATTGAGCATGTGGAGGAGATTAAAAACAAGAGTTGAGAAAAAATATGACTTAGGTAGTAAGCCTGTGCTTTCAAGCAGATGAGAATCCTTCCTATGTAATTTGAAAACACAATGTAAATAAAAAATCACCTTGTTTGGTTGTAATAAAATGTTTTTTTCTTTCTGTCCAGTGTAACACTACTTCTTCTGTACCGGCTTCTGTAGCAGTAGAAGCAGCTTGGGTGATGGTAGACCTGATTCTAAAGTAAAGTCTATATAAGCTAATACAGCCAAACATTTGACAGAAGTTCTGGCATGTTTATCCATACAGGAAATATAAACAGGTGCTGCATGAACTAGACCTCACCCAGTCACATAAAATGTCCTTCCCCAGGAATGCTGATCAAGCCATAATGGCCAGAAAATATCACAGAATATACTACAGAATACCAGGTTACCCTGGGTCTGAAGGGAGCAGAAAGCAGGTTTAATCCTAGCTAGTTGTTCTCTTCTACCTCAAAGCATTTTCAATATATATGATCCAGTTTCTGTCGTTTGACTTTTGTGAATAACTTGGAAAAAATTATTGTTACATTGTCTTTGGGCAAATGTATTTTTTCAGAATTCCTGGAATTGTCACTGTTCTGTGAAATGTGTCTAGAAGGTTATTTTATAATAGTCTTCCTTCAAAGCCTGCTAAAGGGTCTCTGCAAGGTAATATTCCTTAATATATTTATGTTTTTATTTGTCACTTAATGTGCGATTCACTAATATATTTGAAAGTCCTAAATTAACAACTTCTGAACGTTTCAGCCTATACTATTTCAGCCATTAGGTCCTGCAGGTGTGAGAAAACAAGGAGTGTGCTCCTGGGTTGAGTCACTTAATAAGGAAGGCATTGAGTGTCTTCAAGTGTAGTCCTATTGAGCACAGTGCTGCACTATCAGGCACATCATTTCCCATAGTGCAGGACACTCGTGTTAGGTGCAGTTAGCCTGCAGCCTCTGTCATGGGGGTCTTGTATCATGTTAAAGGCTAAGATGTCTGCTGGAAACGCTGTGTGTGAAAGTTGCAGCTGGGAAGTATTAGGGAAAGGTCAGATGAATGAGTCTTTAGAGAATGCACAATCTCCATGAGTTTTGAAGAAGAGACTGAGAAGATAAGTGTCACAACACCTGAACAGAGGATGTATTACCTGCCAAGAACGCCCAGACAAGCTCTACAGAACCTCTTGTCATAAGGAAGGTGAGTTTTGCATCCTGGCTGAAGCTGCTGTATTGTTGCTGGCCCTTGTGCTTTTCTGATTACCTCAAAACCTTGAGCCAAATCTTATGTAGAAATAGCATAACTATCAGAAGGTGCAAACAGGACTGTCTGCTGCGTTACACTGCATGAAAGTGTAGATTCAGAAAAGAATGTGTGCTGTCTGGAGACGATGGAGATTTGTAATTTTGGATCAGCCTTCAGCACTGGTCAGGTTGCTGCAGAGTTTAACTGCCACCGCTCTAGCAGTGAGAGATCTTGTAGTGTAGGAGCTAAGGTATCTCAGCAGTAGGAGTTCTGAAGTTCTTGTGGTGGAAAAGGGAAGATCTGAGTAACCAAAGTATTGGAGAAATCTGAAGGGAGTAGTGAAAACCAGAGGCAGGGGAGATTTTAGAGTAATTGTCTTTTCAGTGCTCCCTTAAAAAAAAAAAGAAATGGTGACCTGAAGTCATGCTGCCTTGGACTCATGTGACATTGTACTTTGCACTATTTCAAATCTTCTCACAAGTAAAGTGTTTTCCACGTTCCCCTGCCCCCAAGAACTTCCTCTTGATGTTAAAGTTATATACCAGTGATATGCCTGAGTAGAGCTAGTCACAGATGCTCTGCCAGCATGTGACTGGTGTGCCTGAGCTTTATCATTCCTGCTAACTGACCCTTTTACTAAAAGTTTAATAGGGGATAAATTCACATGTGAATTCATAATCCCCTCAGTTGTGCCAGAAGGATTCCTTAACAAGCAGGCAACAAAGAGAATCTTATACAGCCAGACTTTTTTATTCCTCCTCCTCTTCATTCTCTTTCCAAATTTATTGGTTAGACTACTTCAAGGATATGTCTTCAACTGTCATCACAGTATTTATTTGTGCATAACCTAAACAAACAAAGGCAATGTATTCAGGGTGGCTTTCAGAGCAGCTGTATGCACAGAATTGAATAAGTCTTTGAGCTTTTAAGTACAATTGGTTGAAATATTGTCTCTTCAAACTATTCATTATTTAATATTTCTACTTATTTGCTATAAGTTAAATATTGTGCTTTCATAGCATGTTTCTCTTAACATTTAAATGAAATGTTTATTTTGCAACATTAGTTTATGGAGGGCTTTTCTGTTACTTTGGAATTTTCTGTATTGTTTGATACTTTTATGTAGAGAAGCCTGTAAAGGCAGATTCTGCGAATATATTTTTCTAGAAAATGCTTTTAATCAACTTGGTTACAGTTATTTTGAGTTGGAAAAAAGAAAATTGTTTCTCTCATAATGTTCTGTTGAAGTGCCTTTAAAGTGATGATATAATCACTTTAATACATTTAAAAGCTTCAGGGTTGCAGCATTTATTTAGTAATGCTCATTGAAAGAATATTATGGATGTCTGGAGGCTTTCTACTTTTACAAAAAGGACATTGCTTTTTGTGGCCTATGTGAAATAAAGCTTAATTTTTTAATTTCATATTGTGTTTCTGGCACGGGAAATGAGGAACTATGCGTCATCTCTCTACAGTACTTTGTTTTCGGAACAAAAACCTACTGGGATATGCTAGCTTAAATTGAATGTCCTCAGAACCTCATGTTCCAGAGTTTCAGCTTCCCCTAATGTCATTTGATATGCAACCAAGTTGTGGCAAAGAGTTGTTTCTAGAAAAATCCTGCCTCTCCTATCAGTAGGCAACTACTTCTGTACTACAGAATACTTTTTTTCCTGCCAGACTTGTCACATTCTAGGGGTCTCAGTAGCTTTAGAGCTCAGCATTTCCTTGGTGGAACCTGTAAAAGGTGGTTTTGTTTTATTAATCCGTAGTGGAAGTAGGATACAGCTGTCTGTGGCAGGAAGAAGTTCAGTGTGAGTATACTGTCCTAAGGGAGGAATATGTGTGTATGTAGAGGATGTAGGTCTGTGTAAGAGGAGGCATATTAGGAGTGAGAGCCAGGTTGTGACATCAAGAAAGTCAGCTGCCTGGAGTCCCACACGTTAGTAGTGAGATGTTGCTGACAGTGTCTGGTTCTGATACTAGTCCTGGGTTGGTGATTTTTTTTTTTCTTTGTATGCCTTTAAATAATTTGAGATACTGTGTACTGAAGTACTTCTGAAACACAATGGATGCATTATGTTTCAAAAATTAAGCAACTAACATTTCTTCCCTTTCCTCTCTGTTCTCCCTGTTCTTCCCTGCCTCACCTCAAGCTGAACTGTTTTAGGGACTGAGGATAAAAAAACAGTTATCCACTTAGCAGGTCTTTGGAGTTGCCATAGCCTTTATTTGGAAGAAGCTTTTCTGTATTTTATGGCAATGGTTCTGAGACCTGAAAATAAGTTTCTGTTTCTCAAATTTGGGCAATGCAAACTAGGACATTTTGGCACCTGCTATTAATGTCTTTGAGCATCTGTATACTTGCAGCAGACGTTATCCAGCCTCACAGATCTCGAGATTCAGCCAGGTCATAACAGCAGTCAGCTACTGATTGAAGTAGCTGGCTGTTGCCCAAGAGGGCAGACAGCACCCTGGCTTGTATTAGTGTGGCCAGCAGAACTAGGGCTGTGATTGTCCCTAGGCACTGGTGAATCTGGACCTCAAATATGGTGTTCAGTTTTGGGCCTCTCGTTAAAGAAAAGACATTGAGGTGTTACGTTTGTCCAAAGAAGGGCAATGAAACTGGCGAAGGATCTAGAGAACAAGTCTTATGAGGAGTGGCTGAGGGAACTGGGGTTGTTTAGCCTGGAGAAAAGGAGGTTCAGGGAAGACATTCTTGCTCTCTATAGCTACCTGAAAGGAGGCTGTAGTGAGGCAGGTGTTAGTCTCCTCTACTGAGTAAGAAGTGATAGAACAAGAGGAAATGGGCTCAAGTTGTGCCAGGAGAAATTTAGGTTGGATATTAGAAAAAATGTGTTACTGGAAGGGTTGTTAAGCATTGGAATGGGCTGCCCAGAAGGTGGTTGAATCACTGTGCCTGGAGGTAATTAAAAGATGTGTAGATGTGGTGCTCTGTGGCATGGTTCAGTGGTTGACTTGGCTGCACTGGCTTAGTAGTTGGACTCAATGATCTTAAAGGACTCTTCCAACCGAAACAATTCTGTGATTTTAACATAGTGAAAAGAAGGTGAAACTGAAAGGTATAACTACAACTAGATTATTTGTTGTTGTTGTGTTGTATTGTTGCTGTTTAAATTTAATTTTAGTATTTGAGACTAGGTGAAATACTCCTCTCAAATGCAGTTGTAGATAATTGGGATAGCCCTGGGACACTGTAAATTTGATTCCAAACTTTGCTCCGTTCTTTTTCCTATTTATGAAAAAGCAGTGCCAGACAGGAGAGCTGAGGAACTGTTTCTTCAGGAGGAACATTCTTCCAGAGTTATATGGTGTTTGAAAAAATTGTGTCTTGTCACACTCTGCAGAAGGATGCAGTTACTAATTGGGTGTTTAAAGTGTTCTTGGGGTTGTTTGCCCACTCAGACAGGAATGGTTCTGGATTGCCAAATTGTCCTAACAATGACGGGCATGAAGGTGGGTGTACAGAGGAGAGTTTTGCATTTAGATTTTGCTGCCTGTCAATGAATTCCACCTGTCAGTTAACCCCACCTGCAGTCTCCACTTCCTGCTGACCCCCAGAGGAGTATCCTTTAGCACGATGCAGGGTTGGTACAGTTCTTACTGGCCTGGGTTTTGTCTTATTTTTAAAACGTGTACCAACAAATCTCTAGGAATGGCTAGAGGAGACAACCTAGGATTCTGTTGCTCCCTGGGCACTCTGGATCTTGGAGTCTGGGTCCCATAATCATAGAATAGAATCAGTCAAGGTTGGAAGGGACCACAAGGATCATCTAGTTCCAACCCCCCCTACCATGGCCAGGGACACCCTACCCTAGATCAGGCTGGCCACAGCCCCATCCAGCCTGGCTTTAAACACTCCCAGGGACGGGGCCCCAGCTACCTCCCTGGGCAATCCGTTCCAGGCTCTCACCCCTCTCATGGTGAAGAACTTCCTCCTCACGTCCAGGTTGAACCTCCCCACCTCCAGCTTTGCTCCATCCCCCCTAGTCCTGTCACTGCCTGACAGCCTAAAAAGTCCCTTTTCAGCTTTTTTGTAGGCTCCCTTCAGATACTGGAAGGCTACAAGAAGGTCACTTTGGAGCCTTCTCTTCTGCAGACTGAACAGCCCCAACTCTTTCAGTCTATCCTCATAGGAGAGGTGCTGCAGCCCTCTGAGCATCCTTGTGGCCCTTCTCTGGACATGCTCAGCATCTCCACATCTCTCTTGTAAATAGGGGCTCCAGAACTGTATGCAGTGCATAAGCACTCAATCGTGCATAAGCACTTGAATGAGAGTAATGAAGTATATGAAAAGGCATTGCATGGAAGGAAAAGGTTGGGTTTCTTCAGAAGTAGAAGCTGTGGGGTCTGGCTTGAATCTGTAAACACTATTTGTAGGGTGTAGGTGGTGAACTTTCACCACGTGTTGTTTGAGCAGGCTATCCTGCAGTCTTGCTGAGATCTGCTGAGGTTCTTTTTCCCTTGGATATATCAGATGTAACTGAGGCTGAGTCTCTGTTACTGTTTCTGTTGGGAGCAGCAATGCAATTTTGAGTGCCAATTCCCCAGAAGTGTGTGCTTACTGATCACTGATTTGTTTCACTGAGTGATTTAGGCATATGCAAGATAAGCTCTTTTTGGAGAACACTAAATTAAACTGAAAACTCTGGTTTACTACTGCAATTGCACAAACAAGCTTTAACTTCTGATGGAAAACAACAGTGGAGGCCTTTAAACATCTTCAAAACTGGATGGGTAGCAGCCTTTTTACTCTTACCATGCTTTGTGGGGAGACGACGTAGTGAGAGGTGCGTAATGGAAGAAGTCTCTTGACAGATTGTTGGCAAGGTGAGGACAATGATAGCTTTCTGTTTCTGACCAGGAAGTTGCATTTAGAGCAGAGTTGCTGGTTATTGTGCTGGGCAGGTTCTTCACTAATTACTCTAAGTCGTTTGTGGTGCATGCTTTGTTACCATGCTGAATGCCACCCCAAAACAGCAGGCTGGAAAATCCCTGATCCAGGCTGTGCGGGTTGCAGCTCCAGGGCACACACAACACAAAGGTACCTGGGAAGCTTGTGACGTTGCTGTGACAAGATTGTGACGAGCTGGACTATTCTTTCTAGTAACAAGTGATAGGAGAAGAGGGACCAGCAGAGGTTTAGACTGAATAGTAGAAAAAACTCTTCATTGAAAGAGTTCTCAAACACTGGAATAGGCTTCCCAGGGAGACAGTTGAATCCTCATCACTGGAGGTGTTGTGAAGATGCAGAAATATGGTGCCAAGGGACATGGTTTAGCACCAGGCTTGGTAGAGTTAGATGATGGTTGGACTCTTTGATCTTGAAGGTTTTTTTCTAATCCAAATGATTCTACTATTTTATGTGGCCCATTTTCCCAGATTTTTTTCATGAGGGCCAGTAAGTCATTAATAGTACATCACATTATGTTCACGATTTTGGTAGTACCTCTTGTGACAGAGACTCGAGAATTTTTTGATTTCCAATCACTTAATCCATACTCATTTTATCCACCCCTAAAGCGCAACATCTGATTTAAAAATCCAAATGACGAGCAAGTGGAGAAACCAAACTAATTTAACTTCTAAGCCTTTCGCCTTCGCTGATGAAACCGATTGCAAATTTTCCAAAGCTAAAAGAGCATTCCTTTGAAATGTAAATATCTTTGTCGTGTCCATCTGTGTGTTTTAGGGTGTGCTAAACCCCCTCTTTTTTACCATGTCACAGGCTTTTTACAGGCCCTGTGTTTCTGGGGGCCTGTGGCGTGCTGCCAGAACTACGTTGCCAGTAAAGCAGTGCTTTACAGAACTTCTCTGGGAATTGCACTTCCACTCTTTTATTTCAGTCATTTTTTCTTTCTTTGGCCCCATGGCTTTGTGCTTTCAGTGCAGCTCTCTCATACTATCTACCTAATATAACAAAAATATATACTCTAATCCAGATAAACAGGTGGCAGAACTCACGGTCTACCTTTCACTTATGAAGATACAGAGCTTTTGGAAGAATTCTGGTTTGTGCTGAGTTTAATCAATCATCTAATAAACTTTGTGACCTAAATAAAATAGATATAGATTAAATTTTGACTTTTTAAAACTTTTTTTTTTTTTTTTGACACTGCAATAGCAGCTTTGTACCTTAAAGAGTTTTACTTCTTTACTATGTGTCAGTACTGGTCTAAAAGCGCTGCTCAAATCATGCTGTAGTATTCTACACTAATATAATAGAGTTTGAGATTTTAGCTAAGACCATAATTTAATAATTATTATTTTTAGCAGGTTATACTCTGCTATCTAATGGTTTCTCTTCTTAGATAGCTACTGGTGTGCTAATGTTAATGAAAAGTGGAAGCAAATGGAAGCTGTGAAGGTAGCTGAGCTGCAAGGAAGTCTTCATGCTACTCTTAAAAATGTTGCTTATTTAGTGTGACTGGTAGCAACACTACTAGTTGCTTGTCTTGAATTCCTATTGTTTATTGAATTTTGCTGTGCCTGTAATGATGAAACAACTAGGAAGTGTTTATGCTGAGAAGGTACAGTCATTGTGCTATGGCAAGTGACTAGCTTGTTTTCTTTCAGTGTTGTATTACAACTTTTCTAATACCATTGTGGTCATCTGTAATTGTTTGGGTGTCTGGTCTGCGTTATTTCTAGCCATTTTAATGAAATATTACAGTTATTAAGTATGACTACTGGTTTATAGTGGCTGTAATCCTGGGATGTTGTCTGTTATTGTAGTTTAGGACCACTTTGTTAGAGCATTAGCTACCTTCTGGTTTGCATCAAGGTGGCTGTCTAATGGATCATTAACTGCCAGTGAGGCCTGGGTCCCTGAGGACTTGCTGGGTGCAGCAGTTGTGGTATGAGAAGTAAAGCTTATAGAGCAAGCAATCTGAATATGGTGAACCCTGCAGTGGTGTCAAATGAAATTATTTAATATCTTAGATTTTGCTCTGATGCTTGGTTGACACAGGTGCACTGTGTGTTCCAGATGCTTTGAATGGCAGGTGTTGATGAAGTGGAGACTCCTGAAGCAAGTGCAGCTATTCTCTGTGATGCTAATCTTGATACTACTTTTTGGTGGAGAAGACTGTTTTTGTTTTCTTCATTACCTTTAAAGAAAACACAATAGCAGCTAGAGGTGGGGTGTGCGTGTTTTCTTTCTTCTGTGTCTGCTCTCCCCAGCTCTCCTCCAGAGAAATGCATAGAACTGGCACAGTGCAAATCGCTGATGAAACAAACTTCTGAGGAGAAAGAGTTCATAGCTGTGTGCACTTTCTATTGCTGTTGTTAGCATCCAGACTTCCCTTTCTTGGAGGCGTGTCTGTAGTCAGATATCTCAACCCATACTCCTCAGCCTGGGTGTGATAGTTGGAGGCAACAGAGTCCTCATTAGGTTCCTAATTTAGAATATCCTTTTTGAGCAGTTAGAACTTCAACTTGGGTCATTCAGAAGTTGGCAAGGGGTGGTGTCAGATGTCTGAGAAGTGTCCAGCTCTTTGGAAAGAGCCAAATATTCTGTCTTCTTCATCTTCACTCTTGTTTATGGGATTGTGTGCAGGTTTTTTTGTCAAAACACAGTTCCAGAAATCCTTACCTGTATTTCAAATACAGCTGAGAAACTCCCGTGACTCTGACCTTGCTGAAATTCTTGTGTCAGTTGTAACGGTGTAAATGTCATAGTTAAGGATAAAAGAGTGATTTTTGCTACAAATTGCTGCTATGGTTTATCAGGTATTAAGTCAGCAGTTTTCCTTAAGTTAGGATTTTGTTTAGTTGCCTACCAACATGTACTAAAAAGCACTGCTTCAGTCCCTCGAAATACGAATTAGCATGGACTGTGAAATAATAAATACAGAGTAGAGTCTTACTTGTAGTGGCATCAAAATACTAAAGCTTTAATGCTGTAAAGATCTCTTAGTGTTTGGAAAATACTAAACCTCCAAACACCTGAAGTACTCTTTCAGGCAATGTACGTGATGAGATATAAATCAGCATAGTAGGCTGTAGTTGCTAGTGGATTAATCTGTTTGAAATTGAGGTGGGTCTGTGTGTGGGTTTGACTGACATAAGAAAGCATACATAAACAGCTTACTTTCAGAAAATATTGTGGCTGAGTTATTTGACTAGCCCTCTCAGTTGGACATGCCCTTATCTTATTTGTAATTTAAAATTGATATATTCTAAATAAATCAGGAGAATAATACAAATGTCAATACGTTTTGGGGGGAAAGGGAGACAAAGAAGAGAAGGAAACAGGAATTGAAGTAATTTTTTTAAAATGCCATTTTTTTCAGAGGTGGGGTCCTGGGGGAAAGGGAAAGTTGCCTTTAATTAGCTGTAACTGCCTGCCCGCATGTTTCTGAGCACATGGAAGTACCAATCTGAACAAACGACACCGTTTTCAACTGCAGCCTGTTGATGCACAATTTTAATTGTGACCGGATTTAGCTGCCAGACTGACACACAGAGAAATGCTTCAAAAATAATCTCTTTCATTATCTGGTACTACTGAATTATGAATCTGTTCTGTCACTGTCAGATTTTCCTAATCTGCAAAATTATTTAGTATAAAAATTGTTATTGTTGATATGGGTGATAATTGCAAAACTGATAAAACAAGCATTGCTGCTTGACTTCAAGGAGCTCGTTTGGCCCTTTTGATGCAAATTCTTGGCTCTAAGAAGCAGCAGCAAATTAAGCTGTTGTTGTTTTATTTTATTCCCCCCCCCCCCCCCCCGCTATCCTCCATTAGCAATCATTCTGTTGCACACAGTACGTGATAAATCAACTCCAGGAGCTTTAGAGTTGCCATAACATGACATTACCTATCAGCTCGTCAAGTCTGTGTTGACTCCGCGCCTTTTAGGCTGTATATTTCTTCAAAGTCTAGCGCCAGTTACTTAGTCAGCTCTAACTAATTTCAGAGTGGAAGGCAAACTTTACTGGAGTGCTGTTTGGGATCTGCTTTTTAATCCTGGTCTGTTTAATGTTTGCCTCCTGACATTCTAGGCCAGACATCATTTTAATGGTATGTGTGGTGATAAAGCCAATAAACTGTCAAGATGATTGATAATCTAAGCATTATAGCAATATGACTTTCCTGTTCTCCTCTGTGCTTTAGATGATGGTTTCCAAATTGAATTCTTACAGTGTGCTGTATGCTTGTTGGAGAGTCTCTGAACAAACGGTTGTAAGGAGCTAGCCTTTGCTAATGCAGCCTTTTAGACTTTTGTTATTATTGGAAGGACTTTTGATTTGGGAAATGTTAAGTGGGAACTCAACCATTGGACTAGGCTTGCTCTCTAAATTTTTGAAATGATGTTTTTTTTGTGGCCATCTGGAATAAATCTCAAAATTTCATGTGGTCAGTTCCTTTATCTGTACTGTCTTTCAACTAGAGATAACAAAGCACAATGTTTGTGTGGTTTGCAGGTTCCCCTAAGCAAATTCAGTGGCCGTTTTTCATCATCTTAATTGAAAGCCATTGATCGGACTTACTAATTTTTTATTTTGGAGAGCTTGGAGACAATTGATTTGGATGATTTTTGTGTAATACCTAAAATTAGTGGGTTTGATCCTGTGCTTTTGTGCTGGTCCCAGGACAGTGACAGGACTAGGACAAAGGAATGATGGATATTTGTGTTTTGGAACTGCTCTGTGTGTGCCTCTTTTTGTTTAGTTTGGCCAGTTTGTATTTGGTTGTGTTTGTTTATGTTTCTTTAACCCAAAAGTTAGCACTCATGCACAGGCTGAAGAAATTTTGCATTCTCATTAATGATAAATTCTGCCATCTCTCAGTGGTCCATTGCAGAGTGAGGTCAAAGCCACTTGATACTTAAACGGTGTACAATTTCCTTCCCCTCCTACCTCTTCCCAGCTCAGTTCACTGTCTGGCCATTACAGCCAGACCCTAGGTTCTGGGGGTTCTAGCACAAATCTCACTTGAATTATATTTATTGGGAAGTAAATACTGCTTCCTCTCCTCCATTTTGCTATAGACATTCTCCCACTGGAAAGTAATTGTTAATTGCATTATGTGGGTGAATGTAAAGTCGTGATGCATTACAAACCCAACCCAAAAAGTCTTGCATGAATTGCTGTACCTTTACCAGTGACTCACACTCCTGTGTGCTGGAAGATGTGTCCCTCACTTATTGGCCCCCTGGAGTAGAGCCACTTTCATTCCAGTAGAGTTGCTGGTAAATTGTTTCTCTAGTCATTGGGTGGGAGGCTGTGGAAAGGCACTAGGGGGTCCAAGTACTCCTTTGAAAGCTGTTGTCCCATCTGGGTTAACGAGAACTGGTGAAAATCTTGTTGTGTCTATAGGAACTGGATTAGAGGTGGTATCTCAAGAACTGTTAATTCTGCAGTGAACATGCATCTCCTAGAGCAGCTGGAGCAGAAAGAAAAATCTGTCCCTGTTTATACCTGTAAGGCAGTTCCTTTAGCTGTAGAGAGCCACTCCAAAAGGAATCTTTTGCTTTCAGCTTTGTCTTTGTTCCTCCACTTTCTCTCCTTTTCCTGCTGTTGGCTCATCTTTCTTTCCACTGACAGTTAGCCAGTTCAAGTCGTTCTTCTTTGTGTTGCCATGATGATCTAATGTGTTGCTGTGTTTGTAAAACTGTATGAGAGCACTTCAATAGAGAGGATAGACCAGAAATTACTTTGGGAGGTGCTCCAGAGAATGGATTGATATGGCACTTGCAGGATTTAATCCAAGCCTAAGAACAGACCCAGTGTATGGTGAGCCTTTCAGGTGGGTTTTGCCCAGTCTTCAGAAGCACCTGTCTGGGGTTTAGGGTTTTTTTCTTTCTAAGCTGTCTTATTCTGCTTCTCTACTACTTGGAGCACTTCCCTTTCACTCATGGAAGAGCTGGTCTGTATCAGTAGTGCTTTCTTATACCAAAGCTTCATCTTGAGGAGATTTGCTGTGCTCAAGCCTTGGCCAGAGTAAATAGAAGGTTCTGTTAAAATTCAGACAGATGGAGGATGGATACTGACACATAGGATCACCAGATTACATTTGGCTGTGTAACCTTTGAAACCATGTGTGTCAAAACTTGTGTCAAATTCTAGTTGTGTAGCTCATCTGAAAAAATATTAAGCTATACTGGCCTGGTTTTTAGGGTGGCAAAGCACTGGAACAGGCTGCCAAGGGAGGTGGTGGAGTCGCTGTCTGGAGAATTTCAAGGCCTGTCTGGACATGTTCCTATGTGATCTGCTTTAGGTGATCCTGCTCTGGCAAGAGATTGAACTCAGTGGTTTTCAGAGATCTCTTCCAACCCCTACCATTCTGTGATTCTGTGATAATGTGAGCATAGGATCTTAGACACGTGAAGAAGGATGCATTTGGATAATTGTTTTCCCCCACTCCCTCTATCTTGTAACATCTGAGAAGATGTGCACAGCTTCTTGATGCCTATGAAACTTTAGTCTTTTCTGAAGCTGGCTTTTTACTTTCCTGGCATCTCATGTATTGATAGGAAAGACAAATGCCTGTAGTAACGTTATTTGACTTTGTTTATGTATTCTTTCTGTCATATGTACATTACAGTGGTTGTAAGGCATTACATTTTTGACCATTTAATAGCTTCAAAATCTGTAGTTCTTTGGCCAAAGAACGATTACTAGATTTGCTTTAGAGGGATGAATTTGTGCTTTAGCTGATTCTGTATTTTATATGATTTGAAAAAAGCAAGGCATGCCTTGAGCTCTTCACTTGAGGTTTTTGTATAAAAACATTATTTTATGTGAGAGAGGAGAAAAAGTATTTTTTGTCTCCCTATCCAGACATCATGTTCTTATTTGTCCTGACTGTCTATAAAATAATGTAGGTATCTACCTCTTCTAGGAGGTAGCATGTTAAGTATTCAGCTGTGTAGGTAAAGAAGGCTGCAGAACTGAGTGTTGCTGCTGTATTCATTGCTAATAGCTCCCCCTCATTGAGCCAATTTGTACTCTGGGTCTTTTTTTTCTTCAGACAACAAGAAGGTGGTTTGGTGCAGATACTGTTTCAACCATTTTACTCCAGGAAAACACATTAGTAATCTACAAATAAAATACACATAAAAATAGAAGTCAAATGTAGATTTTTCACAACAAAGGCACTGCTAATTTCAGTACTGTGATGTAAAATTCAGTTTGTTTTAGTTAGTAATTTAGGAACTTCTTATTTTAGAACTAGGAAGGTCAGTTCACAGAGTCATAGAATGGTTTAGGTTGAAAGGGAGCTTTAAAGATCATCTAATTCCAACCTCTGCCATGGGCAGGGACACCTTCTGGTAGACCAGGTTGCTCAAGGTCTCACCCAGCCTGGCCTTGAACATCTCCAGCGAGGGGGCATCTGTGGTCACTATGGGCAACCTGTTACAGTGTCTCATTGTCCTCACTATAAAGACTTTCTTTCTAATAGCTAGTCTAAAACTACCCTCCTCAAACTTAAAGCTCTTGCCTCTTATCCTTTTACTACAAGCTCTTGTAAAAAGCGTCTTCCTGGCTTTCTTGTAGCTGCTATAAGGTCTGAGTGTGGCCATCCAGCCATTTAAATTAAGTTAAATTCCCATAACTTGTGTCAAAGAAGAGTCCTGGCTTGGGTTTCTGATCTGTAAGAAAAGGGAGCAGTAAATATCTTCATCTTGTTTTTCAAGTTTGGGTTGCATCTCTAATTGATGCTTCTCAACCAACAAATTGAGCATATGCTTTATGTGACATAGCTCAAGTGTGGCTCCACATAGCTGTGTTGATGTGTATGTTTGCAGAAAACTGTTTATGTTTGTAGATGTGTTTGATTTGTTTACTTTTCACAGCTGATAAACAGAAATTGACAGTGTTCATAGTTAAAAAAACTGAAGACACACACAAAAACCAACAAAAAACCCAACCAACCAACAACAACAACAACATCCTCTAAAGACAGCACTATCCAAAATATTTTTTTTTCTTTTGTATCAGGTGAGATTCGGGAAGTATTCAATCTCTCTCTCTCTCTCTCTCTGGAGTGGGGTTGAAATTGAGTGAGTTGTGAAAGCAGCTCTTTAACATCTTACTATCCAGAGTGGTGGATATGAAAACTAGGAATTTTTACAAGACCTTTCTAACCCTGTGTTGGATTTTCCATTGGAAAGTTATGCTATTGTTCAGGCTATTTGTCATCTTCTGATTGCTTTTAATTGGTAGTTCTCCCTACTTGTAGGTGTTTTTTTTTGTCCTTAGATTCAGTCTTTTTTCTTTTCCTCCTTTAGGTGTTGTTTTATTGGTAGGTGTTTTCTTTTAGATATTTTCTGTAGCATATGTTTTACTTCATTTCTAGACTCTGTGTTGTCTACAGAAGCACTACAAAGGTATCTACATTGTGTTTCTCCAATATTTTTTCAGTGGTGTGGAATAATGTCCAAAACTGTTGCAGAAATCTGTTTAGCTTGTCATGGGAAGGTGGTCAAGACCCCACAGATCAGTGTGATCACGGCGATGCCACATGGACTCCAGACGATTCAATGTGAATTATGCCAGAGACCTTTATTGATCATTCATCTCTCAATATGTACCCTCAGGGTATAAGGCACACACCTACACATTGGCATAATTAGTCAAGGACAACCCACTCCATCAGCATAAACCACGCCTTGCTTTCCTCATTAACGAGGTGTCCACTATTTATCCCTTCTGAGATAAGTTCCCCAGCTGCTTGTGAGAACCAAGGTCGCAATCTGTCTGTTTCTCCTCTTCTTCACTCCGTTCCCACACGAAATGACTTGTTTTCAGAGTGTTTGCATGTTGTAAGGCTGCAGAGCTGCAAAATAACAGGAAGTTTGTGCTAGTTTGAGGCTAACTGGAATATTTGAATGAGAGA
Organism: Tricholaema leucomelas; assembly: GCA_013400475.1. Taxonomy (NCBI): domain Eukaryota; kingdom Metazoa; phylum Chordata; class Aves; order Piciformes; family Lybiidae; genus Tricholaema lacrymosa; species Tricholaema leucomelas. Next base: position 745,548 of record WAAF01010411.1, on the reverse strand, counting down.
AATTAGATCATTGGTTGTAAAAAGAAAACAATGATGAAGTCTGCATTATTCTTCATTTTGCTGAAAGGGATAAAAAGCCAAAATGTAAATAACTGGGCTAGGGTGCAGCTTCCTTTCACTTCTCCTTTGTTACGCTCCAATACCTCTCCACTAACCTTGGCTAACAGATAACAATGTCAGCTTTGCCGGTCACTTTGTCTGGGAAGGAAAAGGGAGAAGGAGAGGGTAGCTTTGAGCCCCTTCTGGGCAGTTTCTTTGTCTGGGAGGGAGTTAGGATTTCTGTATTATTTCTAATTTGTAAGTATATTGTGTATATATGCTAATAAATTTTGCTTTGCTGTAAATAGAGCATCTTACTTCCAAGCTGTCTGGTAAATTTCAGTAGTGGAGTGAGGGAAAGTTCCTAACCTACCACAAAGTAATGGAAACAATTTTTAAATGGCACAGGACCTCCTGATGCACTGAAAAATGGGTCTAGAGTCACAGAATCACAAAATTAACCACGTTGGAAATCATCAAGTCCAGCCTATCAACTAACACCTTCTAATTAACTAAACCATGGCACTAGGTGCCACATTAACTAGAATTAAGTCATATCTCCAGTTAAAGGTTTCCTCAGTTATTAGCTGAACTAGTGTTCTAGCAGCAAGAGTGAAAAAAATGTGTATTTCATCTTTTAAAATTGAAATGACAAACTAATGACCCTTGATCAGGATGTATGCAAATAGTTGTAGAGAACCTAAAGCATGGTAAGTCATTGATGAAATGCATTTAGTGAGAAGGAAATGCTAGATGATGGCTGTTTTATGGGGTCTAATTCTGGCTCTTGGGAAGACTCGGGTCCTGCACTATCCCATGCAGTCCTGTTCTTCTGGACGTCAGCAGTGTTTGGGTTTGTGTGATCTGTCCATGGTAGCTGTGCTATGCTCTCGTCCATTGCCTGTTTCAGTCTTGTTTCTTACAGGCCAAAAGGCATGGTGGTACACAGTATCATTTGAGAAGGTAATAGAACAAAAGAGCATTTCTCTACTAGAGGAAGCTCTAGATGAAAGCATTTGGAAAATATTCCCTACTCCCTTTTTCAAGTCAACAAGCTAATATCTGGATGTGGCCAGTAATGGGACTGTGAACATGGTACTTGGAAAAGGAATGACTGCTTTGTGGCTTTATATTACTGCTATAGTTTTTCTCCATGCTCTTTAGCAACCACTGTTTGACTATTGATGTGCTAGTGCCTAATAGCTTAGAAAGACTGTGAATGCAATATGAGGATTAGAAAACTATGCCCCTAAACTCAAATGCGTCAAACACATATCTATTCTTCTCCCTGTGATTTTAGTTTGGATTGAAATTTATGGTACTGGTCATGTGAGTAAAATTGCAGGGTGGTGACTCAGAGTGGTGTTTTATGTCTGTAAAAGTGACTAGGATACACAAACATGATTAAGTGAACTATATTAAGTCACCCACTTTGCAAAACTGGTTACTAATTGGTAAGTTTGACTATTTAGACTGTTTATTCGTAGCAGGAAAGCTGGACATGGTTCAAAGTAAACAAAAATATTTTGCTTAGCTGAACAATAGGAAAGGACAACTCTGAAGATTTGCTTTACATTTCAAAAAACCCTGAGCCATAAATTGTTCGTTATGGGTGGGTTTGTTTGTGTCAGTCAAAATAATTTTTCAACAGAGCATGAAAATGGAAGATGGAGAATCTGAATGGTTCCGCTTTGGAACCACACTGCAAGTTTTTTCTTTTATGTAAATAGAGATTGATGGAACATTTTACACAGAGCGCAAGTTTTTGACAAAAAGTATTGATGGTTGCTTTCAGTAAGTGTTACTGGAGATGACAGAACATTGCATTTTAAGATGAATTACAGGAGAAACTCCCTCTTTGAGAATGTCATACATTTTATTTCATCTGTTGTTTTGAGAAGGAATGACTAAAGTCATAAATACCACAGACTTATCTCTCTTTCCTTACCATCTTATAGATCTTGCATCAGTTTGCTCTACCTTGAACTAACAATAATTAGGCAGATGCATAGGTTTTGCTAAGATCTGCTTCTTATTCTTCTTCATGTTTGTTTTTTTTTAAAGCTTGTTTTGAAGCTAATTCTAAAGGAATGATCCTTTTGATTTCTACAGTGACTTAGGTTTAAACCTTCAGAAGAACAAAACGCTTCGTCGGATGCATTTAGAGGCAAACTAAGTTTAGAGGTCTGGTTTGAGTGGCAGGAGACTCTTTTGCTAAGACAAGTTGATCAACTTTCCAGCACCCAAGTGCTAAATTTTTAATTAACGCTTCCAAAAGCAGGTACATGGTTTATAAACAGAAGAGAGGTTTTCAGAATGTTTGTTGTACTATTGCACATAGTTTTGCTGAAATCTCTCTTGAAGTGGTAACAGAAAACTGATCATATGGGTTGACTTAATTCCTGCACCTGAAAATGCAAGTAGGATTTGGGTAGTGAGATTTAAGCAGTGCTTAGTAGAAAATTAATTCTTGAATATTTTACAACTGTCCTCTGGTTAAAATAGTGTAAGAAAGAGATCCAGACTGCAATGTTTATGTTTGCTGCTTGCAAATTCTGTAGAATCCGCTCTCCCGTACCCCTGCCATCTCTTACAAAAGCAGAAAGGGGGCTTGAGAAAACATTGTGCAATGGAGAGTGCAAGAATTATGGAAACTTCAAGGGAGGACACAATGTAAATGTGAACTCCTCTGAAGGTTTCCTGCCTGAAAAGGAAGTTTGAAAAGAAAGAATAGATGTCTTCTCAGAAGACTGATAGTTTTAACATGCATCAGCTTCTGGGCATGTTTTTCAATCCTTTCAAAGAATATTCTCATTTCTGAATAATAAAAGAGCTATAGTGACATTTTAGTGATGAATGTATGTATAAAGGGGAGTATAGCTAAAAGGTTATCGTCACCCTAAAAATAAACCCTAGCGTAAAGGAGGCTTAGGCTTTGGAAAGGAGCATGGAGAATGTGGCAAATCAAATGTCAACAATAAACCCGAGTTTCTTCTAGATTGCTTCTGTTTCTATGCCAGCATTCTAATACTGCATCTCAGTGTACCGAAGATGACCTCTTTGTTGGTGCTCCTGGGTTGACTACTGAGAGAGTTGAGTTTTTTGTTATTATTTTGAAGCTCTTGAAAATGTTTCCTTAAAAAGCTATTTATTCTTGCTGCTTTGATGCAAAAGCATTACTAATTCTTTTTCAGTGTTTTCATTTTTCCAGTTCTTACATTACATTGACCAAAATTATCTTGAAAGCTAGAAGGATACAAATCTATTTCATACATTAATTATTTTCCTCCGATACTTAATGTCTGCTCTTACAAACCTGATGATTGCCTGGTGTGGATTGGTGACCTTAGATGGACTGAGAAACATGTCCGTGAGCCCTGGCTATTTGGTTGCTTGACAAACGAAGCCCATTGCTTCTCCAGAATTCCCCATGTGTTATTCCATATTCCAAAGGTGAAAAACCAATCCAGTAATGATAAGATACTGTTGCATAGGCATCCATTTAAATATTGAGTACAGTGATCAAATACACAGAAAAGTCTTTGTGAAACTTGTCTTTTACATTGGACTGAAGCTTGTCAGTCAATGTCTATTCACTCTTGTTTAGTTTATAGATCCCAAATTGACTTCTTGATGGCCTCATTTTCCCTGCAGGTTGCTGACTTGAGCTGGAATACATAGAAACTTCTCCCTGGCTGCTTTACTCGAGGCCTGTCATTGTTTCTGCTGCTTCAGTGTCCAGCAGCTGGGCCCCACCTTCTAACTCCTGAATTAAATAGATTCTCATGACAGTATAATTCATCTCTAGTCATGAAAGCATCAGCTTTAAACGACAGCTTGTGGAGACCCTGTGCTTGTTAGGGCCGTATCAGCAGCCCAGATGCCTCAGATGTAAACTCATGAAGGGAAGATTAATTTATCTGTCGTCCTATGCTGTGACAGTTGTTGTAAATCTGATTTAGCTCTGGGCAGAAGCAGGGAGACCTTTGCATTTGTAAGGGTGATACTAAGAAAACCTAACCTAGACTCTCTGAGCCTCGAAGAAACAAAATGTACTTCTGGTCAGTGAGATTTTAAGTAATCATCAGGCATTAAAAAAAGAAAAAAAAAATCAAGCCAAAAAACCAAACAACTCTTGATGAGAGCAGGGTGACTAAGGCTCAGGTTCCACGAGCAAGGTCTGTGTGGGTGCACTAGTGCAGTGTACCCACTGGAACTATCTCTGGTGACCAGGAGCAAGGCTGTGCTCATTGATCTGTGGCAGCAGACGACTCCAGAAGCCAAGTGTGTGCCCTTTTTAAAAGAATATATCGGCACTGTTTGTAAAGCTGTTCCTTTTCTGACTTCTTAAACTTCATAGAGGGGACTTTTTTTTCCTTCTTGAAAATTCATAAAGCTGTCAAACTGATCTATTGTGGAATGGTATTGTGCAGATTTTAAACATCTATGGCAGTGCATTTTCAAAATCTAAGTGAAAGCTCTAAGAGTCGTGACCTCACTGGAGATAGGCTGTTTCCTTAGGATGGGAGCATTTGTCTGTGGAAACAGGACACTTGGGTGAAGCTGGGAAAAGTCTTACTCGGTAATGTGGTCTCTGCTGGTACAGTCTGCACTGTGGGAACTGGGCAGTTCTGTCTGTCTTGCCTGTTTTATTCCATACACTTCAAATGAAATACAGTATAATAGCTGTGGAATTTGAATTTTCACTTTCGTATCAAAGAATTGAAAATAGAATCTGTAGGATTGTTTTAAAACCTGAGCTCCCTAGGGTAGAATTGTGCTATTTTTATTAGGTTGATATGATCTGCAAATACCTTTGTAAATACTGCGGTATCTGCTGTGTGCGCTGAGTGCAAAGAGGGCTTTAGCGAGTTACTGTTGATTTATGCTGAATTGAGACTATGTGTAACTTCTGAGAACTGTGCTTGTAGTATGTTCTGTTACATATAGCTCAGGTCTGTAAATACATAGCATCGCTCTGCAGGGCTAAGTTGCAGTGAAGTATATAACTTCTGTCCCCTGATAAGGTGACAGCTGCGCCTTTCTGTGGTGGTGAGGAGGTGACTTGTGTGTTAACTGCTTCTGTGTTGAACTGAAGGTGAACCGTGGTGAAGAATCAGTTCTCTTCCTTGAAAGGGTAAAATACTAATGAGCTACTTTCCTACTTTACTTCTGGCCTGTTATTTTGGGACCTCAGGTCTGAATTTGTAATGCTGATGATGAGTCAGGGACGTCACCCTGTTGTAAATTTACAGTGGAGTAGAAAAGTTTGTTCTGTGGTTGCTCCCTGCAAATTGTAGGGATGTTAGCTCAGGACAGAACTGCTGTAAGAGAGACAATTCCCTTTGTCAGTGTGATCTCTTCCTTTTGGAAGGAGCATACAGCATCCACTTCAGTGAAGGGACAGCCAGACTGCTATTCACTTTAGAGGTAGTCCAAGAGTGAACTACGCCAGATTTTAATGAAATAAAAAGATAGGTATTCTCACACTATTAATTGAATTCCCGAATGTGTTAACAGGGGAAAAAAACCAAACAACAAAACAACAACCAATTTGCCTTCCCATGTTGGAAACCTCTTGGGAAAAAAAGGGGGGGGGGGGGAAGGAAAGAAAAAATTGTCTAGCAAGAACATATTTTAATGGAAAAGGTGAAAAGGTGCAGAAAACCCAGACCTCAGCTTTTCAGGTGTGGCCAGTGCAGTTGCTGAAAAATCCCAGGTGTAGCTAGATTCCATGCCATATCTCTGCCATATCCACTCTGGATTCTGAATGGCTTGACATTTCACCCAAGGTTCCCTAGGATTGTTTTGAATAAAGTTGGGGTGTTTGTGGGTTTCTTTGGCTAGTTGTAATGAAATAGTAGCTTAGACTTCTGTAATTTAGATTTGCTTTAGAGTGCATATAGGAGGTTTTATTGAACTGCAGAAATAAGAGGAAGTGATGACTTAGTTATTTAACTGAAGTTAGTATCTGAGACCCAAAACTTGAGTTAATGTTTTATTTTGAATACTCAGCTTGAGCCACTAAAGAAATGGTTTTAATTTCAGGTATAATCTGAACTAGACTTGTAGAAAAAAAATGACACAATTTCAAATTCTTCTGAAATGGTTTCTGCACTGTCTCTAGAAGTGTATTTCAAATTCTTCTGAAATGGTTTCTGCACCATCTCCAGAAGTGTGTAAAATTATCACAGTTGCAACAGGACATTGTTTTGACAGTGTCTTGGACAACTCAGCAACAACAAAAATACAACAACTGCAAAGAGTATACAATCTGAACAATAATGTTGTAAATATTTGCCAGCTTCCTAATCAAGTGATGCTTTAAAATGTTTCACAAATATTGTGCTAGGGTGAGAGACATTCATAATAACATACAAAAATTTGTTTGTCCCTAACAGGAACTGTTTTTTTGTCTCTGGAATAAAAAAGCTGGAATTTGCTCATTTTTGTTCTAGATTTGCTCATGATGTGGTTAGGGTGAAACTTTGTTCTTTATATGGATGTAGTAGTAACACAAGTGGAAAAAATGAAAACTTATCTCAGAGTGTTCCTATTGCTTAAAGTAAGAGGTCAGATTTTGTCACTTTCCTTGGGTAAGGTATAATATGTGAGTGTGGTGGTGCGAGATCTGCATGTTTTAGGAAGGAGGAGCGTTTGTGGCATGACCGTAAATACCAATAGCATTTTCAAATTGGCATAAAGGTGTTCTGATATTTTTTATTCTCCTCTCGTTGTAATTGTTATCAACTGCACAGCTGATGTGGGAAGGCTGAGTGGAGTCTTTAGTTCTGGATTCTGTCTGATAGTGTGGCAATCATATTTTCGCAGTTATCAGATTTGTACTCATAAAATGAAGGAGTTGTAGTGGAAGATGGGATCTTGTTAAGGATTTCCCAATGGTCTCTCCTTTGCATTTTTTTTTTCCTTGTAAAACTGTATCTAAAGTGCATCTTGGACATCTCATTTTCATGGCAATGAACAGAGCACAGTTATTTTGAACGCAGATGAGATGGATGCCCTGTACTGCTGTTCAAAGGGGAACCATTCTGGGGACACAAAACACATGGGCAGCAGGTGTAAAAGCTGTTTCTTAACAGAAACCTGTTAAGAAGGAGTTGCATGAATTGACTGGGTGAAGGATGGATCCACTCTAAGAATTAGATCATAGAAAATCTTTGACTTCAACTTCAGTAAGGCTCTGGAGCATTCCTTGTCGCTGTACAAACTAACCCAACCAGATAAATCTTTCTGCAATTTTCACAAAATGTCACACTTGAAAATTGTTTTTAACGTCCTTTGTATGGACCGCAGTAGTCTTCTGTTCTGTGATGCTACATTATTTCAATGGAGCATGTTTTCATGTGTCTAATGGGACAGATTTTCTTCTTCTAGAAGACAATATACACTAGACATCTCTCTGAAGCAAATGTATTTGCATAGAAGATTTTGTTTCCTCTTGGCTAATTTCAGCTATTTTGACCAGGAGATAACAATAAAACAAAGCAAAACACATGCACACACGCACACAGACTTGGCACAAGATTTCTAAACCTCTTGGTGTTTTATGTTCACTTTTAAAGGCACAGTAGGGAGCCATGGGAAATGTATTTTCATCTAGGGTCGTAGGAGGAATACATATTGTTTGTTTAAGGCATCAGGTATTGAGAAATGGCAGGGTGAAAAGTTTGACCTGAACTGCCAGATCTGATCTGCAAGGGGGTAATTGAGTTGCCATGTTTTTTTTTCTCCTCAGCTTAAATCAAGTTTTGCTATAGCCCATTTAAGTGTCAGACTGGTAGCAAAACTTGACAACTTCAGGGTGCAAGCTTGCTTTTGATCAGGATTTACATGCAAATCATTTTTGCCTTGAACTGTCAGCTCCTGTTTCGAGACTGTGAGGGGAGGCACCCCCATTTCACGCAGCCTTTGTTTCTGGAGCCGTGGGTATGGTGGTGGTCAGTAGTGTTAGCTGGCATGTGGAAGAACATTTTTCTCATCATATGGTGGTTAAAATTTGGATTTTTTTTTTCACATTTTTTTCCTATCTCCTTTCCTGTCAGTCAGCTGTGGCAGCTGGGTTTCTAATCTCCTTTTTGCCTAGGAGAAAATCTAACAATAATCCTGAGTTTGATGTCAGAGAGGAACTAGAGAATCGGGGTAGAGGGTCAGCAGTGTACTGGGGAATGGGCTTAATCTGCAAAACAACACAAAGGATGCTGACAGTCCGCATTTTCCTGGGCTTTAAACAAAGTCTTTGGTAAGTTTAAAGAATCTTCTCCTTGCATGACTAAACCTATTGATGGTTTAGAGAAAAAGCTGCCTCAGAAGGCTTAAGACTGAACCTTCTTTCCAATTTTACTGAAAACCTTAAGATGTTAAATATTTTTACATTGTATAATTGGAGAAAAATGACTACTGAGCAGCCCAGGAACTAATAATGTGAATGAACAGTATGTCCTCTTTTGGTGGCCACATCTACTAAAACTCATGGGGAATATACTTCTGAGATGATCTGAATTTCTGTTTACACTGTACATCTGGAGCTAATCTTTCAAGCAAAGCCCACATCAGAAAATAAACTAATAAAACAAAACCTGGAATATAATACTTTGCTTCCGAAGTTGACTTTAGAAATCTGAGAGGTGAGATCTTGTTAAACAAAGCCCCCAAAGGGGAAGATGCTGGTATACTAAGCTACACAAGTGGTAGCAGAAGTGGCACTTTGCAGGTGCTATTGCTGTTCTGCTTTCTGGATAGACAGTTATTTTACTGTTAGTAGGGCAGCAATACTGTTCCACTCAGGTGGCTCGCAGTGTCATGCTGATAACCTACATAGGGATGCATAACTTTCAAAGTCAAGACTTTGAGACAGAATCTGCTTTCTCTGTATTGGACCTTATTTTATCAGACCAATACCCGAATATGTTAACGTGTGCTGTGAAATGTTAATTGAATTATTAATGACTCCTTGGAATGACACAAAATGAGAGACATTTCCAAGGACCAATCATGGGATTGCAGTTCTTACTTTTTTAACGGAAAAAAAAAAGCCAACAACTTTTTTTTCTTGCTGTTACAAAACAGAAGACACTGGGAACTTGACAAGTCCAAGTGTCTGAGGCCAGGGGAATAATTGATAGCAGGCTGCCTGTATCCAAGGTCCTTTAACAGTAATTGCAAGCAGAATCTGACTCTCTGATCTCACCAGTGGTATTCACCATGCCAAAACGACCAGCCTTTGACAGATTGCTTTCCTACAGTAATAACTTAGGCATGTTCCTTTTCTCACACGAGGCCACACATCCCTCCCAGTGGAGAAAATGAGTTGAAAATAAGTTGCTTCTTTTTTTTTCCCCCCTTTTAACGGGGCACTGTTAAAATAACTCTCTTCTATTATATAAGCCCAGTAGTGCCAGGGGACTAAATTTATATGGTTATAAACAAAAGATACTACTTTAGAATACCACAATGTAGTGTTTTGCTGTTTCTATAGGATTTCAGATATTTTGAAAACAATGTGTGAGGTTTTTTTTCCTCCCTCCTTTCTCTTAAAAGAGACCCAAAATGCCACATTTTATGTCTAATTGCTTTAATCTCTCTCTGATTGTTATAAACTGACTGCTGACTTGTACTCAGATTTCTATCTCGGATGAATCCAAGTTCCCAGAAGGGGACTTGAAACTATTATTTATTCTACATATGTTGAAATCAGACCTATTTTATTTGAGTTTTTTAAACTGCCCAGCTGTCATTGGTCTGATGTACTTTGAAACTTTGATATATTTAGTTTTCTGTTTTGTTTGTTTCCACACACACACACACCACCTCTGGAATGCCATTTGTTCTGTAAACTATGATTAGAAGCTGTGATGTCCTGGATGATATATAACAGTTCTGGCCTTACACTCCTTATAGTGACAGGATTTTACTAATTCTGATATAAAGACCCCTGTGTGCTACTCTGTGGTGGTCTGTGTTCTCTGGCATGGTTAAAAGCCTGACAGCTCCACCCTATAGCTATCTAAACAGTGTTTCTCACCAGGCACTAACATCAAAAGAACTACAGTAAGCTAAGGCTACAGGAAATTATAACCACAATATTAGGTTTGTAAAAACTGAGCATCTACTGCTCTAAAGACTGGCACTTTCATTCATGCATGCACGCTTCTCAGAAGGTTAAGGTACCTTTCCTCAGGTGTTAAGGATGAATGATTTTATGACTTTCAAAGTGGTATGAACACAAGGTTGTTAGTCGTGAAGATAAACTGTATGCATGTGGTAGAATACTTAGGATGACTCTCTGACATCTAGTTTGTTAGTCCATGGTAGAACTCTGAAGATAGGCTTGTATTAATTAGTGAAGGTAAAGTCATGAGATTCTTGCTCCAAAATCCAAGACCGCTCACAAATTCAGGTTATCTGCTTGTAAATGCTGTTAGGACCACTACAGATGTTCTTGCCCAGAGTCACGATGACATTGAGGATCCAGTCCTGTGCTCTTGTTAAAGGATGTAAAGAAGTAGCTTTAAACTGTTTTACGTAGGGACTGGTGGGCTATGTATTTTCTCTTCAACCGTGAACATACTGCTGTAGATGCTCAAGAAAGAACTTTCGTCTTCAAGAATGTGGCTTTAAAGTAAGATGAATTGTACACTGTGTACCTGGTGGGTTGTGTAACTTACTCATAAGCTTCTCAAAATGTGAGGGATCGTGTGAACACTTTTAGATGATATTCCTAGAGCTTTGGCTTGCTTTGATTGTAGTAAATAAATCTTTATTTGTAATAAGGTGGAAAAATACAGAACAAAAATGAATCTAGGGTATTAAAAATAGCTATATTTTGGGGTCAAGCCCAATTCATTAAAATGATAAAAGCAGAGGGGAAAGCAAAGCTTGGCACTGGTTTTGCAATAATAATTTATCTGCACCTTGAGCCCATCCTTTGGACAGACCTTTGTTTGAACTGCAGCTGGCTTGGTTTATGTATGACCTGCTGGGAGCTGAGATTGTAATGAAAACCAGTTATTCTTTCGAATTACTCACAAGAAGAAGTGCCTATTTTATCAAGTGCTCGTCTTAATTTGGCACGTAGTAGGACTTTTAATATTTATTTTTTCCTCCATTAATCACACTGTATCATATGAGAAGTCTAAACACAGTGATGAAATACTGTATGCTTTCCTTAAAGCATTCTGAGGACAAACACTTCTCTAGAGACAGGCTGTCAGGAGCCCTTACCAGTAATTAATGAAGTTATTTGTCGAGGGTTTTTATGCACATGTTTCCACATTACAAACTTCTCAGAAATCTTCTCGGATCAGGACTGAATCTCATACTTTTGCAGACTGGCTAGTCAGAGGTTTACAGGCTGAGGAAAGACTGAGGGAAGAGTAATAGTTGGACAAGAGTAGAAATGCAGAACTTGCAGTACTTTCACTGTTCGTTGACAGTTCACTCATGGCATTGTGACTTACCAGTCAGTTATCCTGCTTTTCTTTGTTTTGGGTATAACTTGACTTTTTGCTAATGCTAGCTGTATGCTCAGAACTTTAAAAGTTAAGTGTAGCTGCTGTCCTGTCCAATCTGAACAACTGAAGATTAAATAATACTCAATTTTGGAAAGCCTAAAGGTCATGATAACTTTAACTGTGTCTTTGTGCGCCTGTTACTAGAGAGCAGAACTCAGGTGCTGAATCAAACTGGGAGTGCTAAATTAAGATTAGCTCATGTATGTACATGTCTGTGATTTCCTGATACCTGATGGAAGTGCTTCTGTTCCTTTGACAGGAGTAACCCAGCCTTACAAGTCATACACTCATTAATCCTTTAAGATCATAGACTTCATGCACAGGGCATAATATCTAATAACAGATTTCTTGTGATCAGAAATCATTAGTGAAGTTGTTGTAAGCAGAGGTGTTGATTCATGCAGAGTTGTTGTAAGAATCAGGACGTGTGTTTTGAGAGTTTAGACAAGTGCAAAGAGAGTGGGTTGTGGTTGTTCATGCATTGCATTAACCATGTGAAAGAAGTACTGGATCGAGAGTTAAATTCCTTGGCATTAATTGTTTCTGTTTTCTTGCCGTTGGTGTTCACAAATGTAGTTAATGTTTTATCTCCTGTTTTAATGTATTAATAACCCCCAAACATGATGGGGGTTATTAATGATGACAAATACCGATGATATTTTTGGTATTTATGAAAGATAACTATTTTCAGATGCAGTGTGATTGTCCTTCCATTTAGGTACTTTCTACGTGGGAAGGCTGGAAGACAAGTGTTAGAATTATCTTCTGTAAATGATGGGGGGAAGTAGAGGTTTTATGTATAGGCACTTTGAGAGAACAGAATGAGATATTGCTTGGAAGACGAGGGAATGGGTGTGTAATGAGTAGTTCTTCTTCCTAATGTTATTAAAGGTTAATTCTGACAATGTTCTCTTTCCACGCTTTCCCTAGAATTTGTGTCCTCAGACAAATGTAGCACTGGCCTGATGACTGTGGTGTTACTCATTTTTTCTTATTGCATTATGCCACAGTTCAGTGGTTGCTGAAGAAGACATTAGAATGAGAGGTGTTATTTGTTCTCTTGTATGCGAGCTGGAAAGTTTGGATAAGTAGGATACGATGCTGAAATATTATAATTTTTAATGTTGACTTATTGTATAGACACTAAATATTTGGTGTAAGGAAAGTCCATCAAATACTCTTGTAATTGTCTTGCTTCTTAGTGCTGACAGATGAAGTGTGCCTTGCACCACAGTATTACACCTTGTGCCATGTTTAGTCTTGGCTGTTCAGACTGATTTTTCTAAACCAGTATGCTGGAAAAATATAGTGGCTTTGTTTTGGTAAGTATGAAAATGATTCTCTTCAGTTTGCATTCTCTACCCTTTAGAGTTTGGCACCAAACCTCAGTATCTGCGCTCCTCTTGGTGATGCACACAGAGCCCCACTGTTTTTAATTTGGTCACACTGTTAGGAGATACATCCAAATTAGTAGATTGATCTAAATTATCAGTATGTGGATATGTTACTCAATGAACGTTTTAGTGAGGAACACTGCTAACATAAGCTGCCTTATGTCTGTATAATTATTTGTTCCCCAAAATGTTTTTCGGCAGCCTTGGCTACAACATGCTGGTTTAAAGTGTAACTATCAGTTTCCTTTGTGTTAGGGATGCTTCTGCAATTTGTGGCATATTTTTCAGTTCCTTTCTTACATAATGACCATCACAGAGCACCTAATAAAAATTACGTCCTTTAAGCAAATTTTAGGTGGGGTTTCTGGGACTACTTGTCTCCTGAATCGTGGTTGTCATTGAAGGAACTACAACTGCGACTACTTCATCCTATGCTGGATTTTTCAGTATCAAGTGACTTGGTAAAATTGACAATGAGCTCTGAAGGCCTGTTCAGTTTCATTGTTTGAGCTGAATTTTCTTCTAATGTGTTCCCATCACCAAAATACTGTATTTGGGGTTTCTTACATTGTCTTTTGTCTCAGTAGAAGTGCTGAGAAGATGGAAGAATTTGCTTAGAGAATAAACAGTCCACAAGTTGTTGGTTTAGTGGTGGCTTTTTATTTCCTTGAGAAGTGAAAGCAGAGCAGTATATTCTTTCATGAAAGTGATTGTTATAGTATATTTTGTGTGAGTTCATGGAGGGACAGTTGCCTAAATTGCTTTCTGCCTCTTGTGGAAGTCTTTGATCATGGTGACAGTTTGACTGCATTAGTGAGAGTGTATTGGTTAATCCTTTGCTTAACTTGTTCTTTTCGGCACAGCCAGGGGCCTTTCCAAAGAGATCTGTCAGCATAGGCTAAATCCTAATCAAACAGGCCAAAAGGGAGGCTGGGACATGTGTTGTAGGCCAAAGAACTCTTTTTGGCAATAGATATTTTTTTGATATGGAATTATTTTGCATCCTCTGAAAACTGAAGCATGTATATAAACTCCAGTCATAAGGCTCTTTGAACACACTAGTTGAGATGTTATAAACACTTTACATCTGCTGTGCTATCAGGAGTCGCTTTTGGTCTGGGTTTGGATGTTTCCAGTCCCTTTAGTTATTTAGTATTGAACAGTACATCCCAGTTTCTAGTTTCATAAGGTTGAAAATCGATGAAGACAAAATTCTTTCACATGAAAAATGTGGTATCTGAAAAATCGAGTCACATGTGGATGGCAAAGTTTCTAAGGCAAAAAAATACTTCTTCTCTGCAATTGACTGAGATGGAAAACTAATGTCCAAATCTGGAGATTTGGATGTTGTCCAAATCGGGAGTAAATCTAAGTTACTTTTAAAGCTGATCCTGACTCCAATGAATTACCACCAATAATGCCTAGTTTTTGCACTTTGAAGGAACTTCATTTAATTAGATGATACTTAAGGTAACAATCAGTATTCTTGACTGCCTAGCATAAAATCAATGGGTGTACATTCATCTGCTTTTGCAAAATAAATTGGAATAACAGAATATCAGGAGAGGTCTTTTATTTCTCTAAAATAAAAGTATATCTTGATATTATTAATTGTTAGTAAAGATAGAACCAGGGCTAGTCTTTCAGAATTGAAGTGCTTCAGTTTCTTTGCAGAACGGTGCTTATTAACGTAGAAGTGGAAGGAAACCAGAGATACATTTTCCTCTTTGTCAGTTCAGCAATCAACTGTAATAGGAGCTGATGTAAAATTTTCATACACTTTAAGGCATTCTTTAATGTCTTTATGCTACTTGAAACACTTTCCATTTTCCTTTCGCTTAACAAGCATATTGGGATATTCTTCATGCAGATAAAACAAGCTTAAATAAAGTTGTTAAAAGAGCCTGCAAGTAAATTGCTTGCATATTCTTTTTACCATACTACTTCTTCCCCCTACACTTAACATGATTAAAGTAGTATTATAATATAGTTCATCTTAAATGGGTCTATGATTCATATCAAACTTATTGCTGTCAGCTCAGCCAAAACAATTTCACTTTCACCATCTTGTGCTACTCAGCCATGTTGTGGTATATGGCAAACGTGGGATGCTTGGATTGAGATGCAAATGTGATTCCTCTTTCTAGGTAACATGTTTTCCCATTTAAGCAATTTTTCACTTGGCTCCATGTTTTTCATTTAGATTTGGCAGGTGCCTTAGGATGGTACAAAATATTCCATTGATGTTCGATAGTAAAAGTTTAGACTTAGGAGCTTTCGTTGTTATTTAGTTACCCTAAGTAATGGACTAAAGGATGTTTCTGGGGGAAAAAAAACACACACCAGCAACCCTAAAGCCTAACAAAATGATTAGATTTTTGGCATCTACACAGAGATTGTGTTGATTTTCTAACCAAAATTGTCTAAAATAATAGAAGAAATCAGTGGAAGTCATCTGTCTGAGATCCTGATACTGGAGGGTTTTGTTAATTAAAGGGCCACTGGCATTTTGTGAAATGATCCAGAGAGCATTTGGTTCTGCCTGTACATTGCCATACTCTTTGTATCCTGGTCAGGTTGGAAATAAGTTGTGCCGATACTGCTGAACTGTGTAAGCCATTTCCTTACAAGCCTTTCCCATGAATCGTTGCAGAGAAAGCATTGCAGTGGTATTGATTTTATAGATAACTTCAGAGCCAGTGCCCGTGAATGGCATTTGGATGTGTATCCTCTCCATAGGTTTCTGATGTCTTTCATTTCTATTAGCATTGAAGATTTTTTTTTTTTGTGTTGGAAGGGACTTTTAAAGGACATCTGTCACAGAATCACAGAATGTCAGGTTTGAGGGACTCCAAGGACCGCTTGGTCCAACCTTTCTAGGTGATAGTGTAGCCTAGGTGAGATGGCACAGAACCCTGTCAAACTAACATTTATTCTACCCTCCCCTGCAGTGAGCAAGAACATCTTTAACTAGATCAGACTACCCCAGGCCACATCAAGTTTGATCTTGAATGATTCCAGGGATTGGGCCCTCAACCACATCCCTGGGCAAGCTGTTCCAGTATTTTACCCACTGTCACTGTAAAGAACTTCTTCCTTATGTCCAACTTAAATCTACCCTGCTGCAATTTAAAAACGTTGCCCCTCCTCCTATTGCTACAGGCCCTTCTAAATATTCCTTCCCCAGCCTTCTCGTAGGTCCCCTTCAGATATTGAAATGTAGCTGTAAGGTCTCCCTGAAGGTTTCTCTTCTCCAGGCTGAACAGCCCCAGTTCTTTCAGCCTGTCTTTGTAACAGAGGTGCTCCAACCCTCTGATCATTTTCCTGGTCCTTCTGGCAACCTGCTCCATCAGGTCCACGTCTCTCTTGTGCTGGGGGCTCCAGAGTTCGGACGCAGTACTCCAAGTGATGTCTCACCAGCACAGAGGAGAGTGGCAGAATCACCTCTCTTGATCTGCTGGCCATACTTCTTTTGATTCAGCCCAGGAGGCAATTTGTCTTCTGGGCTGCAAGTGCATATTGTTGGCTTGTGTCCAGTTTTTCATCTACCAGTACCCCCAAGTCCTAGATAGGTTGGTCAGACCTGTTGCAGTGTGTCACCACCCTCATTGTAAAAAAATAGTCCTCTTTATACCTATTCTCATACCTCCCTTCAATTAGTTTAAAACTGTTACCCCTTGTCCTGTTGCAGCAACTCCACCTTTCTTATAGCTCCCCCTCTAAATATTGAAAGGCTGCAATGAGATATACCCAGAGCCTGAACAACCCCAACTCTCTCAGCCTTTCTTCAGAGGAGAGCTGTTGCCTCTCCATTACAGCTGGGGGGATTTCATGATTCTGAAGCGGAAGCTTTAGAGAGCGTTAGAGATCTTTCAAAAATTGTGAAAAGGATGAGTCAGGAAGAATTACCTTTTTGCAATGTTTATTTTTTAGTGCATGGAAAAATTTAGATCATAGATGAATTTCTGTTGATGTGTTGGTCACTGTTTCTAAAGCTAGCTTCGAAACTCAACCAGCTGGAAAATATGATACCTCCTTTCTCTTGCTCAGACCACGTCTGAAGTCTGTTTTATGGCTTTTTGTAACTATATCTTTGCATGAAGAGCAGTATATATATAGTTCTTTTTTTCTTTAAAGAAGAGAGAATTGTTATCTGTTGTGAATAAAATACTGACTGACTTGTAAATCTTTGGTTTGGGCTGGTTGGTTTTGTTTTCCTGGCCTTTTCTTTCGACCCCCAAAATTATTTTCCTAGTGTAGAGGGAGAATTTTAGTCTCACAGGGTTGCTTATTTTTTTGTTCCAAGATATATGGACTGTGGATGGAGCCACAAGGTCTCTGGACAATTCTCTTTGCACAAAGTCTCCTGGAATTATTCTTTATGGTTGCAGTGTAAAAGGTGCTACTGGGTGTCTGCAGAAGAGGGTACGGAGATGGTAACATGGTAATGTCCCATGCCTGATGGATTAAACAGAGACTGTATACCTGAATTTTAGGCACTCTAGTGTATAGGTAATCTTAGCAAGACTGAAATTTATTTGACAGCTTCTTGTCCTAGCCTCTGCCACGCTATTTTGATTCTCCTCCGCTTCTTCAGTCTGCATTTTAAATTTTGTTTAATTGTACTATTCATTATTTATCTTTTTTCCCCCACTGACTAGAAATACTGGTCTCATTAACGTGAGTTTAATATACTGGCCTATTCCTAAGGCTTGACAAACAGGTGGGGTTTTTTATCTATCTATCTATATGCCAATCTGAAAGAAGTTTTGGACGATCGCAGATATCTGTTTGAAATTTCTGTCAGCATATAGTGGGAGAAGTGTTTTGGGATACATAAACTCTGAGTTAGGTTCGCAATATGTATTGTCAAATAAATTATGCCTACTGTTTGAAGTAGTAAGAATAAATATACACTCTTCAGTTTGAACAGTGAGTGGCAGTTTTCTGCCCGGGCAGCGGAATTCTGTTGGGGTTTTTCATATGGTGGCAATTATTTCCCGGGTTGCATTAGCATGGCTGTGAAGTAAACCAAGTAATAAATTAGGAATATGGAGCTGAAGACAGAGCCTCAGCCTAGCCGAACTGTTTTGAACTGTGCAATCATATCTGTAATGCTATAGAAGAAGGTAAATAATTGTATCTATAATGTGATGCTAGTGAATGTGGTGTGCTGTGACACTTTGGTTAGCTACTATCTTAACAGGTAAAAGAATAAACGCATTGAGGGAGTGCGTGGCAGAATCCTGATTGACTGCAGCAGCAGGCGATTAATGGGCAACAAGGCTCTGACAGGAACTGCTGACAAGGCGATAATGAGATTAGCACCTTCTGATTCTTTTATTAACAAGTAGCCAAAGAATCATTTGGGCATGTCAGTAGATAATGATGGAAATTAAGGGACACTTGGAACCTTTGGGTAGCAGATCATACACCTAGCGCTCTGAAGGTAACTTGCAGATTAACTGAATCGTCTCCTTTTGCATGTGTAATAGCTGACTGTGATAGTGTTAATGATAATAAGAGTGGGTCTATTATGGCCTTTATTTATGTTAGTGAGTCAAGCGTGTGGCAATGTAACAGTTTATTTTCTACATGGAGCACTTGCTCATGTTGAAGAAGTATCTTAATCAGTAGTTGTATCAATATGAAAAATTACTTTTTTCATGGAGCTTTATGCTAGGATTGATGATCCTGAGCTAATATTTCTCAGCATTTTTCCTCATTGTGATGCTTGACTCGGTGTATAAAAACAATTACTTTTGAGGTAAGAGAATGGGAAATGAGTATGAATGGAAGGGGGTGCCTGAGGATTGTGGGAAGGAGTGGGAATGAGCTAAGTGGAGACAGCTATAGGTAATTAGAGTATGTGAATACTTGAGAGGACTAGAGGGGGGCAAGAAATACAATAGTGTAAGAGTGACAAGGTGTGAAAGGGAATGGACAAAATAATATTGAAGAACTTATTTTGGCTCTGGAAAATAATGCATTAGTTTCTGAGCGGAGCTTTGACACAGAGATATACCTGTTAAAGCAAACGTCCCTGTATATGTGATTCTGTTGGAAGAGTAGGAGAGAGAAGAGCAAGGACAAAAAATTGTTAGAAAGGAAGGGAAGAGACATGAACATGTTACGAGTCTTGCAGAAAACTTGGCATTTTTCTTCTTTCACTGTTGTTCTGGTAGATACAAGTGCATAGGAGGTTAATCATCTTTATGGTCATTTAGGAGTGAGTTGTTATTTTCAGTGGTTTTTCAAATGCAGTGAAAAAGATATAAGTATTTCATTGAAATGAATCACAGTATGACAAGAAAATCTATTAAGATTGTTGATGTGATTTTGTATTTGACCAAGTTAGAACATATTAATATTTATCATTATACTCTAAGTTAGCTTGGAGTTTTTTTTTCCTAGGAGCTTGCAATGGTGCTATTACTCAGATTGTATGAAAGTCAACGGAGACACAGATATGCAGATTGGCTTGAGTTAACTCTCCTTTGGATCAAAATAATTTTAAGATTAAAGTGATTCAAATGCTTACTTTTTATGTCTAATTTCAGTCAGGGTGGCTGTTCAGAGAGAATAAATCTGACTTTGC
Source organism: Tricholaema leucomelas (assembly GCA_013400475.1). Lineage (NCBI taxonomy): Eukaryota > Metazoa > Chordata > Aves > Piciformes > Lybiidae > Tricholaema lacrymosa > Tricholaema leucomelas. Next base: position 725,986 of record WAAF01010411.1, on the reverse strand, counting down.
ATTAGGCTAGGTTCACAGGTCACCTGGGTACTCTTGGGGAAAAAAAATAGTCAAACTTTTGTGGAATCAAAGAAGACTTTGTAAGTTTGGAACTTCTTCCCTGAGGACATCAGAAGTGCTTCATGTGCCAGTTCCCAGAACCCTTGCTCTCTTTTTTTCCATATGACATGGGCTTTAATTGTGCTCATGTTCTTGCCAAAGATCAGTGGCAAATGCCACTGTCATCCTCTTAAGTTCCTTTTTTTTGTGTATGTCTTTTAGAGTCTCGCAGTACTCTGCTCAAAATAGTCTTGAAATCTTCACTATTTGGAAGCTGCTGTTGTCTTGAGCAGGTAGCTCAGCATTAGAAGAAAATCAGCAATGCCAGCTTAGCAGAGAGAAGGCTATCTGCTTACCTCTATATTAATATAGCTCTAATCATTAAGAAAATGGAAAGAGGAAAAAAGGGTCAAGAATAATGGCTTGCTTTTCAGCAGTGTTTTCTTGACATGGCAGAGCTTGCTTATTTGTGTCTCAGACTTGCCTGTTATTCAGCCAAGTAAAATGGTTGTCAATCTGTTTTAAGTGGAAAAAAAATGGAACTGGATTTTTCAGAAGTATTGGTTGGCTTCATTATGCCAAGGTATTCCATTGGATGGTAAGAATAGATTTGTGCTTCAGCAGTATCTCTGACACAGTGAGCTAATTTTGAAATTTGATTTTTCCCCTTTCTCTGGGAAGCAAGTTGATGCCTGTACCTGGAACACAAGATCCAATCCAGTTTTTCCTCTTACTGATAATTTTTAAAAGGTACTTGATGTGAGATAGATTTCTGTTTTTCTACTATCTTTCTTTGCTAATGTCTTTCATAGAGACATATTAGAGTAGTTTGCAATATTTTATCAGTAACAGTGTATTAACAGGGAAAACAATTGACCTGGGGCACTGATTGTCATAGTTCCTTTTTTAGATCACTTATTTTTTTAACCAGTTTTTACAAACCAAATGTTAATGCATATGCTTGATTGCTAATAACCTCTGGGCATCAAACGTTTTTTTTTCTTGAGTGCAATAAGTGATTATCTAACTCATGCTGCTCAGAAAAAGAGGTTTTGTTTTAATAAGCAGTTTGCAGTTTGGCACACAATGCTGAGGAAAGCAACATTATCTCCAGCAGTAAACTCTCCAGTCATTGCAAAGCTTGACAAGAAAATGATTGAGTCTGTTTGTTATACCTTTGTGGGGCTGCCACTGCTGCTGATGGAAATGTTGCTGTTTATTCAGCAATGCAATAACACTTTCTGTAATTTATGGATGCACATTCCCCAGATTACTAAAGGTAATATTGTTGACTAAAGGAAAGTATACGAATGGATAGTTTCAGTTGTTCCTGTCCTTATAAAAGTGATTGACTGTTCACTTTGCACTGGGAAGAATTTGCACAGGCTCTTTCCCTCTTAACAACTACAGATTTCCCTTCCACTGACAGTTACAAATAACACAGAGGGTTCTAAATGGCAGAAATACACTGACTTCCACAGGTCCAAGGGACAAAATCCTAGAAATAGGAGAACTTGCCCCTCACAGCTTGCCTTTATGCTACTTAGTAGCCCTTTTCCATCAGTAACGTGTCCCTATGTGCAAGACGGTTAAGACTTCTGTTTTATATCTGCACATAGAAGAGTTGGGGCACAGTGTGTGTGTATCTGCCTCTCTACCCCAGCGCATTTTTGGAGAAATAATGCATATTCACCTGGGGGCCCTATTGTGGCAAGACCTGTATATGCTGTGGAATTGGTGTGGGGAAAAAGAAAATCAATGCAGTTACCCAGTCTGGGGAAGCAGGCAACTCCACAAATGCTAACATTATTCTCTTTACCAGCATAAAAAATTGGCTTTCTGTCTTTTGCAGATGAGTTCTCTGTTTTATCCCTCCTCAGTGATGGGTGAAGGTGTTGGTGTGGTGCTTCAGCTGTGTTAGAGCTCCTCTTCTGATGGCTGTCGTTTTATCAGAAGTTTTCTGAACCTGCTTGCTACTTGTGTTATTTCATGTTCTACTACAGCAGTGAAGCTGTTCTGTGTTTAGAAATGTTGCGAGTAAAAAGAGAAAGATTGCCATGAGTGGAAAAGGGGAATGCACAAGCTTGGTTTCCAAGGCATCCAATGAAGACAGCCAATCCAGAATACTAACTTAACTGTCCATAACATCTAGTTTTCTGTTGGTTATCTTCAGATAGCTGCCTTAGTGGTTTTGCACATGATTGACGGAAAGTGTCAAAGTAAGTTGTCTTTCCTTCTTCATCGGTCTGGGTATTCTAAGGAGCAAGCTAGTGCAAGTAGTTCTGAGACATATACTTGATCCCATGTGTCTGTGTATCTTGGCTGATGTTTACAAGAAGCAGTGTGGTTAACCTTTGTTACCAGTTTGAAAATACCTGTTTTAAAGGTCTACTGATTTGCGATGATTCTGGTTTTATGTAGGCGTTTGTGCCTCTGCCTCAATAAGATGGCTTCAACAACCTGCTTAAACTTCATTTCTTACCATTTTGCACTAGCAGGGCAGTCTGCAGGAACAGAAACACGAGTTGCAGCTTCACAGGAAACATCAGTGCAGCTGCATTGTTAGTTTCCTTGAAGAGCTGCCTGTTGAAGCAAAGGTTTTGTGGAATACTAATTTTTAATTCAAACACTTTGTAAGTGCTGGGAATTTTTCACACCTTTTGTATTAAATTTTATTTGAAATATTATATTTGTTTTCCTTCCCCCCCCCCCTTTCCTCTTAAGCAAATATAAGGCGACTCTTAAATGTCCAGGTGTGTGGTAAGAGAGTGTAGGGATCTGATGCTGTGTTGTGGGGGTTTTGTTGTTGGTTGGGTTTTTTGTGTGTTAGTTTTTGTTTAGAACAATGAGTGTTCCTACATTCTCCACTAAATCATCACAGAGACTTAGTAGCAAAGTAAGAAAAAGCTCAAATTTTCAGTATCTTTGATCGTGTAGTGAATGTAGAGAGAGTACATGACAGGCAGTAATGTGAAGGCAACAACATTTGCTGCTGATCATCAACTTGCGTGTTCAGAGTGGCTGAGACAATTAGAATTCCAGTAATAGTTGAGTTGAAAGGAAAGAAAGCCATTTCTTTGATGTCTCATTGGCTGAATTTATAGTTGGTATCAATGATACTTGTATAATTAATTGCTGTTATTACCTAGCAGCTTAGCAAAAAGTTCTTGTTTTTTGAATTCTTCTAAGCTATGATTGCGACCTGCTGAAGATTTTCATTCTTTTAAGTTAAACACTACAAATATTTTTTTTTTTCTGGCCACAATCACAGGTGCAAATTAAGTAACATAATACTTTTTTTTTTCGGGTTTAAGGACTACTGATTTGGTACTTCCTGTAATAGCTCCTCTGGTATTTGGAAGGTCTTGTGGGGAGTTCTCAGAATACTTTAAAACTGCGTAATTGTAAATATCACATCAGTTTGATCATCTTTGTGGCTCTGTCTTGCAGGGTTTCAAAATTCTTTTGTTATAAACTTTCAGAAAGATTTTTTTTTTTCCCCCAAGATTTAGTGTACTCCCTTTATATTCCTCTATAAGGGTTAGCATTATATGCTGTGCTTTTCTCTTGTGTAATACTGCTTATGGGAACACTAAACACTTAACATTTTAGATAGTGTCTACATGAATTTCCACAAGAGCTGGACAGCAAAATGTACTTTGAAAAGCCGGATTTTGAAATTGCAGTTTTGCTTTTTTAGCAGCTCAGCAAGAAAAAAGAAGCCAAAACAGCCTCTCAAGGTAACAACAACAACAACAAAAAAGCCTGCTTCTTGAACCTCTATCAGCAAGAGTGGCATTGACTAACAGCTCCAGTGTAATGGATGCATAACAGCATTGCAATCTGGGATATTGTTTAAATACCGTGAAAAGCCTTGCTCATTTACTCTGTCTGAGCACTGTAGAGAAAAATGGTGTGGTAATCCTGCCATAGCAGGTGGTACTACTTTCGTATCAGTATAAAATGAAATTCTGTGGATGGCTTTTTTTTTCCTTGTTCACTCTTTTTAATCTTTAAATAAGACGATTGGTAGCCTGTTGGCAAGAAAATGGCCCTGAATTTTTATTCAAAGTTATACAAGGATGATAGTTGGAATTTTTGGCAGGAGGCAAGCCATTGCTTTTCAGAAAATGCTGTCAGGGGAAGCTTTTTCTGAGTTACCTGCTGGGTCCAAGCTCTTTTATGTTGTTGTTGTGACAGGTAGATTTATAAGGCTTGAAATTTGTACAAATCAGTTGTCATTCAGTGCAAGCTGTCAATATGTCAAGCTGTCATGCCTGCTGTGAGGGGATGCCTGAGGGGGTGTACAAGGGGGCAACCATGGAGAAAGGAAATGAGTTCAAACAGACCTGAAATGGAGCTCACTTCTCTGGGTTTTCTGCCCCTGTAGAGCTGGCATTGATTTTTCTTGATGTTGAGCAACAGCAAACCTTAAATGACATGTTGTTAGCAATCTAAAGTTGCTGTTTATTGTCTTTTAAATGGCAGCAAATCATGCAGAAGAGAATATAGTGTGTGTTTTTGAGTTGTGCATGTTTAGCAGCATCCTGTCTGTGTCGCTTTCCTGGCCTGGCTGGTTTCAACTGGGAGAACCGCTGCTGCTGTCAAACTGAACAACACAACTTTACGCAGTATTTTGTAGACAGGATGTGAAAAGAAGCATCGCAATCTTTGTTCTTGGGACTGAAAGCCGCTAATGAACGTGACGTTAAAATGGGAGAGTAGTAGAGTCGTTTAAGCACCAGAAATGGACGTTTGATGTACTCCCATGTATTAGAAATTACAATCTATTAGGTTGGCTTATTGATCGTAATCTCTTGATCTTGGACTCAGTAAGAAGATGCTTAATATTGCTTCATTGGCAGGATTAATTATTAAATTCAAGCCACTCCACCGCACTGGATGACTATCGAGTGGTACTGATTTGCTTGTCTTGTCAGTTTCTGGTAATTTCTAGAGTGAACCAGCATAAAACTTGAGTGTCTCAATCACTTCATAATATCCGTGCAGCACTATATGTGAAGTTTATTCATTTGTTCAGACCTGCATATTTTGCTTTGATAGTGAGCTGTGATGATAAAGTCTTGCGTAGTGCAAGTCCTGTCATGTCACCTTACTCTTTAGGGTGACAATATCACTATATGTTAACTCCAGCCCGGTAATTGTCGTTACGAGCGCCGACTCTGGAATGATCAAGCGTTTCCTGTGTGTGACCTGGCTCTTCACCAGACTTTGTGTTCTCTCCACATCTGGACAGGCTGTATTTGCTTTAATTAGTCATAAAATTGTTGTCCATTCAGTTGCTTTTCCATCCATCAAGCAGTACTGGGAGAGTGAGAAAAATACTGGCAAGGGATGGAAACTGGGAAGGTGACATTTGAGCAACAGTCAGTGTCTAGAGGTAAAAAAATTAATCAAAGATTTCCATATAGTCGTTACCAGCTGGCATTCATGGCCTCCGAGCCGGTGAGCTAAAAAGTCTACAGAGAGGCGCATGGTGCAGCTGAGTTTGTCTTGTAAAAGCGCAGCTGTCCAAAACATGACAGCTACAGCATTAGCAGGGCCATTAAGAGGTGTAGAACATTTCCAGGGAAATGATTTGAAAAATGACAATGCTGGCTCCTGTGTGATATTAATTATAGCCTGTGCTCGTGGCAAATAAGCTAAAATAGTTGGCAAGAAAGACAAAATGAGGTGTCTTGTTTCTGATAGTAATTTTGATCAGTCATAGTACAAACTGGGATAGCTTTTAAAAGAAACAATAGCATTAATGGACAAGCAACATTTCTAGATTAGTTCTTTCTGAGCTCTTCAAAATAAAAAGGCAAAGCTGCTGCCTGTAGGAAAATGTAATGCATGAACCCTGAAAGCCAAAATAATGATGACACTGTAACATCTTAGCTCTGGAGGCATATGTCAGAGAATACTTCCTGCACAGCTCCTAAAAGGCTTCTAAAGAATGGCATAAGGCCCAGAGTGTGAAATAGTCACATACGAAAATAGGAGAATTTGGTAATGCATGAATGCAACGTCTTGAGTTGTCCTATAGTGAAAAACGAAAGACATTCTGACAGCATGTGAATGCTGCTGAAGTAAGACGAAAACCTACATTGTGTGAATGTAGACTGAGAACCAGGTATAAGCCAAATGTGATTTTGATGGTCTTCTAGGAAATAATGTTACATTTATTTCCTGATAAAATGTATTTACTTGCACTTTCTGCCTGTGTACTTCTGAACACAAAAAAATGCAGCACACCGTTTATGTTAGTTAGTAGGGTCTTACTTATGATTATTTTCAATGTTTAGCGTTCTGCTTTTTAATTCCTTTCAAGGGATGTGTGCTTCTTGTAGAAAGAGGAAGAACAGCCTGATTGCTTTGACTTCACTTGTAAATAATTTTCAAGGTTTTGTTTCTGTGTTAGTAATGCTGTGTCTGTTGATGGCTGACGTAGCTATGTCCGCTGATGTCTGATGCTACTAGGTTCAGACAGCTATCCAGATATGGTACCAACTACTTGACCATCAAACAGTTGATGAGGTTTCTGTGCTTCCTGTAGCATCCATTCTGTCCCCTTTCTTGGAAGAGGTTTGGAGCAGGATATTAGAGAGGAGCCTACCCTTGCAGAGGAGCATATCTGTTTAGCAGGACAGGACCAAAGCACCATGGTCTGGAGTGTACACAGGCTGCATTGATCTTCTTGTTGTTCTCTTTCATCTCTTACAAAAATGTTAGTGCCGTGGCATGCTAAGTCAGTTGAAGGGAATGCTGTAACTAAAAACTGTTGCTATTTATATATTTATTAGTAACTTTGCTTTTCTGCTGAATTGCTTTCACTGAGCTGATTTAGCATGCCATTGGCGGAGCAGAACCTTCAAGTAAACTTTTGTGTTACTAGCTACAATACAGCCTAATGCCTTGCTTGGGTGGTGCATGGAGGTCAGCCAGTTTCCTGTGTCTACAGGTCACTAAAGAGTCAAGCTTTTTTACTTCATGCTGGGAGTAGCTAATGCTATCTGTTAGTTCCAAGGAAGGATGAAACCAATGTAACTGTGCACTTCTGTGTATGAAATACAATATTCAGCTTGGACAATGGTAGAGCCAAGCCTCTTGGATTTGGCAGCTGTACTGTAAAGCTTATTTGATTAAAAAAAATAAATTAAAAGCTTAAACTAATTTGTTTATGTTGTTGGTGTCTGCATTTACAATGGAAAACATATTGTTATTATCAGGTAGATCTGAAAGGGCGAGAGACACTTTGCAGAGGGGTAGCTAATATTAGGAGGAAGTTCTTCACAGAGAGAGTGATTTGCCATTGGAATAGGCTGCCCAGTGACGTGGTGGAGTCGCTGTCCCCGGAGGTGTTCAAGACAAGACTGTATGAGGCACTTAGTGCCATGGCCTAGTTGACTGGATAGGGCTGGGTGATAGATTGGACTGGATGATCTTGGAGGTTTCTTCCAACTTGGTTCTGTGGTTCTAATGATGTTGGTATGACATTTTAATGCTTTCATGAACTGATTAAGTTTAAATTCTCAATCTGTATTAGAGGTTAGAGTAGTATCTTCCTGGGAGACAGTTCAATGTGCTGCCATACTGCTCTTTTTCTTCTCCGCTGAGACTTGCTGCCACTCAATGTGTAAACTTTAGGTGGTCCACAGGTCTGATCCTGTTAAATTAATCTCATAAAGAGGTTCATAATAAATTACAGTTTGCAAATAGGCTGTCATAAATGAAAACACAAGTGTAATGATGATAAACTAAGCATAGTTGGTAATTCTAAATTCTTTGTATTGGAAGAGATTTCCCTCTGTGTAGCAGATTCTATTGAATAATGTTGAATTTATGTAAATAAGTAATGCCTTTCTCCTGCAGGATAATAGAACTTTAAAACTTCAGAACTGCAGCAGAGCAGAGCTTTAACACCCCGTGGAGACAGAGACCCAGGATCATTCTTGAATTCATTTATTTTCTATGCCTATACATGAAAAGAACCCCAATTTGCTGGCTTGCCCTAGGAACACTATTCAATAGGCTTTTCTCTAACACTAGTGAGCAGTGCTTTTTTTTTTCTTGGTCTGTGGATCAAATACATCACACTGCTCCCTGCACTGATCCTGTAGTTAAATTACCCTATATAAACAAGTCTTTGTTATTCCTGTCTGTGAAAAATGTTGTGTTCTTTTGGTAAAGAAGAAAATAGACCTGGAAATAGGAGGTCACACGCAGGTCAAAGTGTTTAGCTGAAAGGCTGGCAGAGTTTCAAGCAGCGAAGTTTTGAGATCTAAGATTGAGGTTTGGTTGAGATGGAGGTTAGGTTCTGGGTTTTTTAAGTGTCTGGTCACGAGATTAAGGGGGAAAAAAATCTACTGAGGTCAACATAGTCTATTTGAAGAAATGTTTAAATGTTTTTGCTCTGTTATCTGTTAATCCTTCCCTAAATGCATTGAACATGAGCAATAATATGTAGTGTTAAACCAGCAAGTGCAGAGAAAATGTCTTAAAATTACAGTGTGTGGCAAATTAGAGTCTACTCGCTATTGCGTTTTTCCAGAGCAGAGGCAGACTGCTTTGCTTTTACCTTGTTTACCTTGAAAACATGCTTTAATGCCTGTGGTGTTTCTGTTAACCTCCTTGAACTCTTGTGATTTCATTCATGTGATTTGTTATTGAATGACCTTTCCAGGATTTTACAAAACATGACCTTTTCTTGTCAAACATTCAAAGGTTTGTAAAGAAAGGCTGTCACGGGGACAGTACTTGTTTTGCTAATTGTAACTACTGTTTCCAAACATCCTTGAAAATGCAGATTCATATTTCTGCAGCCATTGAGTGTTCTTGTGGTATTTTACTAGTAATGGCTGGTTAAAAGAATTTCTGTGTGTAATTTCTGCATGAGACTTAGAAAGTTTGTATTAATACAATGTGTAATAGTGACTGCTAAATCTTTGTTCACTTGTTCTCGTACTATAGCACTGTAAGGGATCATATTAAAGGGAGATATAGTTCAGCTTTTCAGTTCAGAGTGTTTCAGGAGTAACTATAATGAAGTATTTACATATGCCAATGTGTTTTGGTTACAAACCTTGCCAAACGTGGGTGAACGTGATGAAGCTAGTACTACATTTTTGAACCCTTCAGCTGTTTTCAGGTGACTTGGAATTGTTTTTCATACTTTTAGAAATTTGATAATACTATCTAGGGCATTCTGAGACAGATCCTATACAGATGGCTGGGGTTTTCCCCCCTCAGTTACTGTGTTTCGTTAAAGTATGGAAAAGTTTGGGTCTTCCTCATTATTTTGAGGAGAAATTAAATGTGTGTGCAAGTAAATGGGAAGAGGTTGAGCAGTGCAATTTGCTTAATGCATGAAGAAAAGGTTACTACAGTTTAACACAGTACTGACTGATACAATACAGAGTGCACTTTTAAAATACAGTTGCTGCTTCCTGGGCTTTTTGACTGGAAGATGGAGCTGGCTAGACATGAGGTGGCTGTAGAAAGACTGTAAAAAGGAAAGGATAAATGTGAAGGAAACTGGCAGATTTTTCACTTTTGGAAATTTATTTTGGAGTGTTTGAGGGTTTTATGATTCTATTGGTTGTATTTTTGCAAACATGTCCTTTGCCAAATGTCACATTGACTTTGTATCAGAGTTTCTCAACCTCTCCAAAAGTGAGGGGTTTATAATTTTGTGTAAATGAAAAAGACTGCAGTACTACATGAAATGCTGGGAGGAGAGAAAAAAATTAGGATCTTTTTGGGAAATAGTCATCTTTTAACTGAAAGATGGATTTTTTTTTTTTGTATTTTTGGAGGCATATGCAGCATTTTGTTACAATTCTGTTGGAAAGTATGATGGAGGATGGTAGCTATTGAGATTTCTTTTAAGGTTCGGTTGTCTGGTAATACAGAGTCTAATTTAATATTTTCTTAGAAATTCACTAGAGGTGTAATAGAAGCCACTCTTTCTTGGTGTTCCCAGCTCTCCATCTTGCCTTTGCAGTGGAATGGCTTTGATTTTTACTTAGTCCTGTTGACATTAGGCACAACATTGCTCTGACTTACCAGTAGACAAAGGCAGGTGTGATGTCAGTGACATGCAGTTAAGTCTGTTCTGCAGCCCTGAAATTTGTACTTAGGTTGTGCTGGGTAGTTTGGTCTGTGAGGAGAAGGAAATGGTCAGCAAATAACACAGTAAACAGGAAAAGTGGAACATAAAAGATCATTCATAAGTACCAGTCACGGAGAAGCTTATAATGGAGACTTTTTTCAAACTTGCCAACTTGTCTTTAGTGGAGAGATGTGACATATGCAGCTGTGCTGTTCAGTTTCACTCATCAAAATGGCCACAGTTAAGTCTTTCTATTGGCATAGAAATCCCAATATTACTACCTGGACCTGAGCAAGGCCTTTGAAACTGTCCCGCACCACGTTTTGGTCTCCAAGCTGGTGACACATGGGTTTGATGGGTGCACCACTAGATGGATAAAGAACTGGACAGAGGGACCTGGACAGGCTGGAGAGGTGGGCACAAGCCAACCTCATGAGGTTCAACAAGACCAAGTGCAAGGTCTTGCAGCTGGGTCGGGGCAATGCCAAGCACAAATCCAGGCTGGGCAGTGCCAGGCTGGAGAGCAGCCCTGAGGAGGGGCACTTGGGGGTGCTGCTGGATGAGAAGCTCAACAGGAGCCAGCAGTGTGCACTTGCAGGCCAGAGAGCAACCAGAGCCTGGGCTGCATCAGAAGAAGTGTGGCCAGCAGGGCCAGGCAGGGGATTCTCCCCCTCTGCTCTGCTCTGCTGAGACCCCACCTGTAGTACTGCATCCAGTTCTGGAGCCCCTGGGACAAGAGGGCTGTGGAGCTGCTGGAGTGTGTCCAGAGAAGGGCCAGGAGGACGCTCAGAGGGCTGCAGCAACTCTGCTGTGAGCACAGACTGAAAGAGTTGGGGCTGTTCGGCCTGGAGAAGAGGAGGCTCCCAGGTGACTTTCTTGTGGCCTTCCAGGATCTGAAGGGGGCTACAAAAAAGCTGGGGAGGGACTTTTTAGGCTGTCAGGGAGTGACAGGACTGGGGGGAATGGAGCAAAGCTGGAGGTGGGAAGAGTCAGCCTGGACATGAGGAGGAAGTTGTTAAGCATGAGAGTGGTGAGAGGCTGGAATGGGTTGCCCAGGGAGGAGGTTGAGGCCCTGTCCCTGGAGGTGTTTAAGGCCAGGCTGGATGAGGCTGTGGGCAGCCTGCTCTAGGGTAGGGTGTCCCTGCCCATGGCAGGGGGATGGAACTAGATGATCCTTGTGGTCCCTTTCAACCCTGACTGATTTTATGACTCTGTGATCCTTACAGCCTGAGACTAATGGGTCTTTGGCCACAGATCAGGCAGTCAGAATGACAGTCTGCCAGGCTTAACCATACTAGGTAAAGTCAGGGCTTACCTTCACCTTTTTAGGACAGAACACAAACAAGGGTACTGTTCCACACAGTACCTCATGTATTTGCAAGTATGGGCAGGGATGGAGGAGACTGGAAGGCACCAGGTTCTTTTGTCCTGTTTTCCTGCAGTTGCTGCTCCCATCAGCAGGCAGAGGGAGAGCAGAAAAAACCAGGTCTGGGCAAGCCACGACATGTTTGGGCCTAATTTCAGGCAATCCACTAGCGGATACATCGAAAGAGGGTTTGAAATGCTGTGAGTAGCAAGATTTACCTATTCATGCTTTAGTGGTTGTTTTCTGATGCCCAGGATTCAGAAATCTATGCTTGAAATGAGTGTAATTTTCAATTGAGTTGTTCCTGATGTAGGATCTCAATTTAAAACATAAGGATTTCAAGAGTATTTCATGCAGGAGATTATTTCTGAGGCCTTGCAGCCAAGTTTCTTCTGTTGTTTTGGTTTGTTTTTTTTTTTTTGTGGAGCATTTCTTTCATGTCTTTGTTATTCTATACCACGAAACTAAAATTGATCTTCTGAAATACTGTCACGACGCAGCCCTCCAGATGCATACACCAGTAGCATCTTCTCCACTTATGCTCTTAAATGGCTGGTTAACACACTTCAGCTTTGGGATCTTTTCTTGAACCTGGTTTCTACTCCTAATAAGTGAATGCTAAAAAATGTGGTGTTGTGGTGTTTCTTTAATGGGATCTTATGAAGCTGAATATGGTATATGTTCTACCTTATTTGAGAGAAAGAAGACTTTTTGTGACTTGATTATCTAAATACTAGTTTAGCTGCCTGTATTTTTTCCTGGCTCCTGTTTAAGGTAATGTATCCAGAACAGACCTGTGGCCTTTCTGCCTTGCACTGTGTTTCTCAAGATACAGAACTCTTTCTGAGTAGTGCAGAACTGGCAGTGTCTCATTACTGTTTTCTGTGGTACAGTGATGCATCTATGGAGGGCCAGAGAAGCTATATTTGTACTGTGTATGGGAAACAAAATTGTAAGCATCACAGTTGGCTGTGGAATGGAAGGAGAAAGAATTGTTCTCCTTTCCCTCTTCCTTTTCTCATGCTGCGGATCCCAAAGCATAACCTTAGTGATTTTTAGCTGCTCCTGGAAGTACATTGCTCCAGACCAACAGCAGAAGACTCTCTAAAGACCTCTCTCTGGCCTGCAGACCAGCGTGATGATGAAATGATGACAGTGATGTAAGTTGCCACTATTTTTTAAGATTAAATATGGCAAACCTTTGTTGTAGCTAGTTGTTGTCTTCTTGTAAGTTGTTTTGTTCTTGTAATTGAAATTCTTAGGCTTAGAAGATAATTGGTAATGACAGAAGCAGCTAGACTTCCTAGAGTTTCTTATAGTTTAGCCTGTATAAATCCAGGGGTTTAATATTTCATAGAACCAACCCTATGTGGAAAATATATTTACTGGAGGACCCTCTGTTTGTCTAAAGGCTCAAAATCAAAGGAAGAAGTATCTGTCAAATAATTATCTTCTGTCTGTTTCTGTGCTGTGATTGACCATTTAACATAAATGGATGCATGAGATCAATCCAGACTAGTGCTACACTTAAAACTCTAGATGTGTTTAAAATTGTACTTGTAAAAGTGTTTCTAACTATTTTAGAAAAGTCTTTAGAAGACTTGGGATTGAAGTGGTTTTCACAATTTATTTTTATGAGACTTCTTGAGATCCAGACAATTGGTTGTAAAAAATGGTAAGAAATAGTGAGAATGAGTAAAGTTATGCATTGTGTAAAACATATACCTCTTAATACTGACCCACGGCAGCCTTTGATCTTTCATAAACCAGTCTAGGATGTCAGTGTGTGAATAGTGTTGTCTGATAGGTTATTTCAAACATACTGAAAGTGTTTATGATAGGTAGTTAGATTTCAACTATATAGTAGTCTAGCTGTGTACAAAAGAGAACCATATGCCACAGAGCTTAATAGCAAGTTTATGTAATCAAAGTGTATACAATTCCTGACATACTCAACTGGAATTCTTTAAAGTTATTTTAACAGATATTTTAAAAACAAAGACTATTTTTCTTTTCTTAATTATAATGCATAGAACAATTAAAGAAGTACTAAATGTGTGTTTAGTGTGAGTTGCTAATGATTATAAGTTTGATTGTAAAATAGTTTAAATGTGGCAGTCCAGTAACTGTTTTGATCCATGTGAACTCTGAGGTCAGATGTAAATGCATTTCAGATACAAACACTTATATTTGATCATTTCAAATCCCCCCAAATAGATAGGTGAGTGAGATTACATTGAAATGGCTAGTGATGAAAAAAACAATATTTAAAGTGAACAAGAACAATACTTGAGCTGTCAAAAGCTCGAAATGTAGATGAAGATAGTCTCTCTTTCAGCTTTCTTTCCCCAGTCTTTGAGCCCATTTTTGTTCTTTTCCACATATTAAATGATTCAATGAATACCAAGTACTGGTTCTAGAGTATGATACCACTTACTTCTGTGAAATGGAAAAGAGTTTGTCCTTTCCATCTCTTCTTCAAAATCTGATTTCTTTGCTGTCCTGCAGTTTCTTCTCAAGGAATTATCACCATTATAGACAATGAACTTGCCCCAAATACCCGAGCCAAAATCATAGCCTTCATGCAGACTGTCTAGACTTTTTTTTGTGACCATAACATTTTTAGGTATATCTATAATCAAGTATGTTATATGAAGCTGAGATAGAGTATTACATGCTCTAAGCAACTATAAACAGCTAGGAAAAGTATATTTTGTATTTATTGTTCAGCTGTGGGGAAATAACCACTGAATGAAAAATGCGAAGAACTTTGTGCACTTATTGGCTAATGGACGTCAGGCAGCATGGTGATTTGCCTGCTTTATGGTTATTGAAAAATAATATACAGTGATTATGCAGATTTGGCACCCAAACAGTCTGTGGGGAATAGCATAAATGTGTGTGGTGGGAGAAAGCTATAATTCAGTTTCAGCATAGTTCTGATTTGAAGTGGAGCTGAAGCGAGCTGTATTCTAACAGTGACTGGAGGGACTGCTTGCAGCTGTAGTGTTGTGCTGTCTTCTACCCAGTTTTATAAATAGGCTCACAGATAAGCTCACAGGACTTACAGTGTACATAATGTGTTATACAGTTGTTGCTATGAACTTAGTTCTGAAAACAAGTATGCTGGTGTATCTCTTGGTGGAATTAGAAAGTGTTCAAAACTACATGTGTTTCTCTGTAAAGGTAGTGTTCAGCTACTGGTGGATTTTGGGGAATTGAACATATTTCTAAACCGGAAAGGTATTGTAGGGAAGAAGAAATTTAATCCAAAACTGAAGTACAGGCATCAAAGTGAGTGGCTTCCATTTCAGAGAGACTGTCCTCTCTGCCTTCTGCTCTTGACTATAGGTGCTGTGAAAAAATAGAGATGTACCACTTGTAATGTGGTGATACTGAGGAATTTTTGGCTGGGGTTGGAGTCCTCTTTCTGGTCCATAGATATGCAGTGAAAATACAGTTCCTGCTCCCAAAGAGTGTTCTGTGTAAATGCAGAATTAGAGACATTTTTCACCCTCAACTATAAAACTGTCATTGTCCTGGAGATCATTATTGTGCAGCTCAGTGTAGGGTTTATTTTTAGAGAGAGTAAAGAGAGCAAACAGTGGGATGTTTTTAGAAACAGAAGACAAGTAGTTTATATGCGTGGGCAATTGCAGCTGATGGGTTACAATCCTGGAACCAATTTATGTATAATAGTCTGGGGTGGTTTTTCCCTCTTAGTACTTTCAGGAAAAATCTGGAATATTTGCAGCGGGTAGACAAATAAAAATGATTGTTGGCTAAAAAAGTTGGAGTCCATTTCTCACTCAGTAAAAGTGACTTATGAAAAGGCTATGACAGAAGGTTATTTCATTCATAGATAAATCTATTCTGTAGGTACAGTGTCTGTGACTAGTGGAAGCTGTGTGCTGGGTGGAGTAAGGGACAGGATCAGCTTTAGGAGACTACCAGGAGAAGATAGGCATGTGGAGACTCTAGTTAGGCTTTTTCAAATGGGCATCATGTGGATGAAAGTGACTGACAGGTTTACTGAGTTTATGAAAGCTCTTGAATTCAGAGCTGTGCTGTAAAGCTGGATAGCGACTACAAAAGGCACATCAGTCTTTACTCTGAGCCTCCAGAACTTTACATTGGTGCATGTTTATCAGCACTTTTCTAATAATCAGATGACCACTAGAAATGAACCTTTTATTTTGTTTTGTTGTTTGCTTCTTTTAGGAAAAATATGTATATAGAGAGAAGAGCCTATGTCAAGACTGTGCAGGGTGGATTATTTTAATACTCAGATATGCCAAATTCTTCCTTCTTATCCCTTCCCCTATTTAAAAATGAAGTCTAAAATAACTTCTTTTTCTTAATAAGTCTTCTGTGGAGGAGAAGGGAGGGAGGAACAAGAATGTCCAATCTGGAAAGGGGTATGTCACTGTTTCCATCAATAATTACAGAGTGAACATTTTGGCTTCTGCTTAGGTGTTAAACTGAGGAAAAAAAACCTATATTGATAGTAATTTGAGTACTATTTTCCTAGGATTTTTTTTCAGTGGGAAGAATGAAGGTTCTTGTTAATTCAGAAAATGTTATTTATTAATTGCTAATTAAAGAATTGGTCAGTCATTGTGTTTTGCACATTGGTCATGACACAGTATGCTATCATTTCAGGGTCAGGCTTGTAAAAAAGGCTGACTCATGCTGAAGTGGCTCTTCTCTCTTGACTGGAACCGCGGTCATTTGTTTACTTGCACAGAAAGCCATATTTGAGCAATGCTAGTCAAAGGTGAAAAACCCGTGTAGAAAGCCAGGCTTTTAATTGGCCAGCTCCTTAAATGCATTGTCCTCAAGGACTAAAATCTTGTGTTTGCTGTCAGTCTTCTGCCAAGAACTGTTAATTGACATTACAGTTTTATACTTACAGTAAAAAGGACATGTGTGTACCAATAACATTATGTATCTCAGTTAAAGGTGGGTGTTGAGGGAAAGGTTTTCAGTAGTTTGCTACCTGGAAGCTAAAGTGTCTAGGTGAACTTAATGGCTTTTTCAGGTGTGCAATAGTAACCACTGGCCTTTTGAAAACATGGCACTTTTTGGTTCAGATTTAATTAGTTGTTTGGATGAGGTAGTAATGAAATCTAAATTAATTCAATTACTAATACGTACTTTTGCATATCTTTAGGAAAAATGAGGGCACAATGATTGAAGCCAAAATACCACCATCTGTGATCATGCTAATCTTGATATTTGAACCAAATGATGTACAGGGATGCATGGCTTGGTTTAGTGGTTGGTTTTTGAAAGGCAGAAAGATGAGGAGTATTTGTATGAGGCAGACAAACAGTCCTGCCAGTCTTGATTATTCCTGAATAGTTGGTAATTTTATAAAAGAGGAATAACAAAGAAATTCTGTTATACCTTTTAAGTGGTGGTTATAAGCAGCAAGACCCATATAACCTTTTGCACCATTTTATTTTTGCTTTGGTATCTTAAGTGTATTTTAGGTTGTGCATGCAAGAGAAGTAACATTCAGTGTATAAGAAAGAAAAATAATTACTTTTAAACTAAAGTCTTTAAAAAAAAAAAGGAAACCATGCACATAAGAAATTTCAATATTAGGGTTTGAGTTAAGGCCAAAGTGTCAGTTGTTTAATCCTCTGGAACCTTTGATGGAACAGTAAACACTGCTTTTTGCATTTATAAACTATCATTTGTGGTTTAGCTTCTTTTCTCGCCCCCCCCCCCCCCCCCAAGATTATCCAAAGTGATTTTGACGATCCACCTCTTTACAGCTAAAGCTTAATCCACTAAAATGATTACTCTTATTCTTGATAGATTTTTTCCCTTGGCCGTAGGAAATTGACACTGCATTATGATTTGTAGATATGCAAGCTGTCAGCAAATGCATTTTTAAAGAAAGTTTTAAAACTTAAGAGCATTTTTTACATTAGATAGAATAGTCATTACATAGAAACTGTTTCTTTGGATACAAGCCCTGAGTGTGCAGGAGACATGTTAGTAAGTCACTGACATATGGATGTGATCGCTGTTTCTTTGACCAGATTTGGTTTCTGCAGAGTGCGTGAGAAGGGAAGATAAATTTTGTCCTAGTAATACTGTAGTGACTCATAAATAAATGGTTACCCTTTGGTGCTTACAGTTTTCATTAAAGCGGCCTGAGCTTTGTTATTGACACCATAGGTTGCCTATTCAGGGAAATGCAGTAAAATTTATCAGTGTACTTTCTACACCTAATAAATCATCCAAACAGGGAACCATATGGCAGATAAGACCTTGAAAATGTGGCTTCAGCATGTGAAGAGTCAAGTTGCTGAAATCTTGAATGATTACAGCTCGTGCATTTTCCCTTGGAATATCTGATAGTTATTTTACATGCCATTTTCTTGTTCCCCCTACTGCCTCTTTGTCTCTCTCTCTTTCTCTTCCTCCCTTCTTTTTTCAGCAGTACTGTGATTGCAGAAAAAAAGTGGAAAGCAGATAAGACATTTTTATAATGCCTTGCTGTAGGAGGAAGAGGGGCAGGGAGGAGCAGAGACTGATGGGAAGGGATGATATATGTGGCGGCTGTGTCCCAACTCTCCTCTAGCCCATTGTCATTAATCATGGCTATTAGTTTTTTTCAGAGCTGCCTTGTCTTCACAGTGCCTCAGAAAAGCCATTGTTTTTTCGTACCACAGTCCAGGAAAAGAAGTGGGGGTGTGGGAGGCACATAGATGGGACCTTCTATAGCACTCCTTTCTCTTGTCTGCCTGATTTCTCTCTCCCCCCCTCCCCCCTGCTTTTCTCCCTCTTCTTCAAAGGCAAACAGATCTCAGTTTGTTTGTACCTGCATGTAAGTGCTTATCTGGTGACATAAACACAGGTTAGACAATTGTAATACATATTCACTGACTAGTAGTTTTGGTATGCACTCTGCCTTTCTTAAGGTGATTTTTCTGAATAATGCTGTGGATGATTGGATTTGGACACCTTGTAATCGAGTGGCATCAGCAAGGTGTGAAGACCTATCTACGATACATTTTTAAAGAGGCATTTTGAAATCTTTGTGTTCTTTCTCTCCCAGTTTAAAAGGCAGTTTTTGTCTAAAGTTGGTATGGTACTGCAGCTGCCTTGTCCTTGACTGCTTCTTGGGTAGGCATAAGTTGAAATGAAAATCTTCTTTAGAAGTGCCTTCCTAATGAAATAAAAAACAACTGAAGTAAAACCCTCTAACTTTCATATAGGCTAGAGTATGTCAAAATCTGCTTTTATAACATTATAACTCAGTTTATTGTTCTAAAATATATGCTGGTTAAAATATACAAACAGCAGTACTGGTAATAGCATTTAAACATCCATTGCTTGGCAGCCCAGGTTCAGCAGGGCTGATAGTTTGAAAACTCCAGGAATTTACTTGTAATAGCAAAGGAAATCTTGCTCTTCAAAGGTGCAGATTTTGATTACATTTTATTACAGAAAAGCACCCTGTATTTGGAAACTTTAAATTATTGGCTTTTAGAACATCACAATATGAACGTAGGTGTGTGATCTAGTTATGCTTCTGCAAATTGAAAGGAACAAAATAAAACTTTCAATCCTAAAGCAAATGGTCTTCCTATTTATAACTTCTCTTATATAATAGCGCAGCAATGGCTTGAAAGTTAAGGATATCACCGTTAATGGTGGCTGTAGAAGAATGTATTAATTGCTTAAAGTATACAATATTCTAAGTACTTGCCTATTTGAAGCGAACGGCATGTTCATCCTCATGACAATAAAAGTCCAAGTACTTGAGTGCCTGTGGAATTCAGGAAATGTTTCTTTGTTACTGTTTTAGAGAACTTCAGTGTTTGAAACTTTAAACCAAGCACTTCTAACCATTAAGACAACATTGAACTCCTGTTACAGGAGAGCAAACCAGTCGTGCTATACGAAGGAAGACAGTTCTTGCTGTCATAATCTATCTTTAGTGCAGCAAGTATACTTCTGACAGACCTGCTCCATAGCATACTGAACTACAACTCTTGTTAAACCTCTGCTCTACAGAAGTGTGTGGGTTTTGCTTTTTTTTTTTTGTTTAGTTTTGTTTTATTTTTCCTCTTATCTTGCTGATACCTCTGTGGAAATATATTTCTGTGTGAAGCCCTACTAAGTTTGCTCATTTTTTTGAGTAGGTTGAAACTTGTAAAGCTTTTAATGTTTTACACTAGGAATGCAGCCTCTGGGGATACTGGTTTTAAGAAGCTGGTTTCTGTGGTTGCCTTAGTTATGTTGAAACAG
Source organism: Tricholaema leucomelas (assembly GCA_013400475.1). Lineage (NCBI taxonomy): Eukaryota > Metazoa > Chordata > Aves > Piciformes > Lybiidae > Tricholaema lacrymosa > Tricholaema leucomelas. The sequence continues at coordinate 706,196 of WAAF01010411.1, read as the reverse complement.
GATGATTAAAATTGTGCTGCAAGAAAAGGACCCCAGCTTTTTCTGCTATGATTTAAGATGTCCTATCACTAATGGTTTGGGCCAGTGGTTACCAATCCCTTGAATTAATAAGACATTTATGCTAATAACTTTTCTAGAGAAACTAGGAAATCAAGTATTTTACTTTGATGATGTTAGTAGAAATTTTGCTAAGACGAAGTTTCCACTCAAATTACTAGATTCGTGGATATGATTGCTTTCTGGCTTGACTGGAGCCAGCAACTGGACATAGAGAGATATTCTCCACAGTTAGATGGGTTCTCTGGTTTCTGTTCTAGGATTTGGTGTTTTGTTTGTTTGTTTTCAAGTTGTCTAGTAAACAAGTACATGTTTTGATTGAGATTGTAGTCAGTATCAATACTGGACTCAGACAAAGAATTTGGAATTCTACTCTAGGCCTTAGTATTAAGGTAATTGTTTCAAGTATCTGTGAGTACACGAAAGAGGGTTTGGTGAATGAATTGACCTGGTATATCAATATTTGCACTCTTGACTGAACAGTTTGTGTTTTGTTCCCCAAACTGTTGCTTAGAATGAGCAAGCAATTGCAACCTTTTTATCATGTTGTGTGTTTTACTTTGATGTGTCCAGATTTTCCTTGAGTTTTGTAGGATGCTGAGCTGGTACAGCATGGCACAGTGAAGCTTCAAATCTTCTGTGGGTATTTATTGCCATTCTGTAGGTTCTGTGGAATAGTGTATTTTAAAGTATTCTTAATGAAACCCTTTACTTAAAGATCTCTTAAATGTAAATACACTGACTGTATTGTAGAGGAGCTGTATCCCCTGAATTGCATATTCCACCTCCACCATGCACTTTTAAATCTTCATCTCCATATTCTGTTGCTTTTTCCTTCAAAACTTGTCTAATTTTCCTCCTCTCATTTTTGCCTTTATTGTCTTCTCCCAGACTCTTGTCTTTTGCTTCTCATAAATAGATTACCCTTGACAAAATAGTGTATGCTCTATACTCTCAGACTTCCCTACAGTGAATCTTTGTGTTTTCAACATCAAGAAGTAAGAATCCCTGAGACATGACTATTACCAGATTTGCCTCTGTCCTTGTGATAATCCTGGAACATTAGTCAGCTGGCATGGAAGATAGAGTCTTGTAAATATCAGGGCTGGTGTGTCAGGGATTTTCAGAGAGAAAACTGTGTTTATACACACTTAATTCTTTATTCTGATCTTGGTTCTTCACCTTCTTAATACTTGGGCACAAGTGTGTTTTACTTCAGGAAGAATAATTTGGAATATATTTGGGATTATCTTGGGAGAGCAATAAAGATGAATGTGGGGAAAAGAAATCTTTTCTCCCCCACTTCTGGCACCTTTTTTATATCCATGTGATGAAGGAAATGCATATGCATGGTGTTAGAAGATACAATAATCAAAATAAGGGAAGGAAAAACATGGCTGAATCTGTAATGTTTTTTAATGAATTTGTTTTAGTATATCATCAATTTGATTGCATTCTAGTCCCTCAGCATGGAATTATGTCATGTGAGGAAAAAACCTCAATGATAGTGGTTTATATGTGGTACTTAATCCACAAACCAGATGATTTTATTATTATTCTATTGATTTAGCTAATGTATTTATTTTTTTCTTCTCTCCACCCAAATCTCTAGTGGTAAACAGCAGTGAAATTACATTAATTCAAGGAAAAAAAAAAATCAAACCCAGAAGGACTTGCCTTGACATATCTGAGAAACTGAAAGGCTGAAACAGCATTTAAATAAATAAATAATGTTAGTCTGGTGGTGTCTACACAGTGTGTGCAGCCTTTCCTCCAGTTTTTGTTTTCTGCAAAGTCATATGTTTTTAGCTGTGATTGTGGTCTGTGCCAAATGGTTCACCTTGTCTTGTGTAATGAGTATAAACAACTGGTCACTGCACTGACCAATGAAACTAATAAAGATATATGGCACCGTGTGTGCTTAGGGAGTCACATACACAGCCTTAAACTATATGTGACATTTATACCAAAGTAACATGGTTCCAAACTCTCAGTCTATGCTTACAAATTCGGAAGAAGAGCAAACTATTTGACTGATGGTTTGCTACATTTAATATGCTTAGCAAGTGAAATTATTGCCTACTCTAATGCTGTGTAATTATTAAGATACACTGCTTTTAAAAATACCAAGTGAATAATATTGATTTAGTGAACTGCTATTTAGAAAAATGCCAGCGAAGGAGGAATATTTTATTTTAGCTGCCTTAGAGCTGTAATGAGTCTGTACTGAGATATGTATGTGGAAATAAATTATGCACAAGGTAAACTATTTCGTTATACAGTACCCATAATATTAATTAAGCTGTAATTTTACCAACAAAGCTTTAATTTAACAAATAAACAGGAATCATCTGTACCGTTCTTTGAAATATACAACTTTGGGGCTGTAATAAAACATTCAGAAGCACCTGCAATTAATTTTAAAGCAAATAGTATGACTAGCAACTTTAAAGGGTAATTGTAATTTATAATTTATTTATTTGACTTACACTGGATATAATTACAGTTATAATACATTATTATTTTCATACAAGTGTTAGATCTATCTAGTTTACACTTAAAGTGAGCAGATTGGTGTAATAATAGCATATATATTTTCTGCATTTAACAGCACCATGCGAAGTAATAGATACAGATGGACCATTGTCAGCCAGAGCAATTCCAGAGACGCTTTAGCTTACATTAAAATAGATGTCTGTATTTGCCTCTTATCAAGACATTTATGCTGTGTTCAGAAGTTCTGCGAATGCCACACTTATACAGTAAATCTCCTAAAGCATTGGTGTGACTGGGTGATAGTTGTTTTGGAATATGTCTTACAGTTTTGCTGGAAATGTTAACAGTCGGTGATTGTGGCTGTCCTGGTTGCCATTTTTAAACGAAAATTTTCAGGACCATTACACTTTTCAAATTCTATTTACGATTTTTCTTTGTGGCTTTTTTTTTTTTTGTGTAGAGAAATGAAACTGAGAGAAATACTGTTGCAGAAAAAAAGGAAGCAATTATATGGGCCTGTTTTGTTTGTGGCTAACAGAATGCTGAAGTGGCAGATTTGAAAATTTGTAAGCGAGAAAAGCTTAGTGTTCATCTTTATCAGCCAAAGTGGTTTCTTGTTAGCTGAGCAGCAAGCTAGAAAGCGACTGATTTTGACAACATAATTTACATCTTTGTATAAAACTATTGCTGGCAGCCGAACTAATTTGCACTGGATTAGGTTGTTTGTCTCTGCTGCTGACTAACCATGCAATCTATCAGGGGCCGTTTTCAAATATCACTTTTCAACTGTGCCCTTGAGAGGAGGAATTGATCGGAAATATACAGAGCAAAATTACTCCAATAACTTTATAGAAGAAACAATTACTGAATCATACAGATGTGAATAATTCTGAAAAGCTAAAGTAAATGTAATGAATGTAGCTCTGTGTCTATCTGTAACATAAATGCCCAGAGTATTAACATAGCACACATTTGTGTTTGTTATTTTCTTGTTACTTTGAACCCGAAGGAAGGTTTGCAGTGCATGTATGGATAGTATAGAAGTATACTGGCTTTCTGAAATACAGTCTGATTTCTGTTTGTCAGATTAGAATTTCTTTTCTTTTCTTTCAGCCACACTTTGTTTCCTTCCTAGAGAACACATAGGAATGTCTTCTGCTGTGTGGAATAACTTTGTCGACTTTTCCAGCAGAATAGTTAGTTTGGGTTTGATATATAACAATAAGAAGTGCTCCCAACATGAATCCATGCATCTTTTATCATATCTGCTACACGCAAAAATACCACCGATTTTATAATGGGAGAAATTTTTGGTTATGAATGTGGTAGTCTTTCCTTCCTCTCCTCTAAGATTATGGATGATAGAATAACATAAAGGAGGAAAAACTGTTTTTTCAACTGATAACTGGTCCTTAGTCATTTATAAGATGCTCTAGATTAGCTAGCAAACAAAAAACCATTAAGTGCCTATTATTTTAAAGCAGTGGGTACATTTTTCATCACATTTCTCTGATGAATTTTCACTTGTGCATCCTGCTGGAGGTAATTAATTGCTTTCAGTTCAGAGGAGTAATAATGCAATAAATTATGCTGGTATTTCTTGTCAGGGAAGAATCATATTGCTCCTTCCTTACTAAAGCAGGACTACTAATAATCTAGCTGGAGTCACAGACTCCAGGAAATGCCTGCATCATAAACATTTATGTAAGGAATCAGAAGACTAACTACTCCCTAGAATTACATTAAAAAAATTATTCCACTGTGTGAAAATAGCCCCTTGCCATGACAGCACAAGAAATGGGAGGCTGATGCTATGTCTTCACCTGTATTCTTTTTTAATTTTTTTAATCACCTTGAGCACATCACTTAACCTGCCTATGCTTCAGTTCCCTATCTGTGGAACAAAGATGGTGGTGCTGCCATTAACATTGACCTTGAGGCTTCACTACATTAACATTTAAGTTGCTTGATAATGTAAGGAACAGGAATCCAGGTAAATTTACTGTTTAATGATTATCGATGACTACATCTGCTAAAGTTATTTGTCTGGATTGCAATACCATAAAGGGAATTACTTTAGGTTAAATCATCATGTCAAAATAGTTACTCAAAGTGAAACATAAATAGTTCTGTTGTTTAGGGTCATGTTTTATTTGAGGAAGTATAGGGAAATGCATTAATGTCTAGAGAAAGGATGTTCCACATGAAAGGTAGTGCAGAGCTGCCCTGGAGAGTGACCAATATTTAATAATCCCTCGTTGTCATTAAGATAGCTTTTCAGCTGTATAGATTTGCATCCTATGTGGGTAGGCAATATGGAGCATCGAGTGATGTGGCAGTATCTCTGAGAAAGTAGCCCAGACATCACTGCTTAGAAATAATCCCTATTCTGAAACTTGCAGGCAGCTGTGAGGTTGGTAGGCCAAGCAGCTACAAGTAAGGAAAGAATAAATGAAAATTAAACCTTTAGTAATACTTTTTTTTACACTTACTCTACCTTATTGGAAGACCTCCTTGGATAGGCCAAAACTTTGTCTTCCAGACTTTGCAGCCACAACTGCAAACACTATATGGGTAACTAAGTGCTCTTTTTAAAAAAAGAAAAGTGGAAATAATAGATTGTATCACTGTATGACACTTCATATCTGTAGATGTGTCACTGGAGGGACTGTAACAATGGCATGCATTACTCGTCATCATTCATAGCAAGTAGGTGTAGAAACAGATCGAAAGGTGACCTGCTGTACACTAGTCTGTGGGGCCAGATGGCATACACCCACGGGTACTGAGAGAGCTGGTGAAAGTGCTCACCAAGCCACTGTCCACTACTTGCTGTCAGTCCTGGCTAACCCATGAGGTCCCAGTTGAGTAAAGATTGGTAGTTGTGACACCCATCTGCAAGAAGCACCTGAAGAAGGATCCAGGGAACTACAGACCTGTCAGTTTGACCTTAGCACCAGTGGAGATCATGGAACAGATTATCTTGACTGCCATTATACAACATGTGCAGAGCAACTAGCTGATCAGTATGGGTTCATGAAGTGCAGGTCTATGCAAAGTGACCCTCTTAGAGGGTAAGGGAAAGGCTGTGGATGTTCTTTATCTGGACTTCAGTAAATCAATTGACACTCTCTCCCACAGTATCTTCCTGAAAGAACTGGCTGCTCATGGTTTGGTATTTTGACTGTAGTGACCACGACATGATAGAGTTAGTATCACTAGACACAGAAGCAGGGTGATCAGTAAAATCTCAACCCTGAACTTTGGGAGGACTAACTTTACCCTCTCTAAAACTCTACTTAGAATTATCCAGTGGACTAGAGCTTTAGAAGGAAGGGAGGCCCAAGAGAGATGGTTAATATTACCTCTTTGTGCTGGTTTGAGCCTAATCTGAATATTTTAATGAGAGAAATGAGGTCATTGGCTGTGAGAAGAAAGTAACAGTGATGTCTGTATCACTCATTGGTTCTGCTGAGGGACATAAACTGTCAAAATATAAGCAAAGGCTTTCACTACTTCTTCGGTCTGTGTGCCTGGCTGCATCCTGCCTTCACTCCTCTGCATGAAACCAGTGTAACCAGATCTAAGTATTTCCTTCTAACTCCTTATTGGCTTTTGGTATCTCACTTCAGTTCTCTGCAAATTTATCATGTGAGCTATACAGAACTTTATCTGGTTATTGCTGAGATAAGGGGTAGGGGTGGAAAGAAGGGTGATTGGCTGGGAGCCCACCTGGGAAGTCTGACTGTTTGGGAGGGATTTTGATTTTTTTTTTTATTACTTCTAACTTGTATATAATCATAAGCATATATATATAATATATAAAGATATTTGTAGATATGTGCTGTGCTGTAAATATATAGCTTCATCTTACTTCCAGCTGTCTGAGCTAGTCTGGTGAATCTCAGTGCAGGGGGAACGAACTCCTCAAGCCATCAGACTCCTCCAGGGTTAAGAAAAAGCAGTCTGCTTTTCTGGAGACTTACAAAACCCACCTGGATATATTCCTGTATGAACTACCCTAAGTGATCCTGCCTTGGTGGAGAGGTTGGACTTTATCTCTGGAGGTCTCTTCCAACCCTTAAAGTTCTGTGATTCTGTGAAACTCTTTAATGGCTTAACTGATGGACAGGCTCTCTTTCTAACCTGTCCTTCTTTCAGGAATTTTGTTCTCTGTTTTACAGATTGATCATCACAGCATCTTGGCCATCTCTTCTAGCTGATACAGATGGGTACTGAGTAGCTTTCAAGTATTACTATTTTTAAATTGGAAGATACAAGAGGGCTGAAAACTCCGTTTTCTTTCTTAGAGGGTTAAGGTATCTGGTGTTTTAGAAGACTACTATGGGAAAAAAGTAATTAAAAACTATTTTCCATAATATTATTCTCAGGTTACTTTTGGTCAGTGGCTGAATTTTTCACATTGTGCATCTGTCTTCCCTGCCTTTCAGTTCTGCCTGAAGAGTTTGGATTGGAGTGGAGAATGGGAGGAAAAGGTGTGTGGCCTTCATGTGGAGGGGGAGGATTTCTTTATCGCTCCTGCTTAGTGAATGTTGTGCTCGTTTAAGGAAACTGCTTTGCCTGCAAACAACCTAGACCCAGAGGTATTGAGAAGCTCTGCCAATACTTTAGTTTTGGTCAAAGCATATGCCCATTTGTTCCAGTTTGGGTTCTTTTTATGCCAAGCATTAACAGATAAGCTGGATGATTACTCAGGGAGTGCTAGTCTTATAATAAAACCTGACTGATAGGAAGAGGTCTGGCATTTCATTGTCCCTTTTAATCTAAGCAAGCTTACTGCTTGACCTTTTAGGTTAGAGAAGCTTTTGTACTAAGACACTCTTTCACTTGGTTTGGATCTGCTCTTGTGTGCAGAAGTGATAGCTGATTGAATGGGATTCTTAAGAGTTCAGAGGAACAGTTTTGTTGTCCTTTGATTTTTGTTTTTGTTTTTTTTTTTCCTGTATCTGAATTCTGAGTTTGGTTTTGGTTTTTTTGAGGGGGTAGGGGGATTAATTTGCTTTTTTGTAATGGAAGATTATTTTTTCATCAGTGCCAGTGATGCTTATATTTATACAGCTAATATTCTATATGATAGTGAACTGAGACATTATGAATAATAATTAAAAACAGCCTATATGTTTTTTTCTACGTATGATTGCTGTGCTGTGTGTATTCCCTCTGCCAGCTTTTCATGCAAAATTCAACTTTATTTTTCTCAGCAATATTACATATTAGTTTTGCTCTAACAACAGGAACGTGCAAGTTGAAAGCCCGAAGAACTAACAACATAACTTCAACTTGTGTGAAGAATACCGCATTTCATATGCCAGCTATTAGTGAGAAAGTTGTCTTGCAGGGAAGTGAGCCCAGACAAAAAAAAATCTCCCTTTTTCTGACATGAAGGTGGGAGATGTAAACAGTTACAGTGAGATTTCTGTATTGGGTATTGACAGTCTACTTTAATGCAAACACCCATTCCTACTGTCTTTCTTCACTCTGCCATCTCTCGAACTGTTAAAGGAAATGCCATCTAGAAATGAAACATACACACACACACACACACATATATATATATATCTTACAATCATAAAATGGTTTCAGTTGGAAGAGACCTCAAACATCATCTAGTTCCAACCGCCTGCCATAGGCAGGGACAATTCCCACTAGAACAGGTTGCTCAAGGCCTTATCCAACCTGGCCTTGAACACCTCCAGGGAGGGAGCATCCACAACCTTTCTGGGCAACCTGTTCCAATTTTTCACCACCCCCACTGTAAAGAACTTCTTCCTAACATCCAGTCTAAATCTCCTCTCTTCCAGTTTAAACCCATTACCTCTCATTCTGTCATTACAAGACCTTGTAAATAGTCCCTGCCTCCCCAGCCTTCCTGTAGGCCCACTTCAGATACTGGAAGGCCACTACAAGGTCTCCTTGAAGTCTTCTCTTCTCCAGGCGGAAGAGCCCCAACTCTCGTAGCCTGTCCTTGTAGGAGGTGCTCCAGCCCTCTGATCATCTTTGCGGCCCTCCTCTGGACTCACTCCAACAGTTCCATATTCTACTTGTTTTGGGGGCTCCAGAACTGTACACAGTATTCCAGGTGGGGTCTGATGAGAGCAGAGTAAAGGGGCAGAATCCCCTCCCTTGCCCTGCTGGCCACACTTCTCTTGATGCAGCCCAGGACACAGTTGGCTGTCTGGGCTGCATGTGCACGCTGCTGGCTCATGTTGAGCTTTTCATCAACCCAGACCCTCAGGGCTGCTCTCCAGCCATTAACCACCCAGCCTGGATACGTGCTTGGGATTGTGCTGACTTAGGTGCAGGACATTACACTTGACCTTGTTGAATTTCATGAGATTGGCCTGGGCCCACCTTTTCAGCCTGTTCAGGTCCTTCTAGATGGTGTCTCTTCCCTCTAGCAAGTCGACTGTGCTACACAGCTTGGTGTCACCTGCAAAAACACTCCCTGTATTTACAAGATGTCTTTCCTCTCTACCAACCTGTAGTTTCACGTAGGTGCTTGTGGGAAACCCTTCCTTGTGCTGTGCTGTGTCTTGATGGCTGCTATAGTCTGTTAGATTCAACAATGAAGCTGGCACAGCAGAACTTTACTCTTATTGCAAGCCAGCCTTTCAAATTTCAGAAAGTTTTTTCTGAGTTTGAATCCTTTCTTTCCCCCTTTTTCATATGTATTTCAGGCTCTCTTGCTATGTTTTTTATGCCTGCTTCTTCAGGAGTTATGAGAGTAATCTTGAAATTTACTTAAGAGTGCGTTTACAGTTGTTAATTATGTTTGTTCTACACCTTGAGAGAAGGTCTTTAGTCCATAGTTTTTCTGTGTAGTACCACCCCCCAGCCCTCTAGTTACTGGAAAGATTCCTCTCCTTGAGCTGTCATGTGGCACTAGAGAGCTAAGGGCTGTAGAAAGAAGTATTTGTCACAGAGATGCTGCCATTTGACTGTCTGTTATAGGATTGGTGGCATTTTTAAAGGTAGGTAAGACTTTTCCCAGCTGTTCCAGTTTATTGTATGGTGCAAAACTTTCCCCTTTTACAAATTCCACATTGAGAAACTGTCAATAATTTTAACTTTCAATGTAATTATAGCTCTACTTTCAAAGAGGTGACAAGATGTGGATTTTGAAAAAGTGTTTTTTTTCCCATTCCATAGTAGAGATAAAATCAGGAAATGCTTATTCTCATCTTTCTGGAGTATCTATCAGGTCTAAGAGTGCCTTTAGGAAATGCCTTGGGAAAGTGGTTTCATCTAAACCAAATTATTTTGAAACCCCAGATCATCTGCAAGTGAAATACTCCAGTTGCATACTCTAAACGATGATTATTGTCTAGACTGCTTTGTGCGCTCAAAGGCACACACTAGGTTGCTTCTTCATCCTCCTGTCTGTAATTCACCCTTCATCTTTTAACTATTCCAGGATATCAGACAGTTTGACAAATTTCTTTTGCTGTGGTATTGTTGAACAGTGTAAAAAGCATTGGTGAGCACTTACTTAAGCTTATGAGTGCACTCCAGACATGCAATCTGGATATTTAGTGCCCAAAATACATGGTTTGAACAGGGTACAAGAAAAGTGATTCATCACAGGTTGGCATGTTGTATTCTTGTAGTACAGACAGTGCAAAAACAGACAACTTTTTTCAAGTAGGTTTGAAAGTTAGTGATCTGACCAGCTACAGAGTTCTGTCTCATGCCAACTAGAATGGGTTCCTCTCTGAAGAGTGCTAACTCACTTGTCTTCAGTTCATAGGTCTAAATTTTCTTCTAGCTACTAGTGTGGCTTCTCACTAATCTTAAAATGAGTGAGGAAAGAATGTGGAGATGAGAAGTCAATTGTACTCTGACAGAACATGGTTGCCCTCGCTTTATTGATTGATGTCAGACAATTTAGCAAGCCTAGTATTTCTGGTTACCCAGATAATGAGTTAATTAATGTAGTGGTAGAATTCTTGCAAGTTGCTGGTTTACCATTTTAATAAAATTCAAACCTTTTAACTTGTGTGCATTATTATTTTTTTTAAGTCATATGAAATAGTTGTGAACAATGAGATGAGTTACCTTACCCTGTGGAAATAGTCTCTTGCGTTTCTGGTCCAGCCTTTTACCCTCTTAAAAGTGTTACCTCGTGCTCCTACTTGCTAGGATGAGCAAAAGATCCTTCTTTTCAGCAAATACATCTGTTATGTGACTGCTCATTTAAAGATTTAGGCCAAGCATTGTCCTTGGAGTATGAAGCATACTGGATGGAGAAATCTGTCTGAGTTGTCAAAGCTTTTGTCTTGTGACTACGATAAAATTAGAAACTACTTTAAGTGAGCAGTCTGTCACTTCCCTTCCACTTCCACAGTCTTACTGAGTTTGATATTAAGCTTCAAGCATTATGTAGCATTGTGAAAGTCAGACAAGTGTGCAGTTAGCAGAGCTGAGAAGCTTAACACCTGTGGGAAAAATCTAGGTAAAAATCCAATAATTTGTCAGAGTGCCATGGTTTGATGGGTGTTCATGGTGAATAAACAGGCCCCAAGCTTTCTCAGTCTGTGCTTCACTATAGACTGCATAGAACTTGTGAGATCCTGAGCTGCCAGGAACCTGTGGATGTCTCCTGTGGATAAAATGAAGGCTGATTATTTTACACTGATAACATCCATATATAATGCTCATGATCTTGATGCACAACACCAAGGATCACAGATGCACAAGGTTAGAAGGCTCCTGGATCTTTTTCCTTATCAGCTACCTTTGCTGTGTGATCAGTGCTTCTCAGAGATGCTAATTTCTGTGATGCTGCAGCGGTTGACTAGATAGTGATCTCATTTGGCCAGTGTGGTTAGCCAAGGGCTTGCCATCGCTAGCCAGCTTGGTCTCAATGCTGACCTTACTGTAGGCTCTTTAATTTGTCAGGCTGTCATCTCCAATGGCATCAGTCAGGATCCCTTAGCTGGGCTGGCTGTTGCTAATTCTGTGCTATCAAGCGTATTAAAATCTTATTCCGACAACGAAGGTTCTTAAGTGTTGTTTATGCAGACAAATAGTTAAAATTCCCCTTCTAAAAGATTAAATATTATAATAGCATAATTAGAAAAAAGTTACACAGTTTAACATAACATTTTTTCTATTTATATAAGTGACAACTATTTTTTTTTTCCTCCTAGCTTTAGGAAAGATTTTTCAACTTCATAATTTTAAAACATTTTCTCCTACACATGTCATTGTTCTTTTAAATAGGATCTGCCAGAACAACTCTGAGCAAAAGCTCTGCATTTTCACATTATTATCTCATTGTCTATCCCTAGTGTTATAGCCTTACTGTGACTTCCTAACTAATCAGCTATTTCAACTTTCATTCCATAAGCTTTATGTCTCAGTGTAATTAAATGAGCATTAAGTCCTTTTTTTACTAGCAAAGCCTGAAAGTTCTGATATTACAGTAATAAGTGTGAAGTGAATTTTGAATGGCATTTATATCCTTTCATGGGCTCTAAATGTTTGATTTGCATAACTAGTTAAAATGATATCAGAGCAGCATATTGATTTAATTCCATCTCAGAAAACTGTTAATTAATAATGATAATAAATGTGTCAGTCCTTTATTATCTGCTTTGAATTGGTGATGATGTCTATATTAATACTACTTCAGTAATAGACCTCTGCTGGCTATTGTTGGCAAAGCTTTGATGACTTGAATAACTAGCAATCAGAATTTATAAAATTTATTGCAGATCAGATTTTTAAAGAATAGTCATTTTATCATGTGTAATTTTATTAACACCTACTACTTAACATTTTATTTAAATAAATCACTAAGAACAGAAAGTGGCAGGGCTTTTGAACAAAGAAGAGGGTGTAATTTATTAAACTTTTTTTTTTTTTTTGTCCTTGCAAGTTAGATTTTAATGAGGGAGCACCCTTCAGGTGAAAGAGGTAACTGGAAGAAATATGTGTATTTCAGTTTTCTTTCACACTTCAACAGCAATGTCTTTAAAACCTCCTAACCATACCTAGGAGTAATTTGTGGAAGAGATGCTTTGTCAGTAGAGGTTTTCTTTTTGTTGTTATGATTTTACTGGTTTTTTTTTTTTTTTTTCCTAATGTTGTTGTGGTATGTGTTGCTTGGAATCCTGCTTCTTTCAGACTGAAACTTCATTATCTTCCATTAATTTTTTGCTGTTGCTGTTTAGTGCTAAAACAGAAGATAGCACTAAATCACAGATGGTTTAGGGTCTTACTTTCCTTATTCCCTTTTGGAAACTGGCAAGAGATTCCTTTATTCATGATGCGTAAATTGGATTTTGGTTCCTTTTTCAACAAGAAACATTAACTGTCCTGGTAATCAGCACCACACTACCTTATGGAACTCCATTACAAGTGACTAGAAATGAAAGCACTCAGTTTTTGGCAGCAGTTAATGTTCTGTACATTAAATTAGCTTTTAGATGAGGAAATATTTTGGAAACTGACTTTGGAGGTGTTTGATTTAGTTTGCACGGACCCTTCATATATGTCTTGGGACCAGTTTTATTAAAAAAGTAGTGATGTTGATTACTTTTCCTACAGCTGTATCCTTGGGCTAGGGAATTTTTATATGTGTTGGTCTGTATCTGTCTAGTCTGAAAGAATTTGAGCTAAAAATGACAAGCAATTCAGCTGCCAATAAAGCTTGAAAATAGCATACCCAATTAAAGACTTGCCTGCCAAGTTTAATACTAAGATTTTAATCACAAAACTTGAATTCTTTTATATCTGATTTTTTAAATTTCATATCATGCCTTTGAAAATTTTGTTAATTATCTTTTTCTGTAGAGAGCTGCAGCTGATTAATACAGAATCATAGAATCAGTCAGGGTTGGAAGGGACCACAAGGATCATCCAGTTCCAACCCCCCTGCCGTGGGTAGGGACACCCTACCCTAAATCAGTAGCCCTAAGGACAGAAAAGTAGGGAGTGCCAAAATAATGGCATACTTCTAGTTTCCTAAGCACAACACTCCTCTAAGTTATCTTTGTGCAATTTGGTATGAACAGTGGTGAACTTGTTCTGATGTCATCAGACACTGTATGGAAAAGGCTACATAGCACAAAACTTGAGCTTAAAAATTCTGTTGAGAGGAAGTTGAAAGCACTATAAGCAAAACTCAAGCTGGATGCTACAAGTAACATCAAATTTCTGGAGACCTCTGTTTTCATTTGTGTAAGCATGATGATAGCTATGACAACAAAACTAACTTTGTTTCCTTGCAGTAACAGTTTGACTGTCAAAAGAAGGGGGGTTTCTATCCAAATTTTTAATCTCATCAGTGAAATTTCTTGTGTTTCTTGGAGAACGCTGCTTTCTGGCCATTCTTACTTACCAGTTGAGCTCCATTTAGAAAACTTTTGGTCTGGTTTTACACAACAGTAGAATAACCCATAACTGGACTTTAGGTGTGATGTTTAACCAACATGTTAGTGCATGAATGAAAATCCCAAGTGTCTCTTTAAAAAGATGGGTAGGGAAGCATGATTTGAATGGTGAGTGCTCTAAGTATCTATTGATAAATACAGCTTTTAGAAAAGATTCACCTCTCTCCTATACCTTGTTTCAAATATGGAAATCCAAATTTATCCCCATGACAGTGTTGACAGATGGTGAGTATGTGTTGCTTGGATGTCTGTCTTTTCCTCTTAAGAAGCTCTGGTCTGTTCTTTGGTGCTCCAGGAAGACAGTATCATGTGTCCAACTCTGTCAGATCACATTCATTCACCCTTGATCCACTGCTGATTTAAAGTTTCTTGCTCCCCAAAGAATGGGAATTTGGTCCATTTCCACTAAATTGTTTGGCCAGCTGGTTTTCATGGGGTTGATATTTTTAATTTAATTCCTTTTCTGAAAGCCTTGCTTAAAAGTTTGTTAGCCTTTGAAGCTGGGAGAGAGACAGTGTGCAAGTCTAAGAATAGAGGGAAAATGTTGTATTATGTTTCCTTTGTCAGTGGGTTGCCCTTTTATGTATTTTCTTAAGTTCCTGACAAGATGTGTTTGGAGATGAATAGCCATCAGTTACGCTTAAAAATGCCTTTTCTCTTTCTGTGTGTGTTTATAAATGACAGTGATCTTAAGCAGTATAACTCGGTCTCCACATGCTCTTTATAGAAATTATAACTGATTTTCTGATTTTAGAGAATTTGTCTTTGCCATATTTATTTGAGGCAATGTTAAACAGAGACCACTACAGCAGCCAATTATAGTGAGACACAGAGAACATTATTGGCAATTGGAACTTCATAAAGGTAATAGAGAAGTTTTAAGTATCAATGCTGGAATTTGTCCAGACCTCTGGAGTTAAAACTCCTTCTGTTGTGGTTTCTTTTTTTGGTGTGTTTGGGTTTTTTTTGGCAAAGAAGCACAGCTAGACAATGTTTTGCCTATTAAATTACTTTTAACTTGCACTTAAAAAAAATAGCTGCACACTCTCCCTGACTCCTCTTACCCCTCTAAGTCATTGTCTGTGCCCCCCCCCAGTTTTGTGTGCACTTTGCAATATAGTTATGGTTTTCATCACTGGCATAAATCAGATGTAGGTGACAATATATCCAAATAACCTCTTTGATGCATGGTTTTTGTTAATAATTATGTGCTGCTAATAATTAACAGGTGTGTGAAAGAATGAATTAGTAATGAGAAGAGAGTTTGTAAGCCGTCTGTTATCATCCCTTGATAAATGCAAGCAAGGGCATAAGCTGAATACAAAGGCCCTTGATTATAATTTAATGGGATTTGATAAATTAACCCCTTTTGTTACACCATGATGCTGTGCTTTTATTGTGGGAAGTTTGCTGCCTGATAGTAACAAAATCGCTGTATTTTAAATCTAATCTTCTTAGAAAGAGAGTAGTCAATAAAATATCCAGAATATCTCACTTAGGATTTTGAACTTTGTTTTCAAAATGGCTCGGGAAGTTAGTAGCTGTCCAGTGGTTACTGAAACAGAAGTTTTTATAGGCACTTCCTCAAATTATGAGTGTAAGTGCATCCATGAACTCAGATATTTCCTAAATTTCAGTCCTTCAGACTGTGAACACTCACAAACACTTGCAAAAGAGCCTGTTGTGCTGGGGAAGCAAAAGGTTTCACAAGTGGCAATTTTTGGCTATTAAACATGAAAACCATGACAGAAAGTGTGATCTTCATTCCGGTGTGGCCTTCAGAAATTGCTCAGAAAATGATTGTTTTCAAGAGCCGGGAACCTGGTTTAACTGTGCACTTCTAACTAGTTGCTCTTTGTGGATCAGGCTAACAGAAAAAAATTGTACAAGTTCAATAATTTAAAAATTTTCTTTTAAGATGACCCAAACTGTGTGCTCTTTTTTCTGGATAGTTTTATAAAACCTTTCTATTGCTTTGGTGTATCTCGTATTTGGGTTTTATTAGTGATGACTTTATGTCCCTTGCTTTAATAAAGTCCTTCTTTTTTGTTCTGTTTAGTTTTCAAAAGACTTCTGTCCTTAGATACATAGTGTATGTGTGTAAATAAGAAGTGTTGGACTTCAGAACTTGAAATGAAGATATTAAAGTTATGATGGAATAATATTTGAAAAGCATTATACTATATTTGTGACAGTTGGCTGGCTTGAAAAATATGCTATACTTGACATAAAAAGAGATCTGGAGCTGCAAACCTGGATGGTTGCAGGCACTTTTATTCATTCTTCAAAATATGTTCACTTTTGTCTTGAGAGACAGTCCAAAAAAGCTACTGCTTTGTTGCTTCTATTCCTATGTTGTCATATTTACTGACTTTAATAGATATGTAGCACATTTGAGATGTGACTTACAGTGAGAGGAAGAAAAGCTTAGAGGGTTTATGAAAGTGGGACTTGCATATTTATAAAGAGAACTGAAGTCTGACAAAACTTAGGTTGGGACTGTTGGTTTTGAGACATGGTTGTAGGAGACATCTATCAGTTTTCTGTGCAGTACCTTTGTGTTGAGTCAACAGCATCTTTCAGAATTCTTCAGGTGATAGACATAGTTGAAATGTCTTAAATTCCGATCAAGTTTTCAGTGTTTCACTGGCAGATTCTTCTGTTTCCTTCATAAACTGTCCAGCAGAAGGTCACCTGTGAGCTGAGAGATAATAATGTTTTCTAATCAGTGCTCTTTCATGGCATGGCAGCCAATGACATATTACTGTTCTATTCTAAAGATGGTGTGCTGCTTATTTAGCTACTATTTGGTATTAGGTGAGATCAACATAATACCTGAAATCAGTGGCTGCAGTTCTTCAAGAAATGAGCTGGTACTTATCCTGCAAGGACTGTTCTGAAGCATGGAGAGCCGTGCTAGCTAATGAAGCTCACAGGTCTAGCCCTAACCCATCCTGACTCCTGTCTTTTTTTGATCTTCATGTAACATGTGATTAGTGTTCTGTAAGATACTGTGTTAGCATTCCTTTCTTTGGGAATAGGTAAGTGCTTTCAAATACTCTGGAGATTTGTGAGGATGTGTCTCTCATTAAGTGAGGGCTAGATTTGAGTTTCTTGCTACGAACAGTGTTTGCGGTTTGTCATTTGTACATTTATGTTAGCTAAAGGAAGGGAATTCCAATCTGCTGAGCCTGAAACTCATGCACGGTTATCATCTTTGTTCCTTTTTTGGAGTACAGTTTTCTGTGACCCTTTTGGGGAAGAAGGATCTGCTTAACTAATTTACTTCCCAGAACTATGAGATGCACCATTGCATAAGACTGTATTTGAAACAGACACTTTTGCCTTTTTATTTTTTCAGTTGAGTGCCGTAATCTCCAGAAAGTCAAAAACCCCCTCATGCTGACCTTTAGCAGGGACTGTACAACCACACTGTCCGTTGGGAAAGTCAGTCAGGTTTTGTAGTGGCTTGTTGTATGGACAGAGCCTTACTTTTTTGCATCTATGTTCAAGTTTGGCTGCAGCAAGGTGACAGTTACTTTTGGCAGGTATGTGAAATGATCGTATTTTAGAATTTTGAAATTGCAAAGTTGGTAGACAAATTGTGTGTTGCTAATCTTTTTGGATGGCTCTGAATGCTCCCTGAGAACTGCCTGTATGGTTAATGAACCAAACCTGCTCAAAACCACTTGAGATTGGTGTCAAAGCAAATGCTTACAGTTGAAGTTTGCTTGTTTGTATAGTATAAATAGTGAATGGCTGCTCTTCAGCCTTTTATTACCACCGCTTTTGCACAGTGAACTAAAACATCCTTCTCTTTATCTTTGGTTCTTAATTTCCTTTTTTTTTTTTCACAAGAAACTTCCTGAAGGGCAGCCCTGCATTTGTTAACTAGTGTTCAGTGACTGGAGCGTCAACTCAGCTGTGCAACATGCCAACACTAACTGCTCCTAAATAACATCTATTTGCATAGTGCATTGAGAGCTGTGAACTCTCTTCTCATTAAGTGTGAGAGAACTTCTGCTCAACCAGAAGCACCCAAAACTGAGCTGTACTCCTGTGGGGTTTTTCTACTGTGAGCCTTTCTGGTGTATTGCACCACTGTGACACTTTTTGAGGTGACTGATGTAATAACATTGCAATGAATGGGAGGAATAATTTAAAGGGATTGTATGCTTTGCCTTTCGTATCTCTCACTCTTTACGCTGTCCTCTTATATGTGGTAACTTATGTTTTGGGTGATATTTCAGCACTAATCAGTTAATGGTAAAGCGAGGAGGAAACGAATAATCTATTGAAAACACCTCATTGCTAAATTCAGCACTCTTGAGCTTCAGCTTTGCAGTTCTTTGTGTGAAATTATGTAGTGATGTCCAGCAATATTTTATTGCAAGTTATGTTTTGTAATACTTGAGCAATATATAACTGTGATCAATGTTGTGACCTCAGGGAAATTGCTTATATAATTACAGAAAGTTTACAGTAGTAAGACAAGGAATGGGGGAAAATATATCACTGTAAAATATAAATATGTTTAAATTACATTTAGGATTTGGAATAGTTCCTTGCTTGTGTTTTACAGAGTAATCTGTGATTTAAATCAGGTTTAGTTGTGGGTTTTTTTCTAAATTGGGTATTATAAATCAAGAGTAGTTGCTGCATATAGCACACAAGAGGATTTCTTATACATTTTAATGTTGCATAAGTAAGAAATACCAGTAGTTCAGCAGTAAAATTGCAAATGTAAGCAAAAGTGAAGATTTTTCTGAATTTAACTAGGTTGCATTTGTTTAGTAAACTCCAGCTATAATTTACTGTTTTATTGCATTTGCTGTTGAGAGCTTGCTAGCTTTAAGGGGGAGGGAGAAGAAAAGGAAGCAACTGTGTTGTAATTGCTCTGGAGCTGGGGGGGAGCAGATAGTGAAAATACTAAATGGTCTGCATACAATAGGTTAAAGTAGAGAGAATAAATCTTGGCAAGATAGTACACTCCTGCAGAAGCGTTTGAGACTAAGGAACTTTTGGCTTTGTGCGTTCTGTATTTGTGGGGTAGCACAATTCCTAGTGAAAACCTTAATCTCAGGATGTTGTAGTTACGCCATTGAGAGTTTGGAGGCAAGAAAGAGACAGCTTTTACTATTGATGAGTTTTGATATGTAAAACCCAGAAATGTGGGTAGTTCTGCTTTAAAACACAAATACACCCATTTTGTAAGTAAGGAGGTTTAAAACTTGATTGGAATTTGCTCTATGGTTCTGCATATGCATTCTTTATTTCTGGCGAGATTTCTTTATCTCTCAGTCTGTTAATATAAAACCTGGCTTAGTTTAACTGTGGTTTGAAAGAAGTGAATGCTGGGACTGGGCTGGATGATGTTGATTAATAGGTGTGCGAGGGTGAAAGACTCCAGGGCCAAGCAGTAGGTCCATCTTGGTGGCATCTGATGTTGATTGGCTTTGTCCTGCGCGGCTGCGCTGGAAGAGCGGACATTAAGATTAAGTGATGCTGTCGTGTTGAGGAGCACTGCACTGCATCATTCTGGGAAGAGACAGCTGTGGTGGTTAATCCTTCATCACCAAGGGAGTGCTGCCAGCAGAAAGATATACAGCCAAAGATAACCCTCCATAACTTGTGCTAAAGATCAGAAAACTTTGAATTCACATCCATCTGCTTAGTCTGGGGTGAAGATGAAAGATAGGCAGAGTAGGAAATAAAAAAACCTCCTGTGGGATTAATCTTAGACACAGTATGCAGCACGCGGTGAAAAGGCAGGAGCTAACTTTTCACATAGGTCTTAAAGGAACTGGATCATTCAAAATCCAGAAATTTAGTTTTATTGCAATTACTATAATGTTCATACTCACAATGCTCATTTAATATGTACACCATATCTTTCCTGGAAGTGGTTCAAGGATGCCAATATTCTTAGTGTAAGGTTTAAAACAGACAAGTGAATCTGTGAATGCTGCACCTCTAAGTGACATGTGGGAATGAATGACAATGGAGCTTTTAGAGTAATCTGTGATAGGGAACTTTTTATTTACTTTTATGCTTAGCAGGTCAATTCTGAGTTATAAGAATATGTTTGTCTTGAATGGTTGTGAACAGAGGCAGCTATATTGTTATGCATAATTTATTCATGTAAAGTGAAAGCCATTACAAGGACTACCTCAAGTTGTCATCTTTGGAAATTAATTGATATGAAAGAATAAGATAGCCAAGAGGAAAATATATACAAATGTATTTCTTTGGAGAGTGTCTTCTAAGCTGTAACCAAATTAACAAAATACAGTTCAATGGCAGTCATTAATGATAATAATGACTTAAGACATTTGTCCATTATTTTAATGTAGACTGTCATTTTAACATGCATTTCAAGCCTTAAAGTGATATTTTAAAAGAAATTCCGTATTGAATGATGAGGAAAAGGGGGCAGTGCAGTTTTTGTTATTATTATGATAGCTATTGCTGTGAGGAAACTGGATTATTTAAGCATATTGGTGGTTGGGTGGGGGTGGAAATAGAAAACCACCCTCTTGCAGCCTTGGCACACAGAGGAGTGGAACATCAGTGGCGGGCAGGAGCAGTTCTTGCTGAGCCTGTCCTTGGGGTCTGCCTACTTCTGCTTCAGATGATGTTTTGCAGTCAGTGGTTTGGTGAACCTCATGAGGTCTATTTAACATCTGCGTGATACAGGTTGTCTACAGAACCAACTGAAACAGAAGCTAGGTATTTGGGTGGCAGAGAGGCATAGTTCATATTAAGAAGGTCCTTTAAAGCTCCTCGCAAAAATATAGGCACTTAGATATACTGTTCCAGCAATACTGGGAACAATGAAGCTGTAGGAAAGACTTACATTCCTGATGCCTAAATACTTAATATTTGAGGCAAATTTTATGCCCTAACTCATAATGAAATAGATTCTCAGTCAATGTTCATGGGAATTAGGCACCTGAGTCCTTGAAAACTGGCTCAGAGAGCTCAGTGTTCTCACAGATTGGTATTTCATATGTTGTAGTTACTGCTGCACCACACTGTCTTCGGAGGCTGGTAATTGTTGGCACTATTCAAGTACTGATAGGAAGATGTTTTCATATGGGCTTTCGAAAATCCTCCACCTACTCAGCATGTCAGGTCTTTTTGTTATAGAGTCACGGATGCTTCAGAAAGAGTAAATGCATTTTATCAAAGCCAAATTTTCTTCACCATTTGGCTAGCTATAAAATATGACTGTCTCTTATGCTATTACATACTGGTGTCTTCCAGTGTTTAGTGTGATGTTTAATTGCACTTTGGTGGTGAAGTATTTTGGTCAGGAACTGCCGAAGTTCTTTGAGATGAATAATGGTATAGGTTCAGGTTTTTCTTCAATTAAGAAAATCCAGAATGAGAGCTGTAGTATATCTGTTGATGTCTTCTCAAGGGTAATAACGAGATAGCAGTTTGGGCTCTGGTTTTTATTGAGCTTATTCACTTTCCTATAGTCATAAAAAATATCAATTAAACGAAAAAAGCATTTCATCATTTGCAGAGAAGGAATTTCAGTTGTATCAGCAAAGTGCCCTTTGAAGCCATCTGCACTTTCTGTCTCTCACACTTGTGCTCCCAAGTGTAATAAATCTTTTTCCTGGCTTTCTGTTTTGTGTTGTTGGTTGTGGGTTGTGTGGGGTCTTTTTGGTTTTATTTTTTTATGAAATAGTTATATTAATCTTAACAGTTGGAGTTTCTTGATAAATTCATCCTGCTGTTAAATCTTAGGTTATGACACTCTCAGGTAAGGTGTAATATATATTAATGTGTCATTTGAATTTAATTAGAAATAATGAACCAATAAATACCAGCTGCTATTATATGGGACAAGTATTTCTAAGCAGGCTAAGTCTGTTAGTGAGTTAATTTAACATTGTGGCAAATATCCTAATTACTTTAATATCTACATTACAGTATTATCATAGAAATCAAAATGGCATTTCTGACTTTTATAAGTGAAATGGAAAAAATTCGTTTGGATAGGTTTACATATTGGGAGGAAGAAGTGTATAAGCCAGCAAATACGTGAAAAATGACCACTGGCTTTTCTTAATAACTGCTCTGCAAATTCACTAGAGGAAGAATAAAAAAATAATGCTCACACTGTAGAAGAAGAAATTGACTGTAAGGAGAAATTTTCTCACAATACATACACTTAGGAATAGAGAAAGAAGTACAGCTTCTCAGCAGGATTCTTTTCTTTTTCCCCCTTTTTTAATTTTTTTCCCCCCTTTGACTGCAAACTGCATAAACTACGAATATGGAATGGATGAGGTGATCTTTGATCTTTTGAAGTCTTCTAACTGTAGATTTGGTGATGGCTTTACATTGCCTTGTAAAAGTTCTGGTGGCAAAAAGGTTAATGAAAATGAACAGTTCTTTGTATGCCTATATATTTGTCCAAATCCAAATGTTTAATAGAACACAGGTTGAAGTGAGCAAATTTGTTCATGATGAATGCTGAGGCCAACAGTTAGAAAGGAATGGGTTAATACATTGACTAATGTTGTAGGTTTATAAGAACTGGCCCTTCTCTTTGTTCTTTTTTATCTATACATTTATCATGTTCAACTTGGCAACTGAAGAAAATAGCTATTTAAGTTGTAAAAAATGAATCATTGTGCAATTTCTTGAACTGTATGATATAACCAAGCCTAATAATATTATAAAGCAGAAGTTGTAAGCCTTGGGATACTTTGCCTCACTTAAAAAATAAATATATTATTTTAAAATGAGCCATGAGCATTTGCTACTATCTATAATGAAAACCAAAGAGCATTCATATGTGTTTAATAAAGCTGTAATTTCCTGTCCAAACCGGTAAGGACTAATGGTGAATCTTTACCTTCAGCTGCTGCGTAAACTCTGGTACATTTAGAAGTGGCTGAACTGATGGATTGCGTGTACATTTGGGATACAGGCTCTTTGACTTAAAACCTTCTCAAGATGTAACAAACAAACAAACAAAGAGCCTTCTCTTTAAAAGGAAAAAAGATACTGTGAAAAGAATGTTCCATCCTCTGCAAGGTAGACCAAAAGGTAAAAACTAATACGTATTTGTTGTGTCAGCTTTGTTTCACACTACTGGATGTTGCATGTTTACAGCTGGTTCTGATGCAGCTGTCAGGGTATAATTGATGAGCATTATCATTTAAAGTGTAAAAGAAAATGTCTTGGCATAGAGGAACATGATAAAGTGCCATCTACCAGGCATTGTGGACAGATGTGGTCACCATTTCTTTTTTCTCCTCACTCTTTGCCTTTCTTTGCTGCCCTTGCCAGAATCTACAGAAGTCATCGGGAGCAGCTCAGCCCAGCCTCCAGCTTTCTAATATCACTTTGGTAGTTGTCAGATCATATGAAATGTCAAAATTCATGTGGCCGTCGTGAAGAGATATATTTAGTACAGCTGCTGCATACCTACGTAGTACCTCTGACATTGACATATTAGTTATGCTGTC
Organism: Tricholaema leucomelas; assembly: GCA_013400475.1. NCBI lineage: Eukaryota > Metazoa > Chordata > Aves > Piciformes > Lybiidae > Tricholaema lacrymosa > Tricholaema leucomelas. The sequence goes on along the minus strand of WAAF01010411.1, from coordinate 682,735 downwards.
TTTTGCAATCTGATATCTTTAAATTTGCCACCTTGTTAAGTTTTGATTAATGTGATTCCATTTCACTAAAGTAATTGGCTTGGCCTGTTGTAGAAAATAATCAGCCTTTCTATGGAACAAATGCTAGAACATGCTAATGAGGGAGTGAGTTCGTTAAATTGATGGCGTGGAGTGACAGTTATTAATGATTGTTATGATAAACAGACGAATGCGAATTGGGATGAGTTGGGCAAAAGTGACAGTTTAAAAATAACGTATATTGGAAAGTACTAACGAAGTAATATACTGTTAGGAAAACAATCATGCAAGTTGTCAAGGGAAGAAGTGTAATTATACAGCTGCACAAGCTGCCTGGGAGGACAGGGACCTGGCTGATAATGGACACTTTTTTTTGTTGGCAAGGGGAAAATATGCTATGGCAGAGAGGAGTAGAGATTGATAAATTAATTGGCCTTTCTCATTGTTCCAAGAGCAAACTTGGCCAGCAATAGCCAAGCAGATTAGGTAAATAAATGAAGTGACCAGATCTTCTCTGCATCTGACCCATTCCCTGCCCATTCTTTTGAATTCACCTATGCCTGAACACACTACAGTGAAAATATTTATAGCATTTTAAAACCAGATGCTTTGTATTACAAAGAATTTTGTCTTAATATGAAGGCTAATTAAAAGAAGTCACCAGCCTTATGCAAAGTGTTTTTGAAAGCAAGATAGAGGATGCAAGTGTGTTGAATTTTTATTGACCTCCCTTTTTTTTCAAGTAAAATCTAAACAGAGCTGTCTACCTGACACCTTGCAGGAAAAAAAATGCAGAGAGGCATTGCTAGTAGGAGTGTTTGGGAGATAGAGATATGGCGCTGCTTTGGCTATGCCGTTGGGTAAGTTTGGTGTTAAATGGCTTGAGGTTGCTGGTTGTAGAAGACAGCCAGCTGAACCTGAGACTGACGGCAGTGCTGCACCTAATTTAGCTGCCTGATCGCCTGTGTAGTTGACTCAATGAAAGAGGATAAATGTGGAATATTATCATAATAAGGAGACACAAATTAAGTAGGCCACTATGAAAAAAAAAATGAAGTAAAACAAGCATCAAAAAAATGTAGTGTGGGCAGCGATACTCCAACTGCTTATGAAGGTTGGTACTAATAAGAATGCTAGGTAGAACAATGCGAGCCACTTCAGTCTCTGTTCTGATGCAGAGAATTGCGGGGATATATTTAGGCAAGAATGGAGGTGAATTGTCAGTGCTGTTTCACTTTTACTTGCTTGTTTGTACGGGCTTGTATTTAAATATTACCTTTCCTCCATGAAAAGTGAGCAAATTACCATATTCTTCATTAGGGCAGGGGAAGCAATTTTGCAAAAGTTGGCTAAGAGAAAGCACTGTCATCGCTGTCAAATTCCAGCTGCTCAAGACACACCAATGAATAGAAGATGGAGAAGAGTTTAGATTTTATATGACAGGCTACAGCCATATCAGAACTGAATGGAGCCTGTAAAATGATCGCTTAGCCATTTTGCTAGATGTTTTACTGGATTCAGCTTGGTCTTGGTCTTGCATGGGCTCCAATAATCGTGTTACCAATTCCTTATGGCAGCCCTCAAGAACATGATCTGTTCACTAACCTGGCCATGTTTCCATTGGTGCCCTAGCTTGTCGTAAGTACTAGTTTGTACAGTTGTAGACCTGCGAACACTGATTTTCCAGATAGAATCATTTAAGCAAAATCGAATCAGCAAGGATAATAATCCTCTTTATTAAGTGTAGGCCTTTCTCTTTTTAGTCTGTTAAGAGTGAAATCCCCCCAGTCCTTGGTTTTCACTGTTAGTGAAAGGAAGGAATAAATAAATTTTGGGTTCCACAGAGCTTTTAATTTTCTGTGTTGTGTCATAGATTGAATGTGTGTCAGGTATAGCTTAAGAAACAGCTGATTGGTAGCTTAATGAAATTTATCATTGTGTATAGATTCTATCATACTGAACTTCATTGTTCTATCTGGAACATGTAAATCAGTGAATAAAATGCCTTAAAAAAACCCAAACCAACAACAACACCAAAAGCAAAACAAAAAATATACCAATTCCCAAATTTGTTAGAGAGAAAAACAGGCATTAAATGACAAACTATACTGTACTTATGTCAATTATGATTGGTTTACCATCGTAATACTTCCTGAATGGATTTATGTATTGAACTGTTACCTAAGCCTTCTCTTTCAAAACAGATTGTAAGGAAAAACAGCCTTAAAATCTTCCTTTCAACATTCACTATTTTGTTTCTGACTCTCAACAAACTTTGTTCTTTATCCATTACTTCCATTGCCAAACCCTGATTTGGGCTCTTAGCCTTGTCTAGTCCAGAGGTATGATATTGTTTTGTCTATCTCTGACTTTTAGGATTTGCCAGCATTTCCATTTTGGTGTGGATAAAACTTGTGCTTTTGAAGCATTTCTTCTCCTCTTCCACTTCTGTTGTTTTTGCTCTGCAGAATCTTGAGTTCTTTTCTAAAGAATTTGAATTGAAGTACCTTCTTTAGAGATGCATCTGATGTGCTCTCTCTGTGCTGCTGGACGTTCAGTCTATTGAAACAGGTGACATCAAAACTTCAGTCTTCCAAAGTACTGGATGTTGGGTCCTGGGCACCAGGTGTTTTACTCTGGATGTCTCCTCCATTTGGACCTTAATATTTGCTCATATAGATTCAGTCAGTCTTGATAATACTTTGAAGTGACTCTTAGCATGACATTTCTGTTTCTTTGCCTTTTTTACCGAATCCCATTTTTCACTTAAGTTTTGCCCACCTGCACTGCTCATTTCTATCTGCTGCACAGCATCATTACTGTTTTATTTTAGATCTGGGAGCTGGCTATGGTGGCTTGAGGGCACCTCTGCATTGTAAACTACTCTTGCCTTGGTTTCCATTGTGCTTCTTGAATTTGACTGTCTACTTCTATGTTAAAAATCAGTTGCTTGTTATTCTACCCAAAAATAATGGAATTTTTCTTAATACCTCCTCTGTAAAACTCTTAGATTGGGTTAAATTAAGTCCCAGAAATTATGTTGGTAATTTAAATTGTTATTGACTGGAACAAAAATTATCCTTAAAGAAACTTACCCTTCCTGTCTTTACATTGACCTTCATGTTTTGTGTGAAAAAGATTGTAAAGCCTTTTGAACAGGAACTTTGTGCCTAAAAGATATTTGACATTGTTTGCATTTTCAATATGGAAAAGTAATTGATTTTGTTTACTTTCTATCTTAACAATTTTGCTCTTACAGTACATTGGCTCTTAGGCAAGGAAGTTGAATTTGGAGGAGTTCTCATTAAACATTTTTGTTTCAACCAGTGTTCACATACAGTATTTTTCTTAAGAAACAAAGCTGCTCCATTTCCTTGTGGTAGCAGCAGAGCAAACTGACTGGATGTTTTTCCAGAATTGTTTCTTCTACAAGACTGAAAACTTGAGTGAGAGTAGGTGATTGAATACTAGTGGCAGCATGAACATTGAGAAATGTGCTGTTTGGGTTTAGATTTTGTTCTTCTCTCTGCGAATGTCCTCTTAGAAGGCTGTTATGAAGTCATGGCACTACTGTAGCAACATCAAATTTCCCCTATAATAGAAAAGAAATGATACTTGCTTTTTTTTTAAGTAAAACACTTAAACTTGTAGGTATAATATTATGTAGCAAATTTAAATATGGTTGTAGGGAATTAGCTTCTGAAAGGATCTGGTGTGATCAGGTGAGTTTTACTTTATTTGGGACAGTAGTGTACAGTTTCTTCATCCACTGAAATCTTTGCCTGTGTTTTTGATATCAAGCAAAAACCTTAATGACATTTGCCTTCTTTTGGGAGGGGGTATGGCGCAGCATGTGTGTGTTCTTAGTGATTTTGGTAAATCATGTCAAAGTCTGCTAAGCAATTTTGGTGTTATCTGATGAGTCAGATCTGTGCCTTCCTGCAGTTGTTAGCTAGAGACACATATGTGAATTAGTGGAAGCATTGAGGCAGCTGTTGAATTTTTAACAGATGTAGGTGGTTTATCACAGGCATACTTTTGTCTTCCTAGTACCTCATATTTTTCAATAGTAAACCAGAAATCCTAAACTCAAAGCAAAACCAAGATAGCCTACATTCTTTGGGAAAAGGCTGTCTCTGAATGAATGTAGTACTGAGTATGGCTATATAACAAACCAGTGATAAAGCAAAACTTGAGTAAACCCCAGAGTATATATTACAAACAAGTTGGCAGTGGGGTGTTGAGAAGGAAGCACCAGCGAAACAGCTGTTTCAAAGCATGCTGCTCTTTATTAGAAACACAGGAAATGGTGCTCTAGCTTACTGCCTTGTGATTGTGCTGCCGACACAATCTCAGAGGTTGTCTGCTCTGGGAGATTGTCATCTCTGAGCCACGTTCATTGCTGATGATACTCGTTTGAGTAGCAGCCTGGGCAGCTTTTCTGAGATGCCAGGACTGAGGCCCACTAGGAGGTGGACAAGTTTAAATTGTCTGTGTCCCAGATGCATACCACTCTTCAGCTACGCTCTACCCAGCTGCCCACATAGTGGCTGGAAAAACTTTTCTGGGGAAAAGCTGTTGAACTGCTATTGAGAACTCTATTCCTAAAATTGGAAGTTCTCAATTAATGCTGTTTCCATTCTAGTAATTGGAAAGTACACTTCCTCTTTTTTTTTTTTTTTTTTTCTGCTGTCCATCAAGACAGTGTTTTGATGTCATTGTGTCTGTTGGGAAAGGCAGTGAAACTTAAGCCCTTTTGGCAGTTTCCGTATACTTTTTATTTTGAGAGGACAGGGTGAGTTTCGTGTGAGCTTTTTGTTGTTTCAGACTTGCATTTTAGTCAGCATTTCTAAAAGCTACTCTGCAGTAGAAGAAAAGAGAAAAGCAAAGTTGGGTGTGAGAGAGACATGACATCTCTTTGAGTTAATTTCCTTCTGTCTCCCAATACATACTGTAGTCTTGAGAGAAAGCAAGTTACTGAAATCAGCGATCATTAAGCCTTGCTTTTCAGCAGCAAAGAAGGACCACACCTCACTCCTCTGTCACAGCCGAGATCACTCAAAAAGGTTAAAAGATTTTTTTCTCTCTTAGATGTTTCGGTTTTTGAGCCTTACATAGCTTTCACCTGGAACTACTTCTTACTTGGAATTGAGAAGACTTTCTCTGTAACTTCCAAAGAAGACTGATGAACAGTTTAGTAAAAAAGTTTTGAAACCGAGACACACAGGGATGCTCCACTGTCGGAGAGAACTGGTGCTTCTTGAGTTCCTAAAAAGAAAGAGGTTTTCAAGAAGGGCCTGTCAACTAAGTGCTGCTATCAAAGGAAGTCATGTCAGCTTTCTTGCTTTATGTGTTACTCAACTGTGATATGTTTTGGCTTGGTGTAGCATTGCTATTTCATGGTACCTGAAAAACAGATGTTTTGCATCAGTCTTGTTTGCTAGGAGTAGTGTATTCTGAGAAGCAGAAATTCAAGGTTTGTGCTTTCTCTTCTGGATTCTTTCAGGAGAATGGAAAGAACTCAAGCGTACGAGGTTTCTTAGTTTGTTCAGCCTTCTTGAGAGAGAATAGAGAGAATTCACTGGCAATGCACAGCACAGGCCTTTTGTCTTTCTACAGAGATAAGGGAAAATGTTCTCATGCAAGTGTTGTGTAAAACTTCTGTAGTTGTGAGCAGTAAACTTCTTTGAGGCACCAAGATACCATCTAAGAAAAATTGTTCTTTATAATCTACATATAATTATTCCTAACCTTTGCTGATGCTTAAAGTGGTAGCGTATTTTCTAGAACTGGATAATTTAACCCTTGTGGAGCATTGGAGTCTCTTACTGATTAATCCCTATCAATCTCTGTTTCATTACACAGTAGGTTTGGACAAAATGACAGCAGAATAACTCAGCATGTGTTTGTATTCTAGATTGTATAATCGATTGATTCTAGAATTAATTGTGTTATCTTAAGGCTGAAACTAGAAACATACAGTGATTATTTTGGGGTGTTAGAAAATAGTTCCATGTTAGTTACTAATCCAGGTGAAGACAGAAGATTGAGCTTTCTATTGAGCTGACGTGAGTTCAGAATTTCTTACATTACAGACTTTCTTTCAAGCTTTACATGGAATAGTGAAGGGGCAGAACCTGTGGTAGTTTTTCTATGCCTTGCTAGCTGTCCTCCCTGTGTAGTGTAATGCAGGAAGTATTAATTGTCAGTCATATAAATTATGGACAATAAAAATTTGGGGAAGGTTCAATTCTCTTTGTATCAAATACAAAGAGCAAAAAAGGTGGGCTAAAAATGTTTGCTTTCTAAGGATGCTGCTTTTGAAAAGGATGTTATAGGATTTATATAAAGCAGTCCTTGATAACTCTTATGGTTCAGGAACTCTCATCAGACATGGCATTCCGGAAGGGTCTTGTTTGAGACCCAGGATAGTTTGACCATATGGACTCTATTTGCATAGTGTACAGTATTTTCGTGCAATAATCAAGATAATATGCTTAAATATTAAAACTTCTAGGAGACTATTTTATGATCATTACATCCAGTGTAACTTGTGGACTCTAATAAAGCCACAAATATTTGTCTGCTGGATTTTATAATTGTTAGGCTGAATCCATCTTTCACAAAGTAGGGCTACTAGTTCCATAGTGTGTTTTAGGAACTCTTACTTTGAACTGTAAATTCAATTTGTTTATTACTGTCTTGTCTACCCCTGCTATTTTTTGCTGTGAATGCTGAATACATGTTGTAGAAGCCTATTTTGTGCAGAGCTTCATAAAGCGAATGTCAACCAGCTTGGAGACACTTTTTTTCAGGAATATCACAATAAGACTGACTAATAGTCCTTAATTTAGGGTTAAGGAAGAATGGAAAGCTGTACATTAAAGAGTTTTGGTGATTCCTTATTGCAGTCTCAGTTTGAACAGGTGGGAATATCCCTCTCTTCTGGCTTGGAAAGGATTTAAATAAGATGTAGTACAGCCTTTTTTCATAATAATCACAACAATATTAATAGTAGTGTTAATTCCACGAGGTGAAGTTGAAATCTAATCCTTGCAGGAGTTTGGTTTTGCAGTGCTTATTCTGCTTAATGTTAGCTGAAGTGATTTGCATGAGAGAGACAGGAAATAGAAATGTGAATTACTCTGTATGGGTATATGTGCATTTTGCTGTGTTAGGCATATTAGGTGCATTACACACTAATGGTTTTGAAGAGGAATATACTCACTTTACAACATAAACTAAAGTTTTGTGAGCACAAAAAAAGTAGGGTTTTATACCAACTCTAAGCGATGCAAATGTAGAATATTTGTGTAATATTGTCAAGTAATGCACCACAGCTCACAGAAGTGTGCTCTGTGATATCATACTTTAAAGTTTATCTTGTTTGCAACGTGAATATCTTAATATTTGCTTGACAACTTCAAGTATTAAGAATCTTGCATACGCACATTTTCACTATGAGAATCTAGGTACTTCAGCAGGTAAGTAACTGATAAATCTTTTTGTAGTTGTCAAAACAACTTTGTACTTTTTCTTTTACAACTAAAAGCACTTTGACAGTCTGAATCCTGCTATATCAATAGGGAAAGCAAACAGACTATTCATTTTAGTACCACATTTCACTGAGAGTTTTGACATTTTTGAAATATATCACTTCTAAACACCAAGACACAAATGATTAAAGGTTGTAACTGGCAAAAATGTTGGTTATCAGTGTTATTGATACAACACAGTGACATCTTTGCATTCTGGTAGAGTCTTGTTTGAACACTGGTACAGCTTGACTGTATGTACTCTATCTGCATAGTCTGTGCACTAGTTTCTATGCCTTGAGGGCCTCAGGGGGAAGGAAACCCCCCCTCCTCACAAAAAAAAAGCTCTAACCTAGTTGCTACTAGGTGGTTGTCATTGTTGGTAGTCTACCTGTCAGTTCTCAGTGTTGTTGATGTGTGGAACAGCGTTATCCTGATGTCGGAAGTCACTCACAATTAACTCAAACTAGAGATGCTGCCCAGGGTAGGACTGGTTTAGAAAGATAAAACAGACTACAGTGACCTGATATTTGTTTTTCTCCTTGGAAAAATTGCAGTATTTTTGTCCTCAGCGTGCATTGTAATCTGAAGTAGGATCTTCACAAAAAGAGCGTGTGGTGCCAGTTTCCCCAGTGCTGTCATACTGGCTTTTAGTTTGTGATTCTTTTTGTGTGGACGTGGATAATTTTCTCCTTTTAAGTTGTTGAGAAATCACAGATGTTATTGGAAATATCTTGCCAGACATATAGTAAAACACCATTGTCCTTCTCTTGTAGAGTTTCACAGCTAAAGCAAGAGTGCTCTAGTATGGTCTGGCAGAAGAAGATACTTAGTATCAGTTCAAGCCTGACTTTTTAATAGATTTGTTAATATGAAGCTCAATCCTTTAAGGCAGTGTGAATACTCTGCTTTTTGTGCTACAGAAATAGATAGAGATAAAGATGCAGTCAAATGTAAAATAAATATAACAGTAGCCGATTGCATGGAGGCATTTAGAGCCTGTTCTGGTAAACTCAAGACAGTGGACTTTCCAGCCATACAATAAGGCAGTAAGCAATGGCAGCAAGCAGCAAGCAAGCACAAATGCAATGGCAGAGCATGTTGTGTTTACCTGCTCATCTCTTTTTATTAATGTAGTCTGAGACTAATGTACCTTTGGACAAGAATAGCCAAGCAGAATGGCAGTTATCTAAGCTTGACCATATTAGGTGAGGCCCTAGGCTTGCTTTACCCAAATTTGGGGAAAACATAGGCCTTGCACAAGGCAGGCACAAGCAAAGTGTGTGTATCTTGTTTACCTCAGAAGCAAAACAAGTCTGGTCAAGCCAGAATCCATAGACTAAATGGTTCTAGGTTCTTTGTTCTCTTTCCTGCAATTGCTTCTCCCCAGAACAGAAGGAGGGAAAGCAGAAAAATATGTCTGGGCAAGCCAAACACTATTTACCCAGCTTTCCTTTAGCATGAGTGAGTAACATCTCTGCCAGTTTGTCTGTTTACTTAGTTTTTGGTTGTTGCTGTTGACATTCAAACCCAAGAACATAATAGGAGAATGATTGATTGTGGGATAGAGCCATAGGCTGGCACATTCTGCATAAACTAATAACACAAATATTAAAGGAAGCACATTTCACATGAGCTTGGTTTTTTTCCACAGAGTTGTTTGTGTTTGGACTCCTGAGACTTTATTCTAATAGTAGTTCCAGACACAATCAATAATATTTTTTATTGGTTTTGCAAAATGAATTTGAAAACCCTATAAGTGATACCAAGATATTTGGAGGTGAGTTGCTTTAGTCATTCCACTGACAAACTCTTTGCAGCACAATTAGATCATATTAAATTAGTCCCATTTCTAAGCTATGAATATGTAGGACTAGAGGGGTGTCCTCAGTAGTGCTACTCTAAGTGGTCTTTCCTAACTTACTAAAATTCTCATTGTACCAGTTTCAAAGCTGAAGTATGATAGCAGTCTGTATGCTCACTTTGTTGCAGAATTTTATGATTAAAGCCTGCCTGAGAAGAGTTATTTAATGGTTGGTCATAAAGATCAAAGCCAGTTGTCAAGGCTTAGGGCTGGGCTATCCACTAGACAAATGACAGACACTCTTTAATACTAACCCCTGTCCCTTCCCAGAGGGATGGAGAAAGGAATAAGGGAGAGATTGGAAAACTAAAACAGCTTTAATGAAACAATAATAATAACATGAAATAACAAATATTTAACCCAGCTTCCCCAGTGGCAGTGATTTCACTGACACTGTTAAGATATGGGCAGGCACTGAGGACAACCTAGACTGGACTCAGTGACAAATGGGAACCAGATTCAGGAGCTGAATTCAGGAACTGGATTCAAGAACACATGAATCGGGATCGAAAGCAGAATGGACCAAGTGCTCTTCAGATGCTGATCACTGAAGAAGAGAACTTGACCCTTTTGCTCTGTCAACTTTATACTGAATATGATGTAGATGAAGTGTGATGTCTTGTTGGTACTCAAGAGTTAGCAGTCACTTTGGTCTCCACAAGAGCAAGTATAAGCAAGTGCCTTTCTGCATACCAGTCCTTGATGGCAACTATAAACAACAAGGGTTATCACTTCTAGGAGCAGCTGCTGACTGCAGAAACATGCTGTTAACTTTGCGAAGTGCAGGTACTTAGAAGAGACTCAGCTTAAGAGTAAAATCATTGAACAGGTTTTGTTTTGTTCTGTTCTAACTCAAACAGGGAACTTACAAAGGCTTGTCTTCCTAGAAATGAGACTGAGACTGTGTCCCCTTGTTCTATTGCTGGTTACCTGGGAGAAGAGCGCCTTTCGCCAGCTCTGTTGCCCTTCTCTGGACACGTTCCAGATGGTCTCAGTGAAAGAAGGAAAGTGATGTACAAACCATGCTGCTTTTTCAGGTGTCAACATTTACTCAGGTGGAACTAAACAATTCCTTTAATCTGTCTGTGGTTAATTGATAAGAAGCTCAGATTCACTTGCACTTCTATGGGATGCTTGCCCATCCTTTTGCTAGAATCACAATTCAGATAGTAAGAAAACTTCTAAATCACTTAATACTTGAGCGTTGTTGAGAGTTTCTAATAAAAACACTTATTTGAACAGATGGCTTCCTCATAGAGGAAAGATTCCTAGATGTAAGTTGCAGAAATACCAAGCACTGCTGCTGAAAAACAGCGTGGTTGTACACTAAGGTCCTGAAACGGGACCAAGAGAGCCAGTGGCATCCTGGTCTGTATCAGGAACACTGTGACCAGTAGGAAAAGGGAGGTTATTCTTCCCCTGTACCAAACACTGGTCAGGCCACACCTTGAGTACTGTGTCCAGTTCTGGGCCCTTCAATTCAAGAGAGATGTTGAGGTACTGGAACATATCCAGAGAAGGGCGATGAAGCTGGTGAAAGGCCTGGAAAACAAGCCCTATGAGGAGAGGCTGAGGGAGCTGGGGTTGTTTAGCTTGGAGAAGAGGAGGCTCAGGGGTGACCTATACAACTACCTGAAGGGAGGCTGTAGCCAGGTGGGGGTTGATCTCTTCTGCCAGGCAACCAGCAATAGAACAAGGGGACACAGACTCAAGCTGTGCCTGGGGAGGTATAGACTGGATGTTAGGAGGAAGTTCTTCCCAGAGAGAGTGATTGGCATTGGAATGGGCTGCCCAGGGAGGTGGTGGAGTCACCGTCCCTGAAGGTGCTCAGAGGAAGACTGGATGAGGCACTTAGTGCGTGATCTAGTTGATTGGACAGGGCTGGGTGCTAGGTTGGACTGGATGATCTTGGGGTCTCTTCCAACCTGGTTGATTCTATGATTTTATGATCCTTTCATTTCACTTAACAACTATTTATCCTATGATGGAAGTTCTTGTAAGGTTGTTCATTTACTTGGAGGAAGAGGATTATTTGCAAAACAGATGCTGTGCACCTGTGCTTTCTTGTGAGGGAAGAAAATAGGTGCCTAACAAATCTATACTTTGTCAGAAAATATGTTGAGGTTTAAGATGGCTCTTAACATTACATAACACAAAAGCAAATTTCCCAATATTGGAGTCAGTAACACTACAAGTAATGATTAGCCAAGGCTTTACCAGATTATATTCTCACACTGTAAGAGGATTTGTCAATAGGGAATGCAGAGTTGTGGTTTTACGGTGTTAGGTTTTTTTTTTTTTTTTTAAAGTGTTGTTTTCCTTCTTTCTTTTAAAATTAGATGTAGGTGAGGTGAAACTTACCTTTAGAGAATATATTGAACTGAGAAACATTTTAAATGTGCAAAATATTCCTGTCGTAATTTCTTTATGATTCTTTCTCACATATGAGCCTTATGATTGTAGATACTTAACACACACTCCTGATTCTCTTGTTCACACTGTTGCCTTAATTTCCATTCCTTTGATGTTGCAGTGAGAATTTTTTTGTTTATTTTTCTTCTCTCAGCAAAGTCATTTGTATGTACCAGAGGTTCAGCTCAAGAGACAGCCAACCAATATTTTCCTAGCACATAAGGATGTAGCTCTACATTTAAATTTATTGTAAAACATTATGCTCATCTGTAATTACATTACTTTAAAATAAAGCCTTCATCTGCTCTAAGATCTTTTGATGTCCCTTCCCTGCTGACTCTTTTTTTCTTGTTCCCACTTACGTTAATGTGAAGAGACAGTTGAGTAAATGCACGATGAACTTCAAAACCGAGTAATTGTTTTTCAGAAAGAATGAAACTTGTGAATTAGATATGGATTGTAAAAGAACACCAGAGCTGATTAGTGTTCGTTTGGTTTGCCTGCTGGACCGTTCTGACACCTGTCTTCCCCCTTTCCCCATAAATGCCATTGCTGATCCCTCTATACTGCCAGTCACATGACAGCCAGGGAGAACTTGTGGGTGGGAGTTAAAAGACTCCCAGTGAACCTTGTCAGGCTTAGCAATTCATGAAACTCGACATAAAAGGCAACGTTAAACAAAGATGAGTTGAATCCATTTACATGCAAACTGTAGTTATCTGTATGAAAAAAGCTGGGAAGGGGGGAATGTTGAAGGGGTTACTATTTCTTTCTTCCTTTTGGGATGTGTAGATAATGAGTTGTGTAAGGCTTAGAGGGGGAAAATAAGCCAGCTTTCAAGGCATTGAAAAATTGCTTTTTAGGAAAAATCCTTTTCATCCTAACCATCTGGTTGCATCTTGTTTACAGCACAGTGTGCCGGTTTGTGCTTATTAATCATGCTTACACAAGTATCTTAATTACTCCCCGTGTAGCTGCTCTGTTTTGAACTCAGAAGTTGACCTTTCTCTTTTTATTCCTTTAAACCGTTAATCATACATAATCAACACCAATGGGACAGAGCCATGGAGAAGGCTACCCAGATTCCAAAAGCACATGCTGGTCCTGAGGAGCCACGCAGACAAGTGACTGCATTGCTATCAGTCAGGCATAACTTAATTAATGACTGCGCTGTGTGAGTGCATATTTAAACACCTGTAACTCACTTCCCCTCCCTTGTGCTTCTGTCTATCGAGATAACAATTGATTCCCTGCCTCAATGTACTAGAGATAATAGTAAAAAGTCTTTGTATATAAGGGACCTCCAGAGGCATCATGCACCTGAAAGGTACCCATTTCTCCTTTCTATGTTTTGTCATTGCTTCTGTAATCATAAAACTTTAGTGAGGAGATAGGGAGATGAGAGAATTTTGTAGGCCCTCAGTTCTTTTAGGATAGTGACTGTGGGGAGAGGGTGGATTTTGCAAAATTAACTCCTCAACTAACAAACGCATTTGTCTTTTCGCTGCCTTCCTTCCTGCTTTCTGGTTTGTAGTGTACTAGACAAATCATAGTGTGCAAAAGTAATTTTGTCTGCCCTGAAACTCTTCAGTATGGTGAAAAATGTAGCAGTATTCTAGAAAGAGAACACTGTCTACCCTACTCATTTAGTCATCTTACATGTTTATATGCAAGAGAATTTAATAAAAATAATTTGCAAATACAACTTGTGTTTCCTCTCTACTGCTGCTGGATTTTTTGTGGTTTTGGACATAGTACTGTGTTTAGAATTGATGCTGTCTAGCCTCAGTTGTGTCGGAGATGCAATTTCACTTGTAGAAGCTGTAACTGCAGTTAAGGCTCTCAAAAACATTATCATTATGCTATCATATTAAACTTTATTTTTATTGCTACCATGGAAATAAGGAAAATATTTCTCAACACAGAACAGAAAAAGATGAAAAACCTGTATCTGAAAATTTATATTGTGTTAATTATTAATATTTAATTCAGGTAGAAGCTTTGCCTTTCCAAATGTAGAAGAGTGCACAGCTGTCTCTTTCTATATTAAAAACTACTTGTTCATGAAGCAAGTATATGGTGTGTGAGATGAGATGTTTCATCCAGTCTAGTGTATAATTTGGCCATTTCCATTGGTCTCTTTCTTTAGTTCGAGCTGCAAGTTTTATGTCGCCTTTCTGCATAGTTTGGATGTTTTGGTGTGCTTGTGGAAGATTCTGTCAATGTTTTAAAACAGTTTAAGTGCAAACAGACAAAATTTTCTTCTGATAAAATTATTTTGAGAAGTAAAGCTGGAACATTCACATTTTGAGTAGAAGAACTCTTGCTGGCTTTAAACTATAAGTCTCCCCTCCCTTGTGAGCAGCTGAAGGCTTTCTCCAAGTACAGCTTGTAAGCTGCTGTAAACCAGAATGATTTTGCTGACGAGTTTCATCAGGATGAACAGGAGATGAACTTTTTGTTCACTGCTGTGTCAGGTAACACCAGTCTGAACAGGCATGACTGCATTTGTGGTTTAAGTTTTTTTTCATCAATGGAAATGATGAGGTTCTGCCACCCTCACCGTGCACCTCCTATGCTTCAGTTTGCACCCATTGCCCCTTGTCCTATCATTGGACAGCACTGAGAAGAGCCTGGCTCCATTCTCCCAACACTCGTCCACATATTTATTAACATTAATGAGGTCATCTCTCATTAATGAGTCTCCTCTCCAAGCTAAAGACACCCAGCTCCCTCAGCCTTTCCTCATAGGGGAGAGGGTCCACTGCCTTAATCATCTTTGTGGCTCTGTGCTCAACTCTTTCAAGCACTTTCCCGAGGTCCTTCCTAAGCTGAAGGGCCCAGAACGGGAGGCAATATTCCAGATGCGGCCTTCACCAGAGTGGAATAGAGGGAGAAGAGAACCTCTCTCAACCGCACCCCCTCTACTACACCCAGGATGCCATTGGCCTTCTTGGCCACAAGGGCACGTTACTGGCTCATGGTCATCCTTCTGTCCACCAGGATCCCTAGGTCCTTTTACTGGGCTCAGTTATTTTCGAATCACTGAGAGACCCCCAATACAAGTTTCATCTGCATAACACATCTGTAGTACAGCTAGATCGTGGGATAGTGTATTAAAGTGGAATACAGTAATTGTTGATTTGTGTGATCATGTTATGATATGCTTGGAAAATATCATTATTGTCTACTATTGAAAGGCTTACATTTCTAGCATGAGAAATTAGCAGTAAAAGAAGCATTTAACTCATGCATGAACTCATTTGGTTATAGCTAAAATTTCACAGTATATGTTGAAACATAGATTAATATAAGATGGCTTCCTAATTATATATAAATCAAAATGCTTTGTTTGTAAAAAGCATCTTTTCTAGTGTTGTCATGAATTCCCTTCTTACTTTTCACCAATAACTTCAGCAGGCACTTTGAGAATGGCAAGAAACCCATTACAGCTGGCTACATATGCACAAATCTCCTAAGTGATTTGTCAGCCAGATGTAAAGGATATTGTAACAGGTAGTCTGATGAGCTCCTTGTATTTATCTTTCATCCTCTTTTCACTGGTGCAGATATTAAATTTCTCATGATATGTATATTATATTTTTGTCTAGCAAGTCTATATATTTCTTTGAATATGAGAATTATTCCTCCTGCTTCCCTACTCAGCAAAGAAATAGAAACAGCTCCCAAACCACTGAGTTAAGTATTTATAGTGCTTCTTTTTTGGACACAGTTCCTGAAAGTACAATGCTGTGTAGATGTCCTGATGTCCTTCTATGACAAGATAACCCAGCTACTAGATGAGGGAAGGTTGTCGATGTTTTATTCCTAGACTTTGGAAAACCCCTTGATACTGTTCCCCACACAATTCTTGTAGACACATTGGCTGCTCACGGCTTGGCTGAGCACACTGTCTCCTGGATGAAGCACTGGCTGGACAGGAGGGCCCAGAGAGCGGTGGTCAATGGAGTTAAATCCAGTTGGCGGCCGGGCATTAGTGGTGTTCCTCAGGGATCTGTGTTGGAACCACTTCATTTTAACACCTTTATTGATGACCTTGATTCAGGCATAGAGAGTTTCATCAGTAAGTCTGCAGATGACACCAAGTTAGGTGGCAGTGTTGATGTGAATGAGGATAGAGAGGCTCTTCAGAGGGATTTGGATAAGCCAGATCAATGAGCCAACATTAATGGGATGAGTTTCAAGAAGGCCAAATGCCAGGTCCTGCACCTGGGTCACAACAACCCCAAGCAATGCTACAGGCTTGGGGCAGTGTGGCTGGAGAGCTGCCTGGCAGAAAGGCATCTGGGGGTTGTAATAGTTAGACTTACAATTCAGTATTGGACTGAATTGTAAGTCAGACATATATACCTGTTCATACATTCCAAATAGTTTTGTGCATTATCTCAAATGTTGATCTGTCCTTGACATCACTTTGGTGCCTGAGCTAAACCTTTGGAGATGATAACATAGTTCAGTGTCAGTTTTGTCATTTGGAAGCCTTCCTCAGTAAGATTGCAGTCTGAAGACAGTCCAAGTGTAATGGTATGCAGATGTCTTTGAAACTTGGGGTTCTGGGTCAACACAGCCTGCTCTTACAAGCCTCCCTCCTCTCTCCTCACATAAATAGGAGTGAAGGAATTGCACACAAAAAAAGCTCTGGGTTGATATAAGGAGTTTTACTGGAAATTACACAATACACAATTACCTTAGCCTTTTTGCAGAAAAGCACAGCAAAAATGCAGAAACAGCAGCAGACACCAGCAACCTCCCTCCATCCCCCAAACCACCCCCATCCAGTGCAAAAAAGAGTGCCTCGAAAAACAGAGATCGGAAGCCTCTCATGTTGCAATCTGAACTTCAGGCCACAGCTTTCATTTTGAAGCTAACTGGATGGCAACATTGCCATTGAATAATAGCAGCAGATTCAACTCTGCCCATGACACTTGGCTTTAACTTTCAAAGTTTACAGAAGGATAATGGAGTAATTGTTTATGTTTTCATTCAAAATTAAATTAAAATATGATGGATTAAAAAAAAATAGACTATAGTAGCTAAGTACTGCCTTAGTTAACAATCTCAGCATAATTACTGATTACTCTCTCCTTTATGTTATGGTATAGAATTTAAGTATTGCAGATGAAAAAGCCTTGTTATGACCCATTTGATAACAGCATTAAGCAACAAAACATTTAAAAAATAAAATGTCACTTTTTTTTTTTGCACTTAGGATCATTTAACATTAAACACCATTTTGTTTCCTAGGACTGTCTGTTTCTAGAAGTAGGCAAATACTCTCTTCTTGATAAAATAGTAGTGCTATTGCACACTATGTCTTGGAGTGGGAAAAGTGTGATAATGGTTCAGAAAAAAGAGAAGGTCTGTATTGTTATGCTTGATAACCTAGATTTAGTGTTAAGTTTTAACAATCTGAAGTAGATTTTATACCGAAACTGCAGCTTCTGTTTTTTTCAGTATCAGATGAAGATTATTATGGTTTTTGCAGTTTTAAATTTGTTTTAATTGATTTTAACATTAGAATTCTGTTTGCTCATTTTTTGCAAACTTCTTCCAATTGCTTTGTAGAAAAAAAATGCTCACAAATAGTTACTGTATAACCAACCCTTTTATTGAAAGTTGATGATAGTTTTTTTTTGCTGTTGCACATACAGTGAAATGAAGTCATTGCAGTGGAGTAACCTGCCTTCCTTCCGGTCAAGTAACCTGTTTCATTTTCCTAATGCCAAGTAGGGCACTGTAGTGATGCCATAGTTACTGAAATATATTGGGGATTTGTTTAAATATGTTTCAATGCTAAAGTACACATTTAATGTCATGACTAATACCCAAGTTGTACTGGGTAACATTCTCATGCTGAAGGATGGTGCAATGCTGCCATAAAACTTTCTGAAGGTTTGGAAGAATTTCTACTATATTTTTTTAATCATCTTTTGGTCTTACACAAATCAAAATAGCATTGACTGTTTCTTATCCTCATGTCATGTACATTAAACAGAAGAATAGAGATCGGGAGGGGAGGGAAGGGTAGGGAGAAGACTATTTGTCGTTTTAACATTGAGCTATATTATTTCAGATTTAAACTCTCAGAACACCATTCTGAGAGTCTTGCTAAATTGAGAGAACTTAATGCATGAAATTGGCAAGTGTGTTTCAGTATGGCCTGGAAAAGACCATCACCCATCTTGGGATATTTGGCTAGCATTTAACTCTTCTTATTTGCATTAGCATAGTAACTTGTAAAATAAGCTTCACAGGAGAAGCCTAACAGTTGCACTACACTGTGCCATCAGGACCTAGTCTTATTCCATCTAACACCACAGTTAAAAAGGCTACATGTTAATCTAGAAGTTAATTAATATAATCACTCACTACTGATGCAGTGTTGATTCTGCAAAATCTGTGAGCTGTTCTGACATACAGGTGGCATGAATGACTTCAGTTAGAGCATGAAACGCCTGGTAAGAGTGATATTCTTTTTGTCTAGGTTCTTTGCTCGATACATGATAGCGTTATGAAATTAAGGCACTGGAAGTTAGCTGTATGCTTTGACTTGCTTCTTCACTCCATATAGCCTTTCTGGAAATACTTAATTTGAGATGACCTTGTATACTGTTGGTTTTAAATTGCACCTCTATGAACATTTCAGTTAAAGGTATATTCAGGTAGATCTGGAGACAGCATTATTATTATGGCCTCTTCTGTTTGAGGATGTGTATTCTTGCTTCCCTTTTTTTCACTTTGTAAACTAAGACCACAGTGTTGTCTCCGACACAGCAGAAAGGAAGCAAATAGAAAATGAGACTAATTGGAACGGTGGTGTAAATTCTGGCTGACTGTTCCATTGGAGGTTTTTGTATTTCTTTACAGCAGTGCCTCTATAGTTTGACTTCTCTTTGTTGTGCTGCATATTTAGCTGTCCTTTTTATAGGTTTGCCTTTGGGAGTAAGAATCATTAAAGAACAGGAACATCAAAAAAACCCTAACCCTTTGGCTTTCTTCCAGACAATTTCTTTTGTTTGGTGTTCTGGTAATGTTATTTTAATTTTCTTAAAGGTGAAACATATTTAGATTATTTTAAAATAGAAATTGGCACTACTAAATATTGATTTAGTAGTCTAAAATGTGTAGTAGCTGTGGATTTCGTCTTGCCACTGAAAGTGTATGGCATCCATAGACTTTAAGAGCACAAACATGTTAGATTACAGAGCCTTTTCACCTCCAGGCTGTCTGCTCTAATACACATATATATGGAATTGTAGTAATTAAAGGCATTTTATGATTTCAGTTGCATGAGTTGAGTCTTAGCCTAATTGTTTAACGAACAGTTGGAAAGTTCTCTTGATCTTAAGCCCTTACTGTAGGCTGACCATGTTTTGAGTTTAAACAGAAAGACCAGTTCATGTTCTGTTTTGTGTAGTTGACACTTCAGAAGTATGTGACAGACATATGGTACATACTGGGCTGCCCCACAACTGATATGCCTGTCCTGAAAACAGAAAGCAATGGTTTTAGGTTATTGAGTGGTTTTATTTACTATTCCCCCAACAGAGATCTTTCTTCCATGTCAGTTGGAACAAGCCACCTGCATTTAGCTAATGCTCTATGTTTAACTCTTACTTGAGGGTGCCATCTCCTCTTACTCAAGGAAAGAACAGCAACAAACTTGGGTAGTACTTAGTGACAAAGAGAATCCATGTAAATTTTGCATAAATCCATACAATAAAACAATTTCATTTTCAGTAAGTTGCTTGTAAAATGATGAGTTTGCATTTTAACATGCAGAATTTTGAAGCATCAGCTCTGTAGCATGAATTGATCTATTCTGGGAAATAACTCTGAACATCTCAAGGTTCTTAAAATAAGACATTGTTAAAACCTATCATTTTCCTGAATGAAAATGTGAAGTTATATGAGCTGCTGGAAAAGAAATCTTAAATTCTTCTGTTGTTGTTGATGTTTTGCAGAGCTTTCCATATACTCTCTGCTTTTCCATTCAATACAATATGCTATTCAAGACATAGTTAACTACAAAATTCTTGTAACTGAGATGACTTCAGGGAATATTAAGCACCAGCTGTTTAATGGGTGTGGTAATTTTCCTTAATAAGGGCACTTATTAAGTGATGATTCCTGTTTGTGCCAGCCTAGTTCTTTGCTCTTTAGGAAGAAGCTTTCTACTTTGCTATGTTGCTTTGTAAACAATTGTATGAAATACCACATGATGCTTTCTGATTGGGGTTCAGGTGTTAATTTTCTTTAAGTGGTTCACTACCCATCCTGTTAGGGATAAGGGCTAACCTAACTACTCTTTATGAGGTTCTGGTGCTGCTGAGGCTGGGGCAGTCTTGCTTCCTCCTTACCTTTGCTCCGTGGTGAGAACCCAGGGCTTGTGCACCTCTGGAATTCTGCTGCCTCTTATCTTTGGAAGACAGGTAATGTTTTCCTATGGGTTTTGCCCATTAAAAACCAATACAAGAAGATTGGTCTGTCCCTGTCTGAGCTAATTATGTGAGTACAAGTAATTTTTGCCCTTGGTGGGTATTTGACTTCTCTAGGACTGAATGGTTTTACCTAAATGTTTGAACAATTGGAACAGATTTTTTTTCCTTCGTTGTGTGAAGGATGTAGATTCTGAATACATTATTGAGTTTGGTAATCTGAGATTGTGCAGTTCAAGATGCAGTGCTTGTAGTAGTCAATACTTACCTTTGTAGGAATCTAGTATCTATCCCAAATCCTCATTTAAGATATTCTGATAGAGGTTTTGAGGAGGAACAGATTGCAAGTTTACTAAGCCCCATGCTTTCTCTGGACTCTTCTCATAGGTATGTGTGATGAGGATGTATATATGTCACTTTACATGGAACGTGTGTGTGTATATATATATGGAGTAAAATATAAAATGGAATCTTCTTTTAGAAGTTAATTTCTTTTCTTTATTCTCTTAAAATGAATGTCCCAAGCTTCATGATTGTCTAGCTGAATTACAGACTGAAGAATAATGAAAACTTGAAATGATTATACGTGCCTTTATTGTAATGGCAAGGTTTCTGTTAATACTTTGTTTATCCATAATTCAGCTGTTTGCAATTGCTTTCATTTACAAGGACTTTCCCATACTTCTGCTTTGAAATACGTGCTGTGAGTGTAAACATACTTTTCTACTAGTATTAATAAATATTAATTGTTTGACATTTAGTCTTATTGATCTTCATAATCAGTTTGTAGTATTTGTCGTAACTGAAGTTTCTAAGCTGAAATAACTTCCTTTTCTCTGTGAAAACATGAATCCTGATTTCTTTTATTTGTGTAAGTTTTAAAGATACTATGCTGTCATTTGTTTCATTTGACTTAATCATTACAGAAGATTAAAGGTGGCTTATTTCTTAGACATATGCTTAAAAAAGAAGGATTTTACAAACGTTTGTGCAAAAACATACAACATCTTCCTGCTTTCTTATCAGTAAATGCAGCTGTTCCTGTTTTAAAAAAATCAGATGAGTGTGATAATGTGGAGTAGCAATGTTTGAAGGCTTCATTTTCTGATATCTAATATATGTTTCTTTTTGCTGAGCGTGGACAGGTATAAATAGAAAAGATAAATTTACATTTAATGCCATTTTTTTTCCCCAGTGCTACTGGAACGTGTAACCAGTGTTCTCTGCTAAGTGACTAGCAGTTCCTCATCACATAAATGCTCAGTAAAGCATAATTAGTCTACATTCCTAATCACGTTAAATTGTAGACAGTATTTAATAAATTTAGGTAAGTTAAAATTTTCTGACAATATGTAAATTTTAAATTATACATATAGGAGACCAATTCTGGGTAACAGAAAGAAAACAACTTCTGCTTCTCACAAGAGGGACACTACAAAAAATCTAAACCAAATTGTCTTTCTAGCTGTTTTATCCTTAGCTTAACAATACTTAATCTGCTGTTTGCATTGACACTTCCATGTTAATGACATATAAAAAATCATTCATGAGAAAAATAGTTCTGCAAATATGTTTTTAAATCATGCAGCTACTATTTTAAGTAGTTAGTGTTTTACCCTGCCGGCTTACAGTTCATTGGAGGTTTGCTTTGTTTCTTTCTTTTGCAGCTAAGAGATGGGATATGACCACTAGCCTTTCTGAGTGAGGCCTGGAACACAAGCCCTAGGAGGAGAGGCTGAGGGAGATGGCATCATTTAGTGTGGAAAATAGGAGGTTCAGGGGTGACCTCATTGCTGTGTACAACTACCTGAAGAGAGGTAGCCAGGTGGGGTTGGTCTCTTCTCCCAGGCACCCAGCAATAGGACAAGGGGACACAGTCTCAAGTTGTGCCAGGGGAGGTACAAGCTGGATGTTAGGAGGAAGTTCTTGTCAGAGAAAGTGACTTGCCATTGGAATGAGCTGCCCAGGGAGGTGGTGGAGTCACTGTCCCTGGAGGTGTTCAAGAAAAGCCTGGATGAGGCACTTTGTGCCATAGTCTGGTTGACTGGACAGGGCTGGGTGATAAGTTGGACTGGATGATCTTGGAGGTCTCTTCCACCCTGTTTGATTCTATGATTTTGCCAGCTGTCCTGAGGACAGCCTACCTTGCTATTGAAAATTGAGGTGAAGAAAGTGTTAAGCACCTCTGTCTTTCCCTCCTACATTCCCCTCCTTGTCCAATAAAGAGTGGGGGTTTTCCTTGCCTCTCTTTTTGTCATATATATATAATATATATATGTATTGTACATATATATATATATGATATTCACAGCAGTGGCCAGTCTAAGTTCTATCTGGGCTTTTGCCTCTCTAATTTTCTTCCTACGCAATCTGGCAATATCCTTAATTTTTTCCTGAGTTACCACCCCCTGTTTCTAAAGGTGATATGCCCTCTCTTTTTTCCTTAATCCCTTCACAAGTCCCTCGCCCATCCAGGCCGGTTGTCTTCCCCCCTGGCTTTGTTATTGGCACAGCCTGTTCATGTGCCTTTTGAGATTTCTTTCGTGCAGGAGGTCCAACTTTCCTGGACCTTTTTGTTTTTAGGTGCTTTTTCCTGAGGTGCCCTTTGTGAGTTAGTTCTTTGAATAAGCTGAAGTCTGCCCTCTGGAAGTCCAGTGTGGATGTTTTGTTGATGTCCTTCCTAACTTCGCTGCATATTGAGAACTTCATTATTTTGTGGTCACTGCACTGCAGGCAGCCTCCAACCACCACATCTCCCACCAGCCAATCTCTATTTCTAAACAGCAGGTGAAGCAGAGCCTCAGCCCTGGTAGGCTGGCACACCAGCTGTGTCAAGAAGCTGTCCTCTATACTCTCTAAAAACCTTCTAGACTGTCTCCTCTCTGCTGTGTGATGTATCCAGTAGATATCTGGCATCTTAAAGTCACCTGAAAGAACAGGGGCTGGCAGTCTTGAGACCTGCTCCAGCTGTTTATAGAATAATACATCTACCTCCTCTTCCTGGTTGGGTGGCCTGTAAGAGACTCCAACCAATATGTCAGTCTTATTGGTCTGCCCTCTGATTTTTACTCATAGGCACTCAATCCACTCAGCGTTATTCATAAGCTCCATAGCACGAAGAGCTTCCCTAACATCCATTGTTGTGTCAATGTATTTTTTTTTAACATAAACTTTCATAAATCTTCTTTAAGATTCACTTACAACTTCTTAGAGCTACTCTGATGTTCTTTATCAAGCCATATTGATTTGATTTATTTTTATTAAGGACACTACAAAGCACCTTACAGGGTTTCTTTGTTCCTTTACTTGTTTATTGCTTAGGTCTGTCACTGAAGTCTCAAGCAACCCTGATCATCATTACAGTGAGACCAGGTCAGATCATGCCTGTCCATATGCCCCCTGTTTCTAGATATCTAATAGTATTTTCCACGATCAGCTGGTGTTGTAAGGAAATGTGGGAAACCTCAGAGGGAAAGCTGAGAAAGCATTCCCTCATGAACACGCTTTTTGTGTGGAGAACACTTAACGGATTTTGGGTTAGTATCGAGAAAGCTCTTTAGCCGTTGCAAAACCACAAATAGGTAGTCTTACCAGAGGGGAAGTTTATTTTTGTCTATGGTGAGTTAATTAAAAAATTAACTTCAGCTAAATCAATTTGCACTGCCTTCAATTAAATAAGTGTCTAAGCAGAGATGGTTGCATCTATTTATCTAGAATACTTTAAAACCATGGTTTTGATGGTGTGGTAATGAGACTTTTGTTTAAACTCAGTCTTCAGCCACTGCAATTAACTGTTTAGAAAAGTTTAGGCATTATATCAACAAACATTAACTGCCAAGTCTTGCGCCTACAGGAAGCCTGCTTTACAAATATGGCAAGACTAGTCACAAGAGACCATTTTTTTGTTGTTGGGTTTTTTTTTTGTCCTCTAGAATCTTTTAAATAATCTCCTTGTTTCTTGCAGGAGCTATTTTTTTGTATAATACCTGTGCTGGTTTTAACTCGGGTGGAAACTGAGTTTAACTACAACCAACTACAACAGAGATTTTCTCTTTCCCCCCTACTCTGTCTCTTCTGGGTGGGCAAGAAAGAAAGTAGCTGGGGAAGCTGAAAAGTCAGCTGAGATAAGGACAGTCCACTGTACTGTTGCAGGGATATCAGATTACACAACGGGAAAACAAAACCAAATTAGGAGCAAAGGTACCAGTGTACGCTGCAGACAAAGCCGCTGGAACTGCCGCCACTGTGCGCAAGCCAAAACTGGAACTGAAGGGATGGACTCCAGCCCCGAAACTGAGGAAATGACCACGAAAAACCCAGAACAGGAAACTTTACTAACTGTCATATATATTACAGGTCACATAAACCCTGGCCAACCCATTTCCAGTCATACAATGAGCATGACGTGAGCATGGTATAAAATATATGATCCAGCTTGCGCTGTTGCTCTGTGCCACTGTGGAGGCTAGCCTCGTCCTTCTTGTTGCCTGTCTCTCATTCCTCCTAGTGGGCCAGTCAGATTAAACCAATACAATACCTTGAGTAAACTGTATCTTATTCTGGTGCTTTACCTTGAGATTTGATGAGAAGGAGGCTAGCTGCTGCTTCTTCATTGACCATAAATTCTTGTTTTGCAATAATCATAGAATCATAGAATGGTTTAGGTTGGAAGGGACCTCAAGGATCATCCAGCTCCAACCCCCTGCCATAGGCAGGGACACCTCCCACTAGAGCAGGCTGCTCAAGGCCTCATCCAGCCTGGCCTTAAATGCCTCTAGGGAGGAAGCATCCACAACCTCCCTGGGCAACCTGTGCCAGTGTCTTACCATCCTCACTGTAAAGAACTTCCTCCTAAGGAAGAATCTGCCAAATCAGAGTGTGGTTTTCAAACACACAGGTTTCTGATTTTATCACCTTGAAGATACTCCTTTTTGACTGCTTGTGTCAGATTCCATTACTATTAAAATAATTACCGAAAGATTGTTTGCATTCCTATTCCCCCCAAAAAGATTTAACTCTTGGTTGTATACCTGATGTTCAGTATATGAAAGTTAAGCAAGCTGCTTTTCTAGTGTTCACGTTTGGCGTAGCTGTAGTTTACAAAATGTAAATTACCCTTTTTAATACAAAGGAAAAGAATTTTACCGCTATCTTCACATTTTGCTGTGGTAAGATGTTTAGTGGCAGGCATACTTTCATTCTTTTTATGGTCATAGAACTTGAAGTCCTGTATCCAAATCAGAAGGCCAGGTAGGATACCTGTATTTCAGATGTTCCTTAAGAGCAGGATGTTTATTCAAAACTCCTAAAGCAAAGTATAAATTGGAGTAAGTCAAGCTAAGACTATAAAGAAATGTTCTGTTTTCCTTGCAGGGAGAGGGGAAGAAAACATACTCTTTTGTCAGTACCTGTAAACTGTCAGTTAAATAAAAATGGACTGACAATATATGTGCAAGAAAGGGAGTAAAAGTTGGCTCAGTCAAAATGTCATCACAGGCAAGCCTTAAGATGCCTTTTGGTAAAAAGTCTGCAGCATTGGAAACTGAGCAAGCTTCTCTTTCAGCAGCTGAAATGATTCAAGTTCTTGCTGAATCACTAAAATATATAAAGAATCAATCTTGTTTAGAAGTAGGAAGCCAAATATTTGAGCAGTTAGGTTTTGGTTGTGCTTTCTAAGAATTCCTATGTTGTTTGTGCTTAAGTACTAATTCTAAATTAAACAAATGCTGCATACTGTAGTAAAAGTATTGAGTTGCTGAAGAGATGTACGTTCTGCTTTCTAGCAGTGCTTCCTACAGATGTGTTTTGCCAGTGCTAATATGATTATCTATATCAGTTTATTCCAGAAGTCTTTGTTGTTTATCTTATGTTTATGAAGTAATTTTATTTTATTAAAATAAGTAATAGGAGATTTTTGGGAACTTGATACACAACAGGACTTGCTGTCTATTTTCTCTTCTTCGTTTATTTTTCTCTTGTTAAAGTCATCAAAATGTTGACAGCTGCATAACTCTTTTTAAAGCTTTCATATCTTGACAGATATTACAGATATTTGTCATTTTACTTACAGTAAGTGACAGCTAAATTAGCTTTATGCTATATTGGAGGATATCTCAGATGTAGTGAGTCCAGTCAAATTTATATTGCATTTCTTTAATGCGCAGCTGATTTTTGAGTGGTTATTAAGGAACGAACAGTGAAGAGATACATGAAGAATGTGAAAATCTTGAGCTAGCAGATATTCAAGGTTAACAAATGAGAAATATAATATATACAATGTTGGATAGCTTATTTTTTTCCTTAATTTTCACTTCTTGTTTAGGTGTGAAGTTAAAGATCTATACATTATTCTTTAATATATACCTACTTTCCAACTGAGTATTTAGGGCTGCTAGCAGGTAGTGTGGGTGTTCGTAGGTCACAGCGTCACTACACTTCCCTACTGTATGTTTGGCTAAGTGCAGTTTGTTGGTTGACTGTCTGAAATACAAATGTATTTTGTATATTTCTTGCTCAGAAGTTGAAGTCTAATTCAGGATAGAAGAGAGCAAAAGGAACTACTGAATGGAAAAAAAAGTCATTTTGCTATGAAGTTATTCAGTAATGTCACTATAGTTTTTTGTGCCATGCATAAATACAAAGCACAATAAAAAAGAGTTACATTAATTTGGATGGTTACAATAAGAACATGTGCAAAAATATACCTGGCAGGAGAGAGAGAGGGAGGATAAAAAGAAAAAACAAAACCAAGAATGAACTTATTGCCTTTTATCCAGATAACTTAATTGCACAACTGAGTGTTTCTCACAGCTGTCTGAACTGCTGTCAGAAATGGAGACTTCTACAGTATGATATTTAGTATGTTGAATATATTGCTAATGATAGCCAGCATTTCAAATTACTGTTGAACATGAGTTGTAAGTGTTTAGTATGTTAACCTACTCTGTTCTGTTACCGCTATCTCAGTCTTGGGAATATCATTAGTAGCTGGGCAGTTACTGTTTGGAACAAACACCAGAAGGTTAGCCTGATGTTACTCAAATTGGTAGAAGAAATGAAACTAGCAAAACTGTGATTTTGCAAGATGAGGAGAGCAGAGTCAAGAATGAGTGAAATTTATTTTTTGGGGATTACTCTGACTATTGGCCTGAGTCGGGCACAGAGTTAGATATGTTTTAACTGAAGCTGATGCTGAAACACCTATGGACCCCTCAGAGAAAAGAGTATGGTTTACAGCAGACTTACAGAGAATCATATGTAGGACATTGCCTTATGTTCCATTTAAAGATATTGGCTTTTATTTCAGTACTACAGGGAATTAGAGACAGAACAAGGAGGAATGGCCTCAAGCTGACACTGGGGAGGTTTACATTGGACATTGGGAAAAAGTTTTTCATGGAGAGAATGGTCAGGGACTGGAATGAGCTGCCTAGGGAGGTGATAAAGTCACCATCATTGAAGGTGTTTAAAAGGAAGTTGGATGAGGCACTTAGTGCCATGGTTTAGTTAATTAGAAGGTGTTAGGTGATAGGTTGGACTCGATCTTAGAGGTCTTTTCCAACCTGGCTAATTGTGTGATACAGACATAGTAGATATGTGGCAAGGAGTAATATTTATTGGTAGAGAACTTCTTGAGAAAGTGTCTGAAGTGGAGTAGAGCTTTCACAGTCCTGCAGAAAATAATGTTTGCTTTATAAAAAAGTGATTCATAAGAATTTTCAAGGGATGGATGTATGCTGAAGCTTCATCTGCTTTACTTCAAAGCACTGACAGTAGTTATTTTATGTAATCCTGAATGCCAGTAGCTATGGACGGTGATTCCAACTACCAGTAAATACTAGGCTTTGACCACCATATTCTTTCTTGTTCTTGAATGAGAGCTTTCTGTAGTCCAGAAAAACTATATAGCTTATTTAGCTCTCTCTAAAAATAATAATAGGCCTATTCAGATTTTATCTGTAACTTGAGTTTATGTTGAGCAGTATTTGTAATGCTGTCATAAACTACACTAAAGCACTGTTTTCTAGGCTGTAGTGATAGGATAAATATTCCCTAGGAACATGCAAGCAGAACACGCTGATTGTTTCGTGTGGGTTACATACACCTATCTGAAACATAACCATGTTAATATTCCATCTTTCAGGTTTGGCAGGAGCCTTAAGAGCGTAGTATTTCAACATTGGTTTTATAGAAACTTGCTGCAGAACTGGATGAGATTAGTAATGGATGAGATATATCACACTTAATACAGTATTAAATTCTAGCAGTAGAAGGATGCAAACCAGTTCATAACCTTACAAGAACATTGTGTGCTATAATAATCTGGTAATGCTGTACAGTCAAATTAACGACGAATAAATGTTAATGCCTGCTTTCTGTCAGATATGGTACTCGTGCAGTCTCCTATCGGCCTTCCTGCATGCTGTCCTAAGCAGGTCACTGGAAAGGTCATAAGATAAAAAGACATAATGGATTATTCCAGCAGCATAACATGCTATAAATAAGGTGTTAAGGACTTTAATAAAGATGGACAGTTTTGTATGTTTCAGTTCTTGGGTGAGCAACTTGAGAGCAGAGGCATGTGTGTGTAAGAGTGTGGTAGTCCCTCTATCCAGAACGTCTCGTTCATCAAAGTTTTATTAAAATAGATGGGTGGAATAAATCTCATTCTTAGTCAGCAGGCAATTGCTTCAGTATAGGCTTTTTTATTCCAGATGTGACTGAAAGGAGGCAGGACCTCAGGGGCATACCTTATAGGCCTATAGCTTATACTGTAAAGCACATCTGAGATCTATTGATCAGTAGCTTTCCTTGTGTGGGTTGTGCTTCCATTGTACTCTTACATTGCTTTACTGGGGATTTCTGTCACCATTTATCAGCTGGGTGGATACTGTCAGTCCTCACCTTCTGTCATTCCAGGGGTTACCAGCATCTGTTCTTGGAAACCCTATTACCTTATTTTAAGGTGTTTGGTGGTGGATTGGGAAGAGATGGCTCTTCTTTCTCTGTGTAAGATAATAGGTCTTCTGTCACTTCCAATTTGAACAACTGGGGCATCAGAAACTGTTTATGTTTCCTGCCCTGGAAAACAAAACAAAAATGAATGAGACCCTTTCAAGCTGCAGTGGAATGAATTTTGAAATTGAAAACACCTCCTTTTCTCTGAACAGAATGTTTATAACAAAAGACTACTACAACCAATGAAACTGTACTTTGGAGGGAGGGGTGAAAGACTTTGAAAATGTGGTTACTGTAGAGCCTGCATCACTACAAACCTTCACCTTGCACCATCCATTTCTATTTGAAAAGAGGAAGGGAGCAACCACATGTACAGCAAACAGCATATTTATCTCTTTCTGTAGATGTGCAGAAGCAAATGACTGGTGCAGCATACTTGCAGCAACATAACATATCTTTATAACCCCATGGGACCAAAGCTTTTTCTTTGGTCTTTGAAAGCCTCCCTGTAAGGTAGGCTGAGGTAATGACAACGCTTGTCTGTTTGGAAATCCCAACTGAGCGCAGACAACCACTTTGACAAACAATGTCCAAAAGACTGAGATATATGTGGTTATTCAGTCCACTCATTTCTGTAAGTGAGGCTGATTGGAATATTCTAATAAGAGAAATTAGATCATTGGTTGTAAAAGAAGAATAATTACGAAGTCCATATCATTCACTGGCTTGCTAAAAGGGATAAAAAGGCAGAGTATAAACAATTTAGGCCTCTTTGCCTCAAAGCACTTGTTTCCTCTTCTCTCTAATCTCTTTCACTAACCTTGGCTAAGAGATAGCAAGTGAACTTTGCTGATTGTTTTCTGTCCAAGTGAGAGAGGGTGGCATTCGCCCCCTTCTGGGCTTCTTTGTCTAGGAGGGGAGTTTGGATTTCTGTGTTATTTCTAAAGGCTATTTAGTTGTAAATGCATGTAAATATATTACATATAGTTGTAAATGCATGTAAATATATGTACACGTGCTTGTAAATTTAGCTTTATCTTACTTCCAAGCTGTCTGAGCTGGTCTGGTAAATTTCAGTTGGGGGGGAAGTTTCCTCAACTCCCTACAGTAAGAGAAGATATTTGGTTTTGAAAATTAGATTATCTTTCATGGAATGGAAAAAAATATAAACAATGATTTTCAAAAATGGTATTGTTTTTGATATTTCCTTTCAGAGGAGGTTTTGTGTTCTAGATTCCTAAGCTGGGGCTGTGTGACAGGGATGAAGAAGTAAAATAGACTTCCAAACAGAAAATACTTGTTTAGGGCACTTGAAGGATTAGAGTTTCCTTCTTGAAGTGGGAATCTGAAACTCTGAGGAGAAAGCTGTCATCAAAGGTTTGTTTTAGGAGAAAAAAGTAAATGTTGGAGTAAAAGTTCTAGCTGTGTGCATTTACTCTTTGACTGAAATACAGACTAGGCTAGTAAATGCCTGAAATATGGTTGGAGGTGCTCTGAGTTTTTACTAGTCATTATAACATATTTGTTTTAATTTTGAAGAGTGCAGCAGTTAAAAGAGAAAGTCTCTGAGAAACATTGGCAGTAAATGCCAAATGACTAAGCTGGCCTATCGTTATTTGCAGTGTTTGTTCCGAGGCAAGGTTATAAAGTATGTTGTTGAGGAAATGAGGAAAAAAAATATTTAATTCTTGGTATCTTTACATGTAAATGATTTATTTTCAGGATTATTGTCCTTGTTAGGACTGTATTTGCAGATCTCAATCAAGCTCAAGGTAAAATTTTGGGGGTGCACTCTATATGCTTAAATTGATACCGTTCCCAGAATGATGCATAATCTAAATGACGCTTTCCGTCCGGGCAAAGTAACACTTTTTGCCATACAATTTGCAATTCAGCTAGTCATGGGTTTTCCCAGTATTTTGAAACACTACCAAGTCTTCAGCTTTTGTTGCCAAACTGCCTCTCAGCAATCAAAAATAATGCGTTTTTATTAAAAATTGTACAAGAAACCTAAAAGAAGGTAAGAATTTTCTTCTGTTCTTTTACCAATGCAGAATGAATCTGAATTTCACTTGGAGGAAAAGAATATATATATGCCCAGGTGGCCAAGAGAGCCAATGGCATCCTGGCCTGGATCAGGAACAGTGTGACCAGTAGGACAAGGGAGGTTATTCTTCCCCTGTACTCAACATTGGTCAGGCCACACTTTGAGTACTGTGTCCAGCTCTGGGCTCCTCAATTCAGGAGAGATGTTAAGGTGCTGGAATGTGTCCAGAGAAGGGTGACAAAGCTGGTGAGGGACCTGGAACACAAACCCTATGAGGAGAGGCTGAGGGAGCTGGGGTTGTTTAGCCTGGAGAAGAGGAGGCTCAGGGCAGACCTCACTGCTGTCTACAACTACCTGAAGGGAGGTTGTAGCCAGGTGGGGGTTGGTCTCTTCTCCCAGGCAACCAGCAACAGGACAAGGGGACACAGTCTCAAGTTGTGCCGGGGGAGGTCTAGGCTGTATGTTAGGAGGAAGTTCTTCATAGGGAGAGTGATTGGCATTGGAATAGGCTGCCCAGGGAGGTGGTGGAGTCACCGTCCCTGGAGGTGTTCAAGAAGACTGTATGAGGCACTTAGTGCCATGGTCTAGTTGACTGGACAGGGCTGGGTGTTAGGTTGGACTGGATGATCTTGGAGGTCTCTTCCAACCTGGTTGATTCTATGATTCTATGAAGGACAGCAATCATTTTGCTTGGCTCCACAGGTTGAAAACTTATGTTTTGAAGAATTGAAATATTTGGGAAAGGAAAAATAATTACAATAAGCAGTTGCTCTTTTTTGCTGTGACTGTCAAAGCCCAATGAAATCGAGAACTTGCTTAGCATTTTTTTTTACAAAATGTATCTGTTTAGCTGGCTTTGTCCCAAACATACTGATGTGTGTGTGAGCTTTTTAAAGTATTTTGTTTTTTTAACTACAGTTACTTAGCAAACAAAGATGCTGAAATGTGTATTTTTATGCAGAAACATTGTTTACTTGGACTAAGTGCATATATATTTATTCTCTTAGCAGAAAATGCTGGTTTGAAACCTCAGTGTCATTCATATAGGATGTTTGGCATTGTTACTGTATCTTGGAAGCAGATCTAAAACATAATTCATAAGATCTTTATAAATCTCTGTATCTCTTTTAGAGCTGTTTAGTATTTAATTGTGTTTTTAAATATAACAGTTCTTCTGCCTTAATGTTGGGTTTTAATTTATTTTTCCCTGCTGGTTAGACAAAGTCACTTGAATTTAATTCTTTACAGTATCCTAGAGTTCAAAATTATGCATATTGATCTAACCAGGTCTCAAACTAGTTCAGTCCTGCCTTGCTTTTGGGATCATTCTTGTATTCACTTTTGCTATAGGCTAAAGACAAATCTACACAAAAACATTTCTAGAGTCCATGTTTATTTTTTTTGCCAGAAAATGTAAACCCTTTCTTGTGTCCTAGTTGGTTTGCATAAACAGAGAGTTGCTCAGCCCTCCGTGATGCATGTGACTTCTTTTGTCTTGACAGCTGAGGGTGTTAAGACAAATCCTGGTTTTACACTCCAGGCACTTGCTCTCTTTGGCGTGCTGGCAAAGCCTTCTTTGGTGTCAAGCACATGAACGTGACTGAGTGCGCTCAGGAGCTGGGACTGGTATTCACTGAATGGGATGATAGGTCTTTCTGCAATGCCTGTGTGAAAAGAAATACTTGTGATAAATTTTTACACAAGCAGAAAAATAAAAAATACAGGCAGCTGGCAGAAACGGGGCTGTGATGAGCTGATTTTATTTTTAGCGGAAGTCAAAAGAAGGAAAAAGCTTCTTAGTAGGTACTCCTTATTGCTGACCTACTCTTTTGTATTCAGTGTGCTAATGGTAGGTATCTTGCCTC
Organism: Tricholaema leucomelas; assembly: GCA_013400475.1. Taxonomy (NCBI): domain Eukaryota; kingdom Metazoa; phylum Chordata; class Aves; order Piciformes; family Lybiidae; genus Tricholaema lacrymosa; species Tricholaema leucomelas. The sequence goes on along the minus strand of WAAF01010411.1, from coordinate 649,577 downwards.
TTCTCAAGGTGTGGAATGCTTGTGTCTCCCACTAAACTCGGTTTGAGATTTTCATATATTCCACAGTTCCTTGTAGTAGGTCATCACAACTGTTGTAGGCAGTAGTTTCTGCTGCCAGCTTTTTGTTCTTCAGTTTTCTGCTTCATTTTTCATATTTATTCCTTATTTTTTACTGTCTCTGAAATATCTGCAAAATCTTTGAGTGAAGTTTGTTAATGGCAGCAATGTTATGGTTGGAAAAGACCCTCAGGATCGCCAAGTCCAGCCGAAATTGCAAGGTTCACCCTGAACCATGCCTCAAGCACTACATCCAAATGGCTTTTAAACACGTCCCGGATTGGTGACTCCACCACCTCCCTGAGCAGGCCATTCCAATGCCTGATCACTCCTTCTGTGAAAATGTTTTCTAATGTCCAGTCTAAAGCTACCCAGTCACAGCTTGAATGCATGACATTCAGTCCATGTACTTCACTATTTCCAGAAGTCAGAAAGGAATGTGAGCTCCATGTTCTGTACCTTAATTACAATCAACATCATGTTGAGCAAAATACCTCAAGTACAAGAACAGCACCTTCCTTAGTTGTGTGGAAAAATGAGACATTGCAAAATGATCCTGGAAGTAAATAAAACATGTTTGGAGAACAATATTACATTACCTTTATCTTCCATTGCATTAATGGGCAAGATGTACAGTCTCACACAAAAAGCCTCTACAAATATGAAATGGAAGAAATACTTCTTGTGGAATATAAATTAGCAATGTAACTGCCACCGATGGCAGTGGGCTACAGCAATTAATTTTCAGAAGTTTTCCATGCTACAAATAATTGCTAAAAAAGTCATGATACTTTAGACTAAGTGGGCAGATCATGTTTTTTGTATATTTGGTTTGCCAAGTGGCTTTATTCTCCTTTCAGAGGAGAATGAAGAACATGAAATGTGCAGTGAATTTGGAACTCCATTTCTATTGTTGCTTTATCTGCGTTGGTTGGTTTTCTGGTCCTGTAGGAGAGAAGAATTTTTTCTTCCCAGTTAATACTGGGACTCCATAATTTTTAAAGGAGCCTTAATTCTTCCTCTGGTTCAAGTTGGGACAGCTTTCTGTGTTTTCTTTCCAGTTACAAGCAGCCATGTTTCAAACATCATAATGCATGATGGTAGGTAAAATTGGGAATTTTTCTATCAGGTCCACAATGGTGGAAGCAAATCAGGTTTTCCAAATCCTTCTGAGGGAATGTGCTGCATCTTTGCTAGCATTTCTTATCCTCAAAATGATGACAGGAAATTATCTGGGAATTTGTAAGTCAAATGTAACATCCAGAATTCTGACCTTAGGGTGCTGATTGCTGTTGATATTTTGTTTGTCGTCTGTTTACATAATTTGTTGGAAACTCCATGTCTGGGCAGCATGGGAAGTGGACTTGTGCAGAAGAGAAGAAAAAAAGAAAGTCAAACTAATTCAATCTGAATTAAGTACTCCTTTTAGACTTCATGTGTAGATTGTCCCTACCAAATATTTATAGAGCTTACAGTTGTTGCGTTGAACTTGTATTTCATATGTGTGACTCTTTATGTTAATAGTACCCTCTACCTTAAACCCCAGTGTGTCAAAAGAATTACCTCTATTGTGTCTTCATATTAATCATGATGGTAGCTTTGCTTTACATAAATGTACATGACTATATGCTGCTTTAGTGCAAAATATGCTATCAACAAAAGTTCTTTTTGTACCAGTAAGGGATTTTGCTTCTAAAATACCTCTTGGGCTTGGAGAGAAATGTCTTCAATTGGAAAGTAGCCATTTATATTTTTTAATATAAAGATAGGTTTTAATCGAATAATGTGTAATTGGAAGGGTGACTACTGCAATCATAATTTCCTTCCATAAGTTACAGTTAACAATCTCTTGCAGTTACTCTTTCTTTATAGATCTGAATTATCTACCTATTTTCAAATAAGTATCTAAACTCGGAATAATATCTAAAGCACGGTATGCTGCATTGTCGTGACATTCAATAAGCACCTCAGGTGCTTCTCAAAGCAATGCTGTAGACTGGTTTTCTATTTTTGCAGATCACTGCCATTGTTTGCTGAGTGCTCATGTGGGAACACTTTTTGTTATCTACTGCATTTGTTTTATAATACTGTTTCAGAAAAACAGACTACTTAGAGAGAAACATTAATTAGGTGCAAAGAAGGCATTATTCCGTGCCTTGTGTGTGTGTAAGTACTGCAAATAAATTATCTCCTATTTGTGCAGTATTTTATGGTTGTCAGCTGTCTGTTGCCAAAGAACCCCAATGGACTTAAATACTTGTGACACCTTGCCCAGCCAAGGTAGAGTAAAAGCCTGTTATGGAACTCGCTTTGTGACAACCTGTGCTAGTTTATATTAACTTAACCAATCACTTTTTTCTGTGCTTGGCAAAATTTGTTAAATGAATTCAGCTGCAATTAGCAGATTTATGGGAAAGTACCCTGTTATCCTTTAATTGGGGAGCATAAAACTACAAACTGAATCTGCTGGTTCTATTTGTGTAATAGGCAATCTATCTACGACAGGGTTTGATCGATGGAGTCGTATGATGCCCTTGCCTTGTTTTATATTGGCTGTCAGCTCTTAACTGGGACTGAAGTATCTGGGTAACAAAAATTGATATAATGACTTAATGCGCCTTATTCTCTTTGAGCTACATCAGTTTAGAGCACTTCTGAGAGAAAAATGTCTGGAAAATATCAGGGAGTCATTTATCAACCTGTTTTCATTAGCATACTGCCTGGCACTGGCAAGGATTTGAATAAAAAAAAATAGCAGAATGGTACAATTTATTTCAGGTCTCATATTTCTTGGATGAAAGGAGACTTCTAATAAACGGAGAATATAGAAAGATGCATTTCTTGCTGAGTTTTCCTTAATAAAAGCTGTGCAAAAATGCGTCTTCAGTTTGATTGGTACTAACACAGGAAGCGTACATGTATGGAGATAATCGGGAAATTAGCAACGCTACCCTCTTTAATGTGCTCAGTTAATTTACCTGAGGAAACACTGCAGGACGAGCCCCACGTCTTGTGTGTGTATATATGGATGTTTGTGTGGGGGAGCGGTAGGGGGTCGTCACCGTAGAGGGCTTTACGAAAATGTAAGATCGGATCTCTTGAAAGATAAAACGGTTCAGCAATTCAAGATTCTGCTGAAAGTGAAATAGGTACCCATCAAAATGTTTGTATGGTGGGCAAAATGTGTGCACTGCATCAAGTCATTTGTCCTGCCTACGCTATGATACTAACCAGAAGAGGTAATAATAACTGAAAAGCAGTTGTGCGCTTGTAAGTCCTCCTTTGCATGAAATTTTTATGCATCAGTCAGACTGCATACAGTGTGCCTAATGTATAAAATAAATTGGTGCATAAATCAGATTATGAGCAGCATGTAGGCGAGTCTGCATGTGCAGACAAGGATCTGATCCAGGCATGGGAAATTCCTATTGTAACCTTCAGCATGAGGACTTCTCAGGTGACAACTGAATGTTTAGTTTTCTAATGACAAAAAATTAAAAGACAATACAAAAAGATCTTTTCCTCCTTTCCCAATGAAACCAGAATGCTACAGAACACAGAAGAACCCTGAAAAGAAAAGACTTGTGGACATTCGCAGCATTATCTTGTGACCCTTTCTACAGCTTCTAATTATGTCAAGGATTTTGAATGCAAATCAATAGAAAGTTATTGATGATTGGTATAAGCAATTGCGTATGGCTTCACATTGATCAGTACGTAGATTCCCTGACATAAGTTATTATCTATGACAGATACTCGTCTAACTGCTAATTGAATCGTGCATTTTTCCACTAGTGGTATCAAACTACCACTAAACATAGACCATAACTTTGTTGCTCTTTGCACGTGAAAATAAAACTATGATGAACAGTAAGTGTCAGTGTATAGGTTGTCTGACATTAACCACTATTTATCGATGCAACTTGTGCTTGCTGTAAGATGACAATATCACCCAGTGTTGCCATGACAATCAAAATGAGTGCTGGGTCTATGATATTTTCTACAACTCAGTGGAAAATCTATTAAATCTAAGTTATCTATTGCTTGCTACCCTATAAGCTGTCTTCCTGAGTGCAGTAATGGTGCTTTAGCAAGGAAGCCTTTGTGGTATACAGATGCTTCTCATTTATTCCTTGTTATTTTTATTTTACTAATTCTAATTAGACAGTCTTAGAGCAGTAGTAGTCTTATGCAATGGGCTTTAATCTTTCCAAGAGTGCTTGGTTAAAACTGAAATTGGTTTAATGTCCGTTTGCTCAAATGCTCAGTGGAGTTTCCATGCTCATCTTACTCCATACAGTCTGATTTATGCTGATACTTTGACTTACATACCTGTTGAAACTTTCCTTAATGAACTGTGAGGTCTTCCAATAGGAGAACACACAGCATTGAGCATAACAAAACCATGTGATTGGCGCTCCTGGAAGCTTCGCACCTGCTTTCTGTATTTCAGCTGGCATCTTTTCTGTGATCTGTAAATAACCCCAGTCAGAGGATTATTTTGGGTTTTATCTACCTGAAGTCCTATTGCCTGACAATAGCGATCTGCATTCTGCCTGAATCTGTTCAGCAATTCCATTTTCTCCTAAAACCACACGGCTGTGTATACCTCCCAGGATAAGCCTGTGTGACACCCATGTTTGTTGGTGAATAAAGAGCACAGATCCTGGCATAGTTGCAGGAGAGAGTTAGAATATGCCATGGAAGATGACTCCTAAGAGATCTGCTAAGAGATGGCTCCTAAATAGTAGATCTAGTTTAGACTCTTATCTATGTGGTTTAGCCTTTCTCATTCATTTTTTTTTGTCTTGGATCAACACAGGGGAAAACCCCTGAAAAAATGTAAATATGGCAAAATATAATATTATGTGCATAATGCTTTCACAATGCTTTCAGTAATCCTCAATCTAAACTTTAGGATTCTTCAAATTCAGTTTGGTACAGATTTTCAGGTATTTTCAATGTTGAATAATGTCTTTCATCTTTTGAGGGTTGTTACAGCCTTTGAGAAATTATACCAACTACTGAAACTCATGTCCTCACCATCTTTCAACCAAGTTTGTAGTCACTTGGAGGATGAAGTAGCAAATCAAATGTAGCATAAAATGTAACATTTCAATCTGTTTTTCTCCAGTTGCACCATGGTGTAAACAATCTTTTTATTCCCCCTCTCTAAATGTATAATTGCCATAGAATTGGCAGATGCTACATCTATTGTGTCACGTTCCTTTTATTTTGTTTGGTTTTAATTAAAAAACTTGTAATAAGTTTCCTGATAATATGACAGCAAATACAAGAGATGAAGGCTTTTTGACATTTCAGAATAACAGCAATTACAAACCCAGTTTTTGTATACTTGGTGTTTTCACACATATACAGCTAATTAAACAAGGGAATCTAGCCTTGGCCTTTAATTTACAGCCAAAGATATCCCTGTGCGTGTTCCGCGAGGGAATCTGCATGATGAGCTTCGTATGTCGCCTGGTACATAAGTGTTCAAACACATGGTGTACAGAACATAATGTGTTTCATCAGTTAATTTCTTGTTGTAAAACCCCCCAAAACCAAGAAACAAAAAACAACTGACAAACTCCTTCCCCCTCAAACCAACCAAAACCCAAACAGACTCCCTAGCCCAAACCCACAAAGCAACCAAACAAAAAAACCCACACCAAGAACCTATTTGCAATTATTTTTAGATGTCATTTCCTGTTCATATCATGTCAACTTAAAAATAATTGTTGAGCTTCTGTATGTCATCTGAAGCTTCTGGTAGATCAGAGTCTACTGTTTTTCCTCCCAAGTGGCAGTGTCTCAGTAGTAGGCTCAGTACAGAGGGTTATATACCTAAATTTAATGTAATTTTTGGATGAAGGTTATGGAGTGCATAAAGATGGGACAAGATGCAAGAGACGTGCATGGAAAAATTGCTCTTCAGATTTAATGAAGCACTTCTTATGTGAAATTTCCAAGTGCTTTTTTAGAATGATGGATTAAGCTTTCAAACTGAACCTGCCAGTTAGTGCAATAATAATTTCCACAGGTTTTTTTTCTGTATACTGAACAAACTGAGGTATTGAAAACCTGAGACAAGAAATAAAAGACAGAACAGGGATATAGTTCAGAGGTGCTGTCTTTGGGTTAGATATGAGTCAGTAGAGTATCATTTATTGTCTTGGCTTCTGGTTTTACGTTTGAACTTCTGTGCAGAGTTCCGGAGTGATGAGACCTAGATCGATTGTAGGAATGTGTTCACATGTGTCTCTCCTTATGTATGTATTAAACGCATGTATGGTGTGAAAAGAAACCATGAAATAACTGTTTGGGTGAGTTTCTTTCTTGTTTTTTAATGGGAATTTAGGGAATGGAGGAGCTTTTAACCATTCCTGGTGTGTTCTGCATGGAGCACGGCAGAGTGAATGTTTTGAGGATTCATTTTGTGGACAGGTCTTGAGCAGATCTTTTGGTTGAGCTTTGCTAGTATAATACTCCTTTTAGAGACCTGCGGTGTAATTGTTCTTTTATTTTTGGTTAAGTTACTACTAAGTTATCTCTGAAACACAAGCAACTTAGGAACTGCTTTGTGAGAGAGGTCTGACTTATGATTCTCAGCAAGGTCCTTTTCTGCTTCTTTTGCAAGTGAAACAGAACATATTCCATGATGTCTCTCCATTTTCTTCTTCATTCATCATTTTGTATTCTATTTTTTATCATGTGAAGTGGGCTGCCTTGCTAAAAGATGTATGGGCTTGATACAGCACCACGTGAGGCTACACTTGTCAGGATCAAGACCTGGGGATTTTTGGGTGTATGACTTCCAATTGTAAGAAGTTTATCTGGGTTTCTACCATCTAAAATTACTTAGGAAAGCATTTTATTTTATTTTTACAATGCTTGTAGTTAGCAGTTCTTAGATAGCTGATAGGTGCCTATATCAGGTGAGTTCTAAGAACAGATGTGCACTCCAGAAATACAGTTTCTATTGGCACATATAAAAGCATTTACTGTGGCTTTTTTCTTTGTACATCTCGACTGAAGACTGTAGGACAGCCGAGAAATGTCTATTTGTGAATATAGCATTGCTAATTAGCTAGGATAAAAATCTTCTCCAGTGATCCAAAGATCACTTTTATTCTGGGTGGTGAAGCAAAATGCTTAGCTGTTTTAAATTGTGAGATTTGGACAGTTCATGTGAGTTTGATGCATTGTAATCTTGACACCTAAATCCACAAGGAGCATGTAGTACATGTACTAGCATACCAGCTGCTACAGATATCAGGGTGGATTCAAAAGCTATAACCACATTTTTTTTCATATTTGTTGACTCCATTTACTTCTCGAATTGAAAACAGGGAACAAGAAAGAGTCATAGGATATTAAAAGTCGATAGTAGTTGCATAAAGCTTTTCTGCGTGACGGAGTTATTTTGAATGTTTGCCATTAGTAGACCCGTTTATAACTAAGCAGTGTGTCAGGACTTAGAGTGGTGTTGCAGTAGGAAACAAAATTTTGACACAGTTTGCATTAGAACACTTCAAGAGATGCCCAGATTGTAATGTGGTTTGTCTGTTGAAACCTCTCACTTTTTAGTGTCTAGATACAGAGGCTGTGCAGTTCGCTTGGGGATTCTTCAAAGTGTTTTGGCAAAGCATCTACTGAATGGAAGAAGAATTTGCAGCACTGTTGTGTTCAACAGTTGATAAAAACGTGGGGTGGGAGGAGGGCACGCTATAGAACTTGTGAAATGAATATTAGTGGTTTAGCAATTACTGCAAGTACCTCAATTTTTTTTTACTTCTCTTTTTTGTCAGCCTTCACTTGCACATTTCTCTTATCTTTCTGGAAAATATATATACACACACTAGTGAGAGTATAAGAGTATAAACACATCATTACACTTTCATGACAGATAAGCTTGCTCTGTTGGAGTGTAAACTCATTTTTCTTTAGGTGACCTTTAAATAGTATTGTGCTATTGGATAAGATTTTAATCAATAGTTTTGTCAAAACAAAATATAGTGTTGTGTAGAGGTTTTTTCTCTTTATCATTTAACCAGTTCTTTAAACTATCAAGGAATAATCGATTTCTGTGTCTTTTACTCCGTGAGGGAAAAAATGCTCTAAAATTCACCAAGCTAGTCTAAGGAAAAAAAAAACCTCTCTGTTGTCATTAGTGCTAATTTTATTTTGAAAAATGTTGAAACAGCAGGATAAGATACAGTGTTACTATAATTAGTGACTTAATGCCTTTGCTACTTTCACATTGTAAAACAACAGTGTCCCAGGTGTGAGAAGGTTAAAATGAGAAGTACCCAGTAGTTATGAAGCAGCAATAATGAGTTTCCTTCTACTTACCATGGATTTGTGTGATATACAACTTGCAATTAAGCATGGCTTGGTGATTCAGTGATTAATGTATATACGACTCCTAAAGGAGCAGCACAGGCCTCCCGTCACATCCTTCATGATGTTTACAGCTGGGTACCTATTAACAGGAAGATGGAAAGGGCCATTTACAATTCAGTAACCTTTATGACAGTGAACTCTTTAATCAGCATTTTATTTCCTTTGTAACACTTTAGTCATCTACAAATGTCAGAATAAAATAGGGCTATGAAATATTTAGGATCAGCATGTGGAAATTGACTTCCTTGATTTAAGCTGCTGTGTCTTTTCATTTTGTTGTTTTGGGAGCTTTTACTTTTATTGAAAGACAATTTATAACTAAATGCTCCCAATAGTGACTGACGTTAGGGGCAGAGAAATTACGGAGATTCTTGTTCAGTAAAATGTTGCTGTGTTAGGCGGTAATTTATTCAAATGAAAGTATTAACAATGGGATTCACTTTTTGGAATACCGTTTCAGTACATATATAGCAGACTCTGTGAGTCTATGACAAGATGGCACAATGTACTCACTGAAATAATGAAGTATAAAGTATATCCTAATATCATTAGTCATTTATGTGTACCTGTGTGCATGAAATATGCATAGTGCCTTACTATTTTCTTAACATGAGTCTGAGGTCTCCAACGTCCATAATTGTCTTGCACTTTGTATGATGACCATCAGCACTCTTCAGCACCAGGAAGAGGTATAGTCCCTGCTGGGATAAGCTGCAGTGGAAATACAAATCCTTCTAACCAAGTACTTTTGTTCATATATATGTATGTTTGTAGTTTATCTGTAGGTCATAAATTGGGATTTACCAAATTTTCTCATATTATTTAATTCTCAATATCTGGACTATTTTGAGTCAAAGTATGGCACAAACACTTTTCAATTGGTAATGAAAGAATTTTAGACTCAGCAAGCTGGAAAGGACTTCCTCTGTCCTGAAGGGCAAGGCTTTGTCCTATTTAGAATATTGAGAACCCTTGACCTAGTCCTGAACTGTATTTAAAATATTGCAGTAATGTTACTTGGGCTTGCAGCATTAAGCCCAGCATGGTTTTAGCTCAGTTGCCTGCTGCTGTGTTGTAAAATACTGACCCAGGTGACTGGAACTGTGCTTTCAGGGTTATTTGTAATTTCATATCACAGCTACAGATTAGTAACAATGAAGGTAACTTTCCATTTTGCAGGTGTTAATGAGGTTTAATGCATTTGGGAGATGGTTTTGTCTGCTGCTGCGTGAGTGGGAACTGTGTTCTGGCTGAAGTTAGCCACTTTAGGTCTGTATAGGTGGTGATTTTGTGCTTTTTGTGGTTTGTTTTTAAAAAATGGAAAGGAAAAGCCTTATTAAAAGTATCAAAGATCTGAGAGGCTTAACAGGACAGAATTGAAGATAGTTTTAAAGTGCAGTAGTTTGGGAGTTTCCTGTCCGCCGTCCGTCTGTGTTTTCATTGCCCCCCCCCAGCCCCAAATTTACCAGACTAGCTCAAACAGCTGGAAGTTAAGGAATGAAGCTATATGACAGCGTGGCACAATTTACAAGCACATATATACACAATATATACAGATATTTACAACTATATACAAGTGAAAAGTACTACAGAAATACGCAACCCCTCCTGAACATCGCCCAGGGGGCCTCCCAAACCAACCCCCCTCCGACTTCCCAACCCCCATATCTCAGACAAAATAAACAAAGTAAGCCCCGTATAGGTCACATGATTAATTGCAGAGATCAGAAGGTGAGATATCAGAGCTGATAAGGGGTTAGAAGGAAATGATCAGTTCAAGTCACACAGGTCCAGGCAAAGATAGTTAATGCAGCAGCAGCCAGCCAGAGACTGACTTTGTTTCTTGTTTCTTGTTTTTTCGATCTCTCAGCAGAACAAATGGGTTATACAGACATCACTATTTTCTCTTCACAGCCAATAATCTAATTTCACTCATTAAAATATTCCAGTTAGCCTCAAACCAGCATGTAAACCTAGATCATTTCTCACTAGTTTAGCTAGTTGTGTGGAACTGGTGAATTCCTGGATCTACAGATAGGAATGTTGTGGTGGTAGTTTTCTATTAGTATATCTGATTTTCCTATTTGTCCTTAAAAATATTCTTGTAATACTCTCTTGCCTTGTTAAAAGTACCTTTTTTGATGTGGTTGATGTAATGATGGTATAGGGCTTGAATTCTGCATGGGTTCATGTTGTTCTGCTAGGAGTCATGTATGTGCAAGAAAGGCTGGCTCTTCATAGCTTTTAAAAAAATATGTATCAGAGGTATGGGACTTAATTTTGTATATTCATTCTTTAGAAAGAGCTAGTAAACAAACATAATTGGTAACGTTAAAAAGAGAAAAGGAAAATAAACGGCTGAGATTGGTGTTTTAAGGAAGACAATAAGCGATGGATGGACACTGCAGCACGAATTAGACATGGAGAAACTATTTACTGTCCATTATCCTTGGCTACCTAATTAAATAGGAATCTATCTCAGAAAGTATTGAAAAGTTGGTGATCAGAGCAAAGATACAGCTCATTTAATTTCAAGCAGGATGCCTCACTCAGCATGTGATAGTATAAGTTCGTAGTCTTTGATGTATTGTCCAACTTGTGCTGCTCTGAAATACCTTGCAGTATGCAACTTGCTGTATTGTCCAGCTTTAGTTGTGGCACGTAATGAAAATGTATATTACTTCTTTAAAATGGAAACAAAGGGCAAGACACTTATGTTAAAAGACAAAAGTGTATATAGGTGGAGATGACGAGCCTGAGAACTGGCGTTGGATTAATTCACTGCTGTCTGTATTCCTTGCAAATAAAACTGCAAGTTTAAATGCTAAAGAAGCAGAGATGAAGTGGATGTAAACACAGTATACTCTGTTGCTGTGAGAATTCTAGAAACAGTGCTATACTGTCCTCTAAAGAAAAATCCGTGTTTAAGTTGTAGAAGAAAAGCTGTGTCACACTAGTTAGGCACTCAGGATACTCTGTATTGTTTTTATAATGAGTGAGCCGGATGAGACCTTTCTGCAGTGTTAGTCCTGGTGCTGACCTTTTAAAAAATACCTCTTTTGTATGAGGAATTAAAAAAAAATACCTCTTTTGTATGAGGAATTCAAAACCATTCAAAATGTTAAAAACACTTTATGAAGGTAGATACAGGAAAAGGCTCCTTACAAGGAAAAACTGAGATGCAGGTTTCTTTTTTGAAGGTTTGGGGGTTGGCTTTGTGGATGTCTGTGGAGAGGATGGGGTGCAGCTGCCCAACAGCCCATTTTGAGGGTGCAGCTTTCCTGCTCAGTGATAGTGGAGGAGTCAAATAAACATATGGGTAAGTGCCCCAGCACGTAACTGGAGAAAGGAAACTCTGGAAATTAATGCTACCAGTCTCACCTTTTTGAGTCCTTAATTTGAGACTTCAGAGGCTTCCGGTATTTACAAGTCTTCTGCAGTTTCACAGCTGTGAAATGTTGCCATCTTTTTGCTGGGATTATTTAAATATTTATCCTTTCTTGCTACTTGACCTTTCCTGCTTAGTTCTAGTTGCTGTGGCCAGCTTGCTTTGTGTTTCATGAGCTCAGTAAACCATGGCCTTCAATTCCCTTGTTCTAGTATTTTCACTTAAGACCAGGAGTGATGAGCAAAAGGTTTCAGGCTCAATCCTTGAGCAAAGGGCCGCTGTGACAGGGATTATTATTTATTTGTCATCTTGGATGTAATAAGCTGTAGGTACAGCATCGAGAGCCCTTGATTTATTGCGCTGTCGACTGCCACTAGCAGGACGTCTGCTGTACCATGCAGGATGAATACCACACTGTCAGCTCTGTCGATCTGTCTCTGCCATTGCGCTCTCTCTCATAACACATTCCCATTTCATGCCAGAATACATAAACAATCTTTCATTATTTTGATGCCTTTTTCATATTTGTTCTTTACAGAACATAAAGTTTGAATTTATGGGTTTCCTTTACATTATTTCAACACACTCCACCATTTTCCGGGTTTGTGGTTTAACTCTCAGAAATTGGCTGTCAGGTGATTTAGTTATTTTGGCTTTCTAGTTTTATAGTTATTTAATATCACAGTGCCAGATACTGAGAAAATGTAGTGTATAGCAGGTATGGGATTTGCAGTCAGACTGTCATCAGCAAAACATGGCCATGGGGACAAAATGTGGAAATTAAAAGCTAGGCATGCAGAGCAGGAAATACTCCCTCTAACCTCCGCTTTTAGTTTAAATACTTTCCCAAAACATTTGTCCTTAGATGCTGTTACTAACGTAGTGGGGACTGCTTAATCGAAAAAGATGATGTGAAGAGCAGGAAAGCCACTTCCCTTAAATAACTGTGATTAAGGGAATTTCGAACTTTTTGGCAGAAACATGGCTCTAGTTCTTCTCCTAAGCTTTATTGTGGGTGGGGGACATATTGTCCAGAAAATGGTTGGCTTTGTACTATGCATCCTTCATACTTCACAGCTGTAATCTACATCTATTAATATCCTCTGCTTTTGTTTACCTAAGGTGTGGTGTTTTTTTTTTTCTCTTTAATACTCTGAAACATATTATTCATTGAACTCTGAGGAACTGGAAGTCATTGCTCAAATGAGTGAACTTAAATGTCACTATAAATACAGCAAATCAAATATGGATATATGTCAAAATAGTTAAAACTGTGTTATAAAAAAGGCTTATGAGTGATATTAAAAAAAATATTGCAAACTGCACAGAGCATGAACCAGAAAATGTGAAGTGATTCTGCCGGTGTAACGTGCATGTATAACTTCAGTCATGTGGACAGCTTTTTAGTCCACGGGCACAAATTTAGGCTGTGAAGTCTTTGGGGAAGGTGTGTTTGTGGGGAGAAAGGGAAGTCTATGCGGCAGAAAAGGGATCTGTTTCTGGTTGGGGCTTGAGATGCTACAAATGATTTACCATGATCAGTAATATTCCATCAAGTAACTCATACAGACAAACATTTTTGAGGTAGCAATGCATAATTATTTTGTATTACCCTGTATTGTCTCATCAGGATGTATTAATGTCTAATAAAGACCCATTCATTGCTTGCTTTGTGTGCAAAGCTTGCTGGTTTTTCTGTTCAAGAAGCGGTTGAATAATTGCTCTTAAATTGTCTTCTGTTGAATAAAGTAGGGCTGATTTTTGCCTTCAGTGAGAACATCCTAGTGTGTTTTATAGGTGGTTGTTGGTATCATTTTTTTTCTGTAAAAGGAGGGAGAGCACAACTGTGCCACTGATACTGTATCTGCTAAGAAAACAACCTCTTTTAATTGGCTGTGAAAACAGGCATATTTCTCTAGGATGTTAACAAATGTGGATTTCACTGTATGAATGCAAGATAATAATTGTCAACTCTTCCTCCTCAGCACAGCCTACTTTAGGACAGCTGGGAATATGCTTAGCTCATATTACATAGTGAAGGTTTGTTCTAGCTGCAAAGAAACCAGAGTTAATTAATATGAGAAATTTGTTTTGTGTCCCTGGCAAAAAAGGCTGTGCAGGTTGGTGTTGTCAGCAAAAGCTGCTTGTCACTTTGACCTGCTCTGTTAAGTGTTTGATGTGTTTTCTCAGAGTAATCTGTGAATAACATTACATCCAACCAGCAGAGAAACAGAGGGAGCGATAGCAGAATTAATACGTGGAAGTGTTGATAATTATATATCAGAATCTAATTTTTAGCACAGAAAATGTGTTAATGACAGAGAAGAAAACAAAAACTACTAGCTTCTCCCAGCAGGATCCAAAGTGTCATTTATTATTTCTCAGCTGGATATCTATCAAGTTTATGGGTTAATTTTTCTGTAGACTGTTATTTATGGGTTTTTGTTTGTTTTCAGCCATCATTACTAACAATACGGTTAATAGCAATCATTTGTTATCCGGCACCAGCGGTGATGCTTCAGATGCGAGCAGTGAACTGAGAATACTCATTTGGTAGCTGAATAAGGCTTTGACAGGGCCCATTTATAACAAGCTCATTCCATAATGTCCAGCCTATTAATAAAATTTTGTTGCTGTCTAATTAGAGATGTCTGATGTGTATAGTAGCACAGACTTCTGCTGCTTTTCAGTTTGACTGTATCATACCTGAAACATGTGAGAACAGTGGTTCAGGAAATAAAAGTGGGGTGTTCCTTGGGGGTTCTGCCTCTCCTAGCAAGTGAAATGAAATACAGCTTGTATGGCAGAAAGACTGTGGTCACAGATAGAAGAGTGTTGAAGGAAGGTTGTTATTTTCATTAGCTGCAAGTCTGTCTTGTGTGTGTGTGTATTTTCTTTTATTGTCTTTAATGTTCGAGTTTTATCTAAAAATAACAAAGTAAAAGTAAATTACATGTCATACAGTAATTGAATGTGTAGACGGGGATAGAATGTGATTCTTATGTGTGTCAGTTGTCTTTGAGGAAAGAACAGTTTGATGCCTGAAGGAAGGAGCTGATGAAAGAAAAAAGCCTAGGCCTGATTTAGTTGTGTGGGGTTTTTTTTTGTCCTTCATTTTACATCTATAGAAATGAGCAATCAGCAGCATTTTCTGAGCTTAGCAGTACAGGGATGGTATTATAACTGGGACTGAAAACAGAGCCTTTTCTAGCCCAGCAACTCCCAGGCTATTTGGAGTGTGGTATACAGCTCCTATAGCAATCGTATCTTCATGCTAATTGGCTCTTGCATTCAAATTTATCAAAGTATTTCATACAAAGTTGTTGAGAGTGAACAGTTTGTAAACTGAAATACAATTTGGCAAAAGGATTTATACCAGAACACAGAAGTTGTTTGTGGAAAGTTTTCAATTGCTTGGTGAGTGACTCAATAGCAGCTTTACATTTCTGTTCTTAAAATGACCTGTCAGAAACATTCTTGCTCTATTTTTTTACAATGCAATTTTAGTCAAGTATATGATAATGATGAAAAGGAGTTAATTTCCATTTGATAAGATGCTTTTCCTTGCTTAACTGCTAATTTGGTGGTAGCACATACTCTTCCAGCCTGCTTCTACTTCACAGTGAATAAATGGAATGTTTGAAGAACCTTGTCATATGTAGCTACTGCTGAGGAGATTATATGTATTTATTTAAGAAGCTGCACCCTGTTTTAGCAAGTATCTAGATACTAATTAAAAGAAAGACACTAATAGGAGTTAGTGTGTGCTTAGAATATCACACTTCTGAACTGAGAAAAGGAAGCAGGCTAAACAGTGAAGCATTATTTAATATCATTTCATTGCTAGGTAACAATTTGTTTCCTCAGTCACCTTTTATGTTTTTCCAGTGGAAATTTACATCTTTGTAAATTACTTTTTGCATAAAGTGACATCTGTTTTTGCTGTGTTGTTTTCCCAGAGTGTTGCTTTTAAGACAGCCTGTTTTATGCAAGAAAATTACATGGGATTTTAACCTAAAGTTGCCATGAAAGTGCTGTATGGATTTCAGCTGGCAGAGAGTCTGTATAAACTGTTGCAGTTTTTTCCCTAAACTGCTCTTGACGTAGAGCTGATCAACCCTTAATTAGTGATACATTTTCTCCTTGTGATTTCTATTGATGTTTTGTAGAGGTGAAGATGAATTGAGCCTCAACCTGACTAGAGTATGAATTGTTTTAGAAAATTCAGCAAACATCTCTCTTCTCTCTCTCTCTCTCTCCTCCTCTGATTGTCTCTCGTTCTCTGTTCCTCCTGATAGGAAAGGTGAAAAGCTGCACGATAGAAATCAGGTTCAGTATTAGTGGTTTTGCTTGCCTGTGCAATAGAGAACGACAAGCGTCAGGGCCTCAGTCAGCAGATCAGGGAGACGCAGATGGGAGGCGAAAAGCTCCCTCGTGGCAGCAGCCTTGCTTGGATGTGATTGCGAGAGCCAGGATGAAGTCAGCACTGACAAAGTGTGTGGATTGATGGATGGACAAAGCTGGGAACTGGATGTGAGAATGGATGAGGGCAGAGAGGGGATTTAACACAGACAAACAGAATGAAAGACAGAGAGGAATTGCCTGCTAAAGTATTCCAGTACTTGGAGCCCACAGCAATTTACTTACTGCTAACAGAACACAGGAGGATTCTTTGCATCTTTGCAGATTTTCTTAAAATATGTGGAGAAACCAAGCGGCAGAAGGAGTTAGCAAATTCATTTTGGTGCTTTTTATTGCTGTCTCTCTCTCTCCTTTCCTTGAGATTCACTCACACTCAGTTAATTCAAACTGGGTACTTGATTATTTTCAGTAAGTTCACACAGTATGCTAGAGCAGAATACATTTTCTTTCCGCAGCTGTTACTTGAATGTTTCCACTAAATTTACTTTGATCAGTTATTGTTGCTTTTGCTATCATAAATAAAAATATTTACTTCCCTTACAAACCGTGTTCCTGCTGGGAGGCACACCTTTGGATACTGCATTCAGATGTGGTAACAGTAAACCCATTATGCGCATTTTCACGTTAAAGAAAAAAAATCAGTTGCTGTCCCACTCATAGCTTCTCAGTACCAAAATACTGTCATCTGTTTTTTAAGAGAAACAGGCCTGTAGCTTCAGACTGCTACCAGTTTTAATTTACATGAGAGCATCACAGAGTGGTTTTTATTTCACTTCTTACATAAACCAGAAAAATCTGAGTTGCCATTGTGGAGCAAACCAGTAGGTCTTAATTTTATCAACTGCTTTAGTTTTAGGAAATAAAATATAATTTCAGCAAGGAATGCAAATGAAAATGAGGGTTTAGATGCAATATCGTCGGCAACATATTCTCTGCTGGCAACTTTGGGCGAATGTGTTTGCTCCAGTGGGATTCCTTTAGATTGACGTGGGCACTTCAAAGAACATGATTTGGCCCAAGCTATTACCTCTTCCTTTCCCTCAGACGATTGTGAAGAAAGAGAAGGTGCTTTGCTAACGAGGCATTTCCATGTAGCAACCTGATGTGCTTTCAACTGGGGAAAAACAATTGGTCAGAGTAAAGAAAAACTGTCCTCAATTGTTGGCTTCAGCAGTGTGTTGGAAACAGATATTTACGTGGTAATATAATGCATTTAATAGAATTGTAACAAAGGTAATTCAGTATTATGCATCTCAAGATAGAAATTGCCAGTAAGATAATTTTAGTGTATTGTTTTACTGATGAGTCTTCAGAATGTCCATGAAATGCATAACCATCTTTAACCTGGGGANGTGGATGCTTCCTCCCTGGAGGTGTTTAAGGTCAGGCTGGATGAGGCCTTGGGCGAGCTGCTCTAGTGGGAGGTGTCCCTGCCTGTGGCAGGGGGTTGGAGCTGGATGATCCTTGAGGTCCCTTCCAACCTAAACCATTCTATGATTCTATGATTCTATGTAGCAACCTGATGTGCTTTCAACTGGGGAAAAACAATTGGTCAGAGTAAAGAAAAACTGTCTTCAATTGTTGGCTTCAGCAGTGTGTTGGAAACAGATATTTACGTGGTAATATAATGCATTTAATAGAATTGTAACAAAGGTAATTCAGTATTATGCATCTCAAGATAGAAATTGCCAGTAAGATAATTTTAGTGTATTGTTTTACTGATGAGTCTTCAGAATGTCCATGAAATGCATAACCATCTTTAACCTGGGGAATTTGTCTTCAGTAATAGTCTCCAAATATCTACAGGGAATTAGTTTGGACTTGGGAAGATGCATGGAAGTTGTGTGGGAAGAACTGGTATTGTTCATGTTGTAAGATACATTTACTAATCTGTTTTTGAAGCCTGTGGTCATGTGCAGTGGTTTCAGGTTCTGGACACTGGATTCATTGCAAGTGTCTGTGGAAGACATGACTTGCTGGTATGACTGATTTCTGTCATCTGCTACTTTTCCTTGTACTCTCTTTTTGAGGACTCTACTTGATTTAAAGAGTAATTCTGATCATGCTGATGGAAGATGATGTTGTATATCCCTTATACAGTGTGTGCATACAAATTTCTGCAAGGAGAGGAAGCAACTGGGTAGTCTTTGTCTTCTAGAGCTTTTTGGTTAGGAAAGTTGACAGATATGGGTGCTGTTCTTAGTGCAAGTAGTAATTAATTTCTTAGGGCGTAAAGACTATTAATTTAGATGGCATATTTGCATTTCCTTTGTTTTCATAAGTAACTTAGCTAACGTCAGGGGATGGTTTGCTGTGTCATCTGTTAATGTGAAGAAAGGGTGTGTGGAAAGGTCTCCTGGGAAAGGGGATTTAATGGTGTTCTGGTGTGAAGTAGAATTCTGTGGAAGAAAAACCTGAGACACTGATGTGCAATTTTCCTACTTGTATTCTTCTATTTTCCACACATTTTTGAATTGAGAACCAAGGCGAAAGCTGAGCTCTCATAATTCCATGCCATAGCTCATGGCAGTCCAGATGTGTGAATTCTTCATATAAAAAAGAGAACAGCAGGGCTCTTGCTGTTCTGGGCAAGTTCTTGTAGCTGTGTGTTGGGTCAAATTCTACTGTCTGTACATACAACTACGTGCAACCCCTTATGCCGTGTCAGGAGCAGCCAATGTGGTCTTGTAGATGAGAAGAGAACATGAATTCATTTGCTAGATAACGTTTATGATAAGTATGTAAATAAAAACTACTGTCAGCTGTTTACACAGTAAATTTAAGTGTGATCTAGAGGCCTGTCCTTCTTAGTGTAACTGTGTTTTTGAGGGTGCCCTTGGGTTATTTCATTGAGATGGGCTTTTGCTATGGTATCTCTTCAGTCTAGATTGACGAGTCAGTAATTTCTATGTTGAACTTAGATGCATGTAATGCATCTGATGTTTGCAACAATTTTTTGTCATCTTTCACATTTTGCTTTTTATTTCTCTACCACTGTAAATACCGGGATATGATTTTGTCAGTGCATCCAGTGGGAAGTACCGAGTAGATTGTGTTGGCCCTGTATCCACTGTAATTATCAGTCATACTTTTTTGTAGTTGTCCCATTTAGGGTTCAGCATCAATTGTTAAAATTAAACTAATGATACAAATTATCTTTCTGTTGTGCTTGGCTGAGGAGATACAAAGAAAAATGTCCAGTTCTTTTATAAAAACAGATCACTTGACTCTTTGAGAATAAGTACTGAAATACTTTATATTATTAAAATGTTCTTAACACCTTTGTGTAAAATGTTCTGTAGTAAAGTTGTTATATTCTTGGTGTATTAGTGCAGTTATTCATCGGCAATGTGAAAGGACCATTTTATTTATTCTCTTTCACACTGTCTTGTAGAATCTTCTTTTTCCATGTTGGACACTAAACTACGTAAAAGTTTTGAGCACCTTCATAATAGGCTTCTTAAAGCAGAGTAAAAGAGATTTGATGTTTGGCTACCTTTCTGAGAAATCAGAAGCTACTTTGTAGGTAACTTGACAATTCTTTACCACGTTAGATGCTGGTTTAAAATAGCATAACACTGCTCTGCTTTCTAAGAGGGAACTTACTGATGTAAGGGAACTTGGCTTTGTAAGTTACCATGATGTAAATCATCTCTTGTAGCTAGCATCTTGCATTCAGGCCTGCTCTTCTGTATGTGCATTTATTCATAATTGTTACATGCATAAATTCTTGGAGATTTTGCTTGGTTAGTCTGGCTGATATGGAATTTATGACCCAGACTTGATAATTCAAATTAAACTATATGAAAAGTTGTGTTGGTTTTCTTTTAAGGCAATGATAATTTTCATAGTATATACTGGAAATTTTTATCATCTTGTTGACTTAACAGTCTTCAGGCTCTGCAAACACACTGAGGTAAATGGCTCCCTTTTAATTTATATTGTTACGTTTATAATGTGTCCAATCTGATAGCCTCTACTGCTTACCTTAATTTTTATAAACAACAGTGTCAGTAACATATTTCCTCCACGTAAGAAGAAAGCAAATCTGTTTATAATAAATCTTGGTGTGGTATGTGTGCTATCATTTCCTTCATTTGACCTTGGTGGAGCAGGCTGATGGGGCAGTGAAAAGTATGATATGAAAAATGAGTGAACAGAGCGAGGTGAGCAGTGAATCAGTCTTGTGTGTGATTAGCTGTGAAAATCTCACAAACATGACTCTGAGTCACTTTTCTTCTTTTTTTCTCGCCTCTTTTGCTCTCAATGGTGTTTCTCTTCTGTGTGTATTAGTCATTTAGAAGTTAACTAACAGAGCAGAGGCTCTGTTTTAATACTAGTTGTGGTTTAATATGCTTCCGTGATAAGAACAACGTAAATGCAGCATATCTGAGGGCTCACTATAAAAAATCACAATCCACTGAAATTGGAATAGATCTATTGCTAAACAGTAGTAGTTGTAGTCATTGCCTAATGTTTAGAAACGTGAATGTGATAATGATTTCAACAAAGTACTGCAAATCTGCAATTATAAATGTAGATTCAGTGACTCATTTTACCATCTCAAATACTGCAAAACCAGAATTCCATTTCAATAAAATATATCTCACTTAAAGTGTGCATATAGGCTATGAAGACTTGGGCTTATGATGGATCACAGGATGTTAGAGGTTGGAAGGGACCCAAGCAGATCATCGAGTTCAACCCCCCTGCCACAGCAAGACAATCCTATCTAACATAGATCACAGAGGAACACATCCAGACAGGCCTTGAAAGTCTCCAGAGGAGGAGACTCCACGACCTCTCTGGGAAGCCTATTCCAGTGCTCTGTGACCCTTACAGTAAAGAAGTTCCCCCTTGTGTTGAGGCAGAACCTCTTTTGCTGCAATTTACCCCCATTGCTCCTTGTCCTATCACAGGGAGCAGTGAGCAGAGCCTGTGTCCCCAACCCTGGCAGCCTTCAGATACTTATAAACATTTATCAAATCCCCTCTAAGTCTTCTTTTGTCCAGACTAAAAAGCCCCAGGTCCCTCAGACTCTTCTCATAAGCCATGCCCTCCAGTCCCCTAATCATCCTCGTAGCCCTCTGCTGGACCCTCTCCAGCAGGTCCCTGTCCCTCTTAACACAGTTTTCAAGATGAGGTCTCACCAGGGCAGAGTAGAGGGGGAGGAGAACCTCCCTTGATCTGCTGGACACTCGTCCTAATACACACCAGGATGCCACTGGCCTTCTTGGCCACAAGGGCACATTGCTGTGCCATGGTTAACTTGGTATCCACCAGGACCTCCAGGTCCCTCTCCCAGGGCTGCTTTCCAGCAGATCACCTCCCAGTACTGATGGAGTTTATTATTCCTCCCCAGATGCAGGACTCTGCACTTGTCCTTGTTGAACTTCATCTGCTTGCTCTGTGCCCAGCTCTCAGTCTGCCCAGGGCTCTCTGGATGGCTGCACAGCCTTCAGCTGTATCAGCCAAGCCTCCCAGCTTGGTGTCATCAGCAGACTTGCTGAGCGGACTCTGTCTGTCTGTGCCCTCATCAATGTCATTGATGAAGATGTCGAACAGGACTGGCCCCAGCACTGATCCCTGGGGGATGCCACTAGTCATAGCTCTCCAGCTGGACCTGGCACCATTGATCACCACCCTCTGACCTCTATCTTGCAACCAGTTCCTAACCCACCTCACTGCCTGCTCTTCCACACTTCCTCATCTTGCTCACTAAAATGTCATCGGAGATGGTGTCAGAGGCATTGCTAAGGTGTCATAAAATGTTATCAGGTTAGTTAAGCATGACTTCCCCTTGATAAATCCATGCTGACTACTCCTGATAACCTTCTTCTCTTCCAAGTGCCTTGAGATGCCCTCCAGCAGGGGCTGCTCCATCATTTTTCCAGGGGTGGTGAGGGTGACTGGTCTATAGCTCCCTGGAACCTCCTTCTTGCCCTTTTTTGAAGACTGGAGTGACATTTGCTCTCCTCCAGTCCTCAGGCACCTCTCCTGTCTGCCTTGGTTTGGCAAAGATGATGGAGAGTGGTAGAACAATAACCTCAGCCAGTTCTCTCAGCACCCTTGGGTGCATCTTATCAAGGCCCATGGACTTGTGAATGTTTAATTTGTGTAACTGATCCCTAATCCACTCTGCACTGACCAGTTGGGAGCGTTCCCTCATCCAGGCTTCTTCGACTTCAGGGTTTGGAGTCCGTAGGGGAGGTCAGCCTTAGATGTAAAGACTGAAGCAAAGAAAGCATTCAGCAACTCTGCCTTCCCTGCACCCTCAGTTATCAAGGCTGCCTCCTCATTCAGCAGTGGCCTCACACCTTTCCTGTTTTTCCTTTTTCTACTGATGTATTCTTACTCTGTTTGAACTTCTTTGCCAACTTCAATTCCATTTTGTTTTGGCCATCATTATAATGAATTATTATCTTATTTTATATGGAACTTGGAAAATTAATGCTTTTCTGAAGATTTTTTGCATTGGACTTGAGGCACTTTTATACCTCCTTGTATCAATATGGACTGATCAGATAGCTTCAGGTGCTGATGCAGTTCCTTTTGTGTAAGGACCGTTAGCGCTAAAGCTGTCCTAGAGAGTATCTGTTGAGCATACACCTGTAGATGGTGTTTATGACTCTTCCAGGTGAGCAGTCTACTGTGGCTTTCCTTCCTCAGTCCGGGAGTGGTTATTGGAGACCATCTTTTCAAATGCTGGCTTAAAGGTGCTTTCTTCTGCCTGACTTTGCCAGCTTGGATTTGGGATTCTTAAGGGATCTTGGGGTTCTCAGTTGCTGTCGCATCTCCAGAAGGAAGCAAGGCAAGGCAGCTAAATAATAAAGGCCTTTATTCACCATCATTTGAAAGCACTTATTCCCCTGAATGTTGTCTGTATATTTGTGGACTTATTTTTTCTTCCGAGACAATTAATGGTCAACTTGAATTTTGTTTCTGAAATTCAGAAATTATCAACTATTTAGAAATAAACTCCAGTTTAGAACAAGTACATCCTTTGAAGCCATCTCTGTCAGAGTTTCTGTGTAGTTCACAAATACTGGCACATCTACCAAGTTGCATGAGTATTTCTCTTCACCTTGATAGAATCATACTAGTGACCGTGCTAATGTCATTCAGGTGTGTATTTGGGAACTGGTTGCACACTGAAACATTAAAAGTGCTTCTGACAGTGGTAAGAAGTGTTTACAAGTATGGTAAGGCCAGGAGCACCTTTCTTTCTGTGTATTTCAGATGGCGATCCATAGCCAAACTAAATCCATTTTGCCTCTTAGGTGTCATGCTCTTTGTGCAAAAGGACTGTGATAAGCCATAATGAAGGTGGTCATTTTATGAAGGGTATTATAAGCTGTAAATGATAACTAACTTGATTTTATAACATTTAGCAACTAACTGTTGAACCTATTTAATGAATGGGAATATTTTAGCTTTTAATATCTTTATGCTGATATCTTTCACTTCTAGAAAAGAAATCCTGCAGTCTCATTAGCTTCATTGCTCTAACAGCCGTGTGGTTATGTCCAGGAAACACCGTGGCTCTCTTTGGTCTCCTAAATATGGTGGAGGTAATGGAACTTTTTATGATCAAGGTTGCTGAATATATAAATCGATCTGGAGGCCTGAGATTTTTTTCATATTTTAATAGCTGTTCTTCTGTATAACATCTTCCTTGTTTGGATGTTAATGTATGTGCTTTTTCCTATTGAAAACCAACTTTTTTAAAGGTTGTGTTTATGCACAGTGACCATGAATACATGTTTTATATTGGCTTGAATTTCAGCCTGATGTATTACCTCATTAGCAGCTCCTGTTTTAACAAATATTGAAAGACCTGTCTTGGGGGGGCACAGAAATTCATATTTTAGCCATTAACCTGCATTATTAAGTCTCAAATAGGTCCATGAGTGAAAATGTTTATAAACTATACTTTGATTGAAATAGAACAGTTTTTACTCTTCTGGTGCAATTCAAGTGTAATAGTGGCTATAATTTGATATTTTCTGGTAACTCAAGCAGGTGAAAGTGTATTTGAGGAAGGAAAGGTATTTTCACTGAGGCCCTGTACTAAACTGAAGCCCTTTTCCCTCCCTTCTCATCTTTCTCCCTCCTCCTTCACCACCCTTCTACCTCTCCTCCCACCTAAAATCCCACCTGCCCTTTAAAAAGGTTTTTTGTCATCTCTGCTGATAAGTCGATGCTGTGAAATTAATCTGTTTTTAATTTCTTTCTTTTTTTCTTTCTTTCTTTTATTTTCTTTCATTTTTTTTCCCCCAAGAAATTCTGATTCTATTCTCCTGAGGTGAATATCAGGGCTTTCAGACTGTATTCTTCTTGTAAAATATAACCTAGATCCTTTGTGATGAAATAGGCACTTTAGAGGCACCTGGGCTTTTTTTTTCAGTTTTCCTGCTCAGCTCTGTTATGCACAAAGGTCTTTTTCTAGGTGACATATCATGTTGTATTCCAAAGTACACTTTCTTTTAATTTACAACTTAATTTTCAACCTAATTCAGAAGATTGATACTATAATGCTATTTGCAGAAGTATTGAAATGTCAGTAAGTTTTATTGTAGTAATAAAGAGAATTCCATATATCATGCACTCTATGGGGATCCTTGCTTTTTGCATAGATCTTCATAGCAACAACCAGTGGCTAAATGCTGGCAATCATTAATTTTTAAAGAAGACATGGTTATGATGAGTTGAGAAATTAAGACCATAGTGAAGAATGAACTTTAATTTTTGACACTTTTTGTTAGAGTCTAAGAGGAGACAGAGGTAGATTGGGGAGTGGGGGGGAGGGCTGTGGGAGAAGGAAGGAAAAAAATGGCCCAAATCCCAGGTTCCTAATACTTAAAATGCTGTCTGCTCGTAAAAGATTTCAGTCAGGGAGAGGCCATCTTCGAGCTTCTCTTAACAAATGGGTATCAGTGGTCCATGAAATAATCAATGTCGATAATCCATCCTAGGGTCTGCCAATATGTTAATGGCTCTGCCGCATCGTTATTGCTACAAGGCCATAAATCATTTCCGTACCAGAATGCTTCGCAGTTGAGGACTCAAACCCCTAGCCTGGAATAAAATGCTGTCTCATAACAATTAATGTCTAAACATTTTGCAGCTTTGTGCCTTGATTGTTTTCAGATGCTAAAAAAGTAAGTAGGACAGATTGTAAATCAATAAAACAATAAGACAAAGCATTTTAATAATACAGAGACTTGAAGTAAATCATAGTTCTGTGTTTGTTATTGCTTTGGAGGTTATAAATAAGTAGGACCAACTGGTAAAGGTTTAGTTAACAAGGAAAAATAAGTCTAGTATTGATGTTTTGGGTATATGTTACATTACATTTTCAGTCCAGGTGAGGGAGATAGGGGCTGATCAGCCTCATTATTTCCATTTTTAAAGAGAGAGAAGATGATCTCAGAGGGGCTGGTATCTCTGAATTGTCATCTGGTAGGAAGAAGGTATTTTCTACTCTGCCCAGCAATACATCAATGGTCTGGCTGTACATCTCAAGGACGCCAGCTTGCAATCACTGGTATGAAAGGCTGCGCTCAGCTCTCAGCGGTCACAAGAGGGCCTTGTTTAGGAAAGGTCCTTGGATTCAGACTTAGGGTAGTTTGTGTCAATGAAGTTTGCTATTGAAGGCAATGTAAAATGTGACAGTAAGTCATGACTATTATATAGACGTAGCTTCTTTGTGCTCGTTGCCGTCTCTCGTTCTTCAGTTTTGCCCTAGGCTGAGTTTTGGTGGGATGGTAACCAGTGAATAAACAGCGGCCCATGCATGAACACCTCTGTGTAAAGGGAGGAAAGCTGCATATGCCCTTCTCTTTGCTTGTGTTCCGTCTCCATATTGTGACAAAGCATTATATGCCCTTTCTATTCCAAACGTTAATACTGTTTTATTTGCTCTTTTTAAACTTAGGAACATATAACATGCAGTTATTAAACTGTGAAGCATATGAATTATCACAAACGTACTGAGTTGATGTAGTATAACGTTAATGATTATCCATCAGGTGGTGATCCATTTTCAGCTGCGGGCAAAACCAGTATTTATAAATAAGCTCACTATGGTTTTTAAATAAACTCATTATATTTTTTGCCAATTCTGGTCTATTCAGATCCAAACATCTCTTTTCCTGCAGTGCAAAGTCGTGTGTATATATATATATATATATGTCTGGGTGTAATTAATGCTCTGCCTTCGTGTTAGGATAGGAACAAGTAAGGAAAAGCCCATTTGAGTGTTGGAAGGAGCCTACCTTGTCAACCTCATAAAGATTTTAGGATTATTTTTATTTGTAATATTTTTATAATTTTAAAATTTGGATGCTCTTTTGCAAGAGTGAAGGTTTTGAAGATAGCATTTTTCATGGTAATATTGATCCAGCCAACCCTGTGTCTTGGATTTACATAATGTGTTCTTTAGCCTAGGTCAGAGCTAGCTCGCTACCTTACGCCAGCCCTGCCCCTTTCCCCAGCTTTGTTAAAGGGAATGCAGGGAAGAAGGCTAACAACAGTGGAAATGCCAAGTGAGCTTATGGATTTATTTATTTACTTCTAGAGCACTGATTTGCCTAGCATTAGCAATTTAATACAGCCATAGTTTATTCTGGTGGTCAGGATGTGAGGGCAGGAAGGAGCCAGAGAAACAGCGGCTCTGAATAGACAAAAAGACAATTAAAACTGATATGTCTCTTAACAGAAGTGGCAACAGCAGCCAGGATGGAAGTAATTTATTCAAAAAATTGTCCGAATGCATAAACTCCACTGATGTATGGTATGGTGGTGGGACAGTGGAAAACGTGATAGTTGTTTCCGTTGTGTGAATTACTCAGGCAGGATGCCTTTGTGAAGTAAGGGGGTTTGTTTAATGTTCTGACAACAATTTAGATCCTGTTATGGTTATTGCAGTGTAATGCAGTAGTAAAAATTGAACATGACACACCAGCAATTTATTATTTGTGTGTTTTTTAACCTTGAGTATCGGATTGTTTGTCCAAGCATATCCCTTGATTTGCTATGAAATTTCTTGTTGATAAAAACAATCAGACTTCCATTAGAAGCAAAAAATTCATTTTTTTTGCCATGAACCATAGATTTAGAAAAAACTCAAGCTCGACTGCAGGACTTATGACAGGTAGGCTTATGACATTATATGGTAATTCAGCATGAAAGAATAATTGTGACACTCTACTTGGTGCTGGAGTATAATCGTGCTGTGAGGTTCAATTCACTGAAAGGCCAAATTATCTTCAACTACATTAGTCTGACAACCTATAATGCTTTGCGGAGGCAATTTGTAGCTGTTTCTCAGAATGCCAGCAAACATGGCGTACCATTATGGTACCCATTAACAAATTTGCGTAGAGGGAAAAAAGTAACTTCTCAAATTTCATAGCTGCTTTTGAGCTCTACCGTGCAATAAATGTGTACTGGGTAATGATAGTGTATGCTTCGCTATTGGCTGTTAGCTTTTATACCTGTGAGGGATGTTACAACATGAGTTTTTGAAGGGTACTTTTCCAGAAATGCTGATTTCTTTTACACTTGAATGGCAGTGGCCTAGGTTCTGTTGAAGGAATGTGGAACGTGGAGTGCAAATGAAGGTTAAAGAAGCATGGCATATTTTTGCCGTAAAAAGTCAGCAGTAGTGAACATCTTGGAAATAACACTGAGAAATAGCTTAGAGACTTTGAGTTCATGTCTTCTTTTTCTCTCTTGATCAGATAGGTGGAGTTGTGACTATTAGAAAATGGCATGGCCTTGACTTTATTGTGTGTGTATTGTTCATCTTTACTGTCCTGAGCTTCTAAGCAGCTCTAGAAAGGCATCTCTTTCTTTTTTTTTTGTTCGAGAATTGTATTTTTGTTTCCTTTTGAGTCACAATATTCCCGAACTTCTCACTGAAGCTGCTTTCAATTCAAGTGCTACAGTACTACCAAAGAGTGGAATCGGTACTCAAGCAGCAGTGTAGCACGTAGTTAGGTCAGGATGAAGATGAGTTTAAGGTTCAGTATGTTGTGACCCTCAGCGGTACGTGAATTTTACACCATTGTAAAAGTGGATTATCCCTTTCACTGTGAAGGTGCTGGGAAAGGCCTATGCATCCAGATTTATATTGGATAGTTACTCGTGTCTTACAGTAAGAAAGATCCCCCAAATACCAGCTGTTCAGGTGAAGTTGAACTACCTGAAGAGCCTGCAATTTGTGATGGTGGTGGAACACTGTTTCCTAAATGGCTACTTTACTGGAAGGGAAAGTGGTCACTCTGTAACTTGGAGTTATTTTTGTCCGTCTTTCTGAAATTATAATTAATGAATTTGCTTGGCAAAACTGTCTTAAAAGCTGTATAAAGAAGCTGATACCAGTGTGCTTTCGGTTACACTCTGCACTCAATTGCTCTCTTGGTGTCTCCTATTTGCCTTCCTAAGACTTGCTATTGTAATGTCCTTGAGGCATTCCAAATATTTTACTAATTTTAAAGATTAAAGCAGCTGGAGTTCTCTTTCTTTTGTGGCAAAGTGGTGGGGGCAGTTGTTATTGCAGTAGAGTACCTAACTGATGTTTAACTTGGGAAGGGTTGGTGTTGGTGCTTTGTATCGCTAAAGCTAACGTTGCTGTAAAATACCAACTGTCTGTGCAAGCTGCTCTGCAGAAATACTTACTGAAGTCCACAAACTGATTTTCACCCTTTGCCACCCTCAAATAAAATACAGTAATACATCATTTTCCACTGCCTGGAGATAATTCTGGAAGCTAATTTGACAGTATTTATAATTGCAGGCTGAGTTTTAGAACTGCTCATAATTATGCAGCTTGAAGAGTTTAGCCATTGAATTCAGTGCTAACAAAATACTGTGTCTTATATTGTGTACTAAATCAACTGGATGCTTACATCCTTAGCATCTTCCGTGAAAGAATTAGTCCTGGAAAGTAACTGAAAGGATTGATGAGTCTTTGATTCTGGTTTTGGAATGGTGTCAGTTGTGTGTTTCAGAGTTCCCAAGAAGGTGACACACTCTTTTCATCTCACTTGTAGTTAATAGCAAAGAGCATTCAGTGCCGCAATACCCAAAGGGAAGGGTTTGAGTGACTGCACAGGGAATGTGGATTGTTATCATTCCAGTCACAGGGCACTGCATGAAATCACAGGCTCTCTGCTTTTCAGTACTGCCAGCTGAATGTTGCAGACACTGTTACTCCTACACTGCTTTTATGGTACATATCATAACATTTTATTTGATAGCAGTGATTCCTTTGGTGTGTGAGGTTTCGGTTTTCTCTAAGTGCTGTGCCCTATGTATTCTGTCCAGGCGGTGGAAGAAGTCAGGTGAATTTGCACAATGTGTTGTACTAGAAAATTTTTCACATAAAAGTGGGGCTTAGTTCGAGGAACAGCCATACAAAGATCTGGACATTCTTGTAAAGACTGATTGAAGTATTTTTACAATTAAATACTCATTTTGTGCATCTTGAGTCTTTGCTCTTACAAGATCCCAACTGCAATCCAACGGCTGTAAGAAAGAGGCAAAGTTAAAATCTGTTGGGAGGGCCTCTCTTCAGTGAAAACTCACCTGTCTGAGCAGATGGTACTGGTTACTTCTTATTTAAAGGAGTCCATGCATGCGTGAACTGAAGTTGTCTGCATCACCAGTGTGATTCTCCACTGAGTTTCTTCTCATGCTCACAAGAATAGTGTAGATGCGTGAGCTGAGATTATGCTGGAGAACACCAGGGAACACAGAATTTGTGCACCTTGAATGCAAACTTTCCTGATTTCCCAGACAGGAAAAGGTCTCTTTTATGCAGTATCTGCCCTGCACCAAATGGCTCAAAAGTCTTTGTTACAGGGCAAATAATTTCTTGTCCATGGTGCAGGACAGAGTTAACCAACAAACAGCAAGAGCTTTGGTATTCAGCAAGGCAAATGACAATAATCTTTCAGTAGATTTTTTATTATTATTGTTGTTGCAAATATCTCTGGTTAAGACGAAACAATTTTCTACCCAGAAAAAAATACTTATCTGCCTTACTACTTTTTCAGTGTTCAGGTTATGTGTGTGTTTGATATCCAGTTGTGTCAGTATATTAGGTCCCTATAGGTCTAAAAGAGGGACTCTGCTAAGAGGAGATGAGTTGATCCCAAACTAGAGGAATTTGGTTTTAACTTTTATGGGGAAGACTTGAAGAATGGAACATCAGACCAGAAAGGCATTGGACAGTTCAATAATGGAAAAAGGTTTTTACAGAGGGACAGAAAATAATCATGTGGGGTAATATTATGTTTCAGAATATAGAGTCCCAGTGGTATGGTTAAGGACATGCTGCAACATTAATGTTTACGGGTAATGCTCTCCAAGTAATTTAGGCTGAACTGCCACTTGCTTAACATTTATAGGTCAACCACCTGCAGAAAGGGCATGTAGGTAGATTATTGTTGACTTTATGGTTATGGAAGGTAGCTAATCAGTGAGCATGCTGGGAAATAACTTGTTATGCCTGGGTGGCTCTAACACCAGCCCTTACGATTTCTTGTGGGCACAAGCTAACAGAGTAATTTCTCATGACTAAGGCCCTTGCTGAGAGGGGAGGTGGCATGTGGTGGGGATAGCAGGTTTAAGGAAGGGGAGGGAGGGTGACTAAAAGACTTCATAGGTAGATTACAAGTACAAAATCAAATAATTTAATCATCCTTTGCCAAACATACTATACAGTTTGCAGTGAAGCTGTTGACTCAGTAGGCAAATTTACCAGCTGTGTATTAGGAATGGAGCCATTGTATGCTTTGCAGAGCTATCCACTGGATCCTTGTGAGGTATCTATCCTTGCTTGTACTGACACAAATATTTTTCCTTGATCATGAAGCCTAGAATAGCTCTGGATTTCAAAAAAAAATATGTATCAAAGTACTTGAAGACTAATAGTTCTGCTCTAGTCCTGTTTTTTCCTCTATTACTTGTCTCCACAGAGGTACATGTACTCCCTTGTGTGCTAATTGACAACTTTTACCTTTTAAAGTTCACAGTAAAAGTCATAGACTTAGAATGTATAATGAATCAGTTTTGCTTAATTTGGTTTGGAGCCCTTGGATGGTAGTGCAGGCATCTTTGCTTGTATTCACGTAACTATTTTGATTCTGGTGTTCCTCATACGAGAGGTGGGAAAAAAACCCCAGATTTGGTAAATTAAGAACAAACCCCCCAGCTGAAAGTCTACAGCATCCAAATGCATTCATCCACACTTAGTCCTGTATACTGGGTCTGCATGGGATCAATCTCTCACAGATGCTAGTATCTAGAAACATTCAGCTGGTGTTGGACATGAAGTACATTTCCTGCCTCCCCATAACTGTTCCCTGCTTTTCAGAAATTTGCATGTGTGCTTGTGTGTTACCCACCTGTAAACACAGCACCCACCAAAAGTGCATTTAAACATATTTTAAATGCTTTGTGTTTCAATTGCACTTGAAGACATGAGCTATTCATTTCATGTTTTCCTCTCTTCCACTATGTTCACATAGAGTATTTTGTGCATACATCTGTACATGTGTGTGCTAATAAATATATTATAGTCTTTTATGAGGGAAAAATGCCTTTTCAGCATAACAGTAGAGGAAAAATATAAAAAAGAGCAGTGGTCCATTTACATATCAAAGAGTGGTAAACTGTTTCAAATACTTTTCACAGTTTCTTTCATGTTTGTTCTCTATTGACTGAAGAAAGGTACTTGGACGGATGGTGTAAAGCAGAATAATTAAATGAGTTTTTACTTCAAAATTCTAATGTTCTCTAGCTGATAAGTGTCACATTTATCAACAACATTGTGAATATTTTAATGAATGAATTTCAAATGCTTATTTTCTCTCTGGAGATGAATGTATAGAGTCCACTGGAATGATGAAATATGAGCATACAACTTTTCAAAAGTCAAACTGCAAAAAGCAAAATAAATTATTTGGTCAGATGAGATGAAGTATAGAGAAGATCTTGATAATCCTAGGGTTTTTGATGGGGGAAGTTGACCACAGCTGTATGTTTATCTGAACAATACCTTTGCTCAATAAAATTGTGGTAAGATCACTAAGTGCAATTCCTGGTAAGACCCCAAATGTTTTATGATAATTCGATCAGCAAGTGCCTTGAATTACAGTTCTGAAATTTATTATTGTTCTCTATTAGAATTTTTATTCATTTTTCCTCAGGAAAAGAGTTAGGTTCTCATAGGCAGTGATAAGAAATATGACTTAGCTCCTAACTAAGGTGTTTTTTTATAATGCTATTGATACTGGGTTTTTATTAAAAATAATAATATATGTTTTGGTGCTCTCCAGGAGAATGTCTATTATATTCCTGTTTGTTCATGCAGCTACCTAGCTTCAACCTTTTTTTTTTCTCTTCTTTTTTTTAATGTGAAGACATTCTCAATTACTAATTTCTTATTTTCTGTGCAAGCTTATAGTTAAAACTAGTTAGAGATGAATTAGAAGCCTGTGAAAGCTGCGTTTTGATTTGTGCACTCATTAAATCTACCCTTAGAGTGCTGATATATAACAAGTAGAGGTAAGTTTATCAAAATACGTCGACATGCTTTTTGTGAAGAAACAGCTTCAGAAAAGTAATGTTACTTGTACTGGTGAGCTGCATTGAACAGTTTTTAGTTACTGCTCCTTCCAACTGTAGAAGTAGTAGGTTTCACCATTTCAGGTTTTGTTTGCTGGTGAAATGGAAGAAATTAGCTTGCTTTTCCAGTTACCATTGATCCATTCTAAAGTTTGAGCTACTCATTGATCAGAAAGTACTCAATAGAACTTCTCAGGTCATGTCAAGTGGAGCAAAGTATTTCTGTCATTGTGTAATAGTCTATCAAAAGCTGGTTTGGCTTTCTAAAAAGTTCTGTTTTGAGCTACTAAGCTGGTGGTTTTCTCCACTTGACTGGTTGAAGTCAAAGGATTCAGCAGTAAATGAGTTTAAATTTCGTATTTGTTAAAATTCCATTTATTAAAAGATGTCTACAAATCAAGACCTCATAATATTAAGGCAGTAATTTCAATTTCCCTAGATTTTAAATGTTGCTTAAAGGCAAACAAAGCATGTAAAATAAGAACTATTTAGTTACTGCCTTGTGCAGAGGGGAGATCATGTTGTGTTTATATACTAGTTTCTATTCTACTCTGATGGGACTTCTATGTTCCAAGCGAGCATTCTTGCAGCAGAGCCCATTGGTGCTTCTACTGATGCACTTTCTGAGTACCTCTGTGTAGATTTACATTAGCAGGATGCAGTTGGCCTGGGAATAAGAATGTGAGTAGAAGAGGTATATGTATAGAAAATGGAAGTGTGACACCAGTCATTCCCAAAATACATACAAAGTGTTGTGATGTTATTTAGAATACTTGGAAACAAGTAAGGTAAACCCTTAATGACCATGTTTAACTTGTTCAGATTGCTGTCTACTCTTCCCTTGCACTGGCTGTTTCTGAATAAAGACCAGGCTTGTGTGCTTGGGGTTTGTTTAAATAACATTGTGAGGTTTATGTCTGCCTTGAATATGAATTGTGAAGTTATGTGCTTATTTTTGCTTTTCCTTTTGGTCAGATAAAAGGTTGATTTGTGCTTTGGTTGGGAAGGGAAACAAAACCCAAGCCTGGAATACTGACCTCTGTTCATGCTAATCTATATTTTTAACTGTTATTTCTGAGGGAGTGATTTATTTACAGTGACAGCTTGTTACTTATGGTAGCTGCTGCCAGCTTCTGAAGTAATCTGATAATGTCAAATTGTGAAGGGAAGCTATAGGCTTTGCCTTGAATGACTTGCTATAAATCATGTTCATAGCTGCTGTGTATAAGGATGCTTGGGTTGATACCGATAGAAATACAAATCAAATACAGCGTATGGTAACCCAGTTCAGAGCCAGAGATTTGGGATTAAGCCTATTGGCTTCATATTTTTAAATGAAACGAATCAGGCATTCCTGCTTGTAGATCAAAACTTCGAAGCCATGGATCATGCACTAACTTAAAGGCAAAGAAAAAACCAAACAAACAGAGACAATGTGCAGAAAGGGCTTAACACTGAATGATGGACAGGTTTCCATGTTTAGGGAAAAGGAAGCCCGTAAGAAGTAATGGACAAATTTGCTTGGAGAGCTCATCAACAGTCAGATAAAGTGATGGCCAAGAAGTGAGTTCAGCCACCAATGCAGCAGCATATTACAACGCCAACTTCAATGGAGACAAGTGTCAGTGCAGAATGAAAATTGCACCGATGTTCTCATCTGACTGTTGCAGCTTTTGTATCCAGAGTCATCATGAAATCAGTTATGTGGATTTTGATTCTGTGAGGTGTAAATTTGTTTGATTTATGTGTGTCCTGAAGAAGGGAAACAAAGAAAGGAAGTCTTGAAGAGCAAATCACAGAAACATCCAGGTTGGAAAAGACCCTCAAGATCACCAAGTCCAACCTATAACCCTACTCTACAAGATTCACCTTAAACCATATCCCCAAGCACCATATCCAAACTACCTTTAAACACATCCAGGGTTGGTGACTCAACCACCTCCCTGGGCAGCTCATTCCAGTCCCTGACCACTCTTTCCACAAAAAACTTTTTCCTAATTTCTGATCTAAACCTACCCAGCCTCAGCTTGAGGCCATTCCTCTGTCTCCAATTACCTGTGAAAAGAGACCAGAAGCAGCCTCTCCACAATGTCCCTTCAGGCAGTTCTAGAAAGCAATGAGCTCTCCTCTCAGCCTCCTATTCCTCAAGCTCCCTCAGTTGCTCCTCATAAGATTTACTGTCTAGGCCCTTAACCAGCTTCCTTGCCCTCCTCTGGACTTGCTCCAGCACTTCCACATCTCTCTTGTATTGCAGTGCCCAAAATGGAACACAATACTCAAGGTGTGGCCGCAGCAAAGCTGAGTACAAGGGGACAATCACCTCCCTACTCCTGCTGGACACAGCATTTCTAATACAAGCCAGGATGCCATTGATCGCCTTGGCCACCTGGGCACACTGCTGGCTCATATTCAGCTGCTTGTCTGTTACAAATTCCAGATGCCTTTCTGCCAGGCAGCTCTCCAGCCACACTGCCCCAAGCCTGTAGCATTGCTTGGGGTTGTTGTGACTCAGGTGCAGGACCTGGCATTTGGCCTTGTTGAAACTCATCCCATTAAAGTTGGCCCATTGATCTGGCCTATCCAAGTCCCTCTGAAGAGCCTCTCTACCCTTATTCACATCAACACTGCCACCTAACTTGGTGTCATCTGCAGACTTACTGATGAAACTCTCTATGCCTGAATCAAGGTCATCAATAAAGATGTTAAAAAGAAGTGGTCCCAACACAGATCCCTGAGGAATGTCACTAGTGCTCGGCTGCCAACTGGATTTAACTCCACTGACCACCGCTCTCTGGGCCCTCCTGTCCAGCCAGTGCTTTATCCAGGAGACAGTGTGCTCAGCCAGTACAAGAATTGTGTGGGGAACAGTATCAAAGTCTAGGAATACAGCATGATTATTAGCTGCACAGTGAAGGCAACAGTTGTGTTATATTGGATGAACCCATTATGCCATTTTAATTGCAGCAGTTGCACTAACAGTGTGACATCTGTGATGTCACAGTGTGAAGGCCACCAAGAACTACATGTCGTGTGAGGAATTCACATTTGGAACCTCCTTTTTATCCCACCTCTGATACGATCAAGCTGCACTTTTCACTTCAGCTCACAGTAAGGGAACAGGATGTTCTAGTCTGTGACTACGTTAAATTAAGAAAAATAGGCTGTTTCAGAGCTGCTCAGGAAAACTTCTCTACAGACTGGATACTCAAGTCCATATTTCCAAAGCAGGTCTATTGAGAAGGAGAAGCTGCCTTTACAGTTCACTGATTTTGTGTGTATTAAACTCTGCCTACTGGGGAGAAAGGGCTTGGTGTTAGCTCTTCGTTACATTTTGTATTTGTCTCTGCCTCACCAGAAAACATTGAGTTCCTTGTTGCTTTTTGTGGTGGCTTCCATTCAATCAACCAAACTCAGGCTTCATGTGAGAAATACTACTTTTATTTTGTTGAAGGCCACACCAATGTCTCAGACCATAGTGAATCTGTCCAGTAACTTGTTCTCCACTTTTTCCTCATACCCAGTTTCTGGCTTTCTGCCTCAGGTTTTCTCTTCCTCCCCCTGCCATGTCCCTGTTACTGTGTCCAGGTATGTAGAGTGTGATCCTCAAGCGCATAATCAGCTCGTCAAAACCAGATGCAAATTACAGCAGAAGCATCTTGCATATTCCTTATTTTTTTTCCTGTTGTGAGGATTAATAAACAAATTCTTTGATGATATATAATAATGCCATATTTTGTCAGCGGTAGTGGTAATTGGCAATTAATACCACTGTGGCTTGCATCTCCTGATAACCAGGTAAAATAAAAGTACTTTTTGACTACCAGGTAAAACTTAAATGGTACTGGCACTGACAAACTGTGAAAGGAAGAGAGAAATCCCCTGTGAGATGAGTTTATTATACAGATAAGATTTCCATAATAAGGGATAGTGATTATGGGGAAAGACTGAAACTCCATTAACTGAAACAAATTACTGTAACAAAGCCAGAGGGAGTGCTTTGCCAAACTTACAACTCCTTTCATAATGTTCAAATGTCTGGTGGTGCACAGTAACCAGCATCTGGACTATGAGTCAGGTTCCTGCTTCCTTTGCACCCCGTGACATGGCAGTTCTATATAGGAAGCGGCGTATGGAGGATTTACCTTGCTAACGTACCAGTGAGGCCTCAGCCATTTTACCTACGGAAATAAGTTATCCTTTCTAATGGCACTGTTCGTCTAATAAGTGAGTTTTCATTGCCAGAGAAATGTATGAAATATCTAAGCTGTAAGGAAACAGTGAAAATTGCACTTCTGCCCATCACAACGCACCACTGTCTAGGATTTACATTGTTTGCTTTGGTTTCAAAAGAAAACTAAAATGTTGATTCCATTTCAGTGTGTGTGCTCCTCCTTGCAGAGATGACTTGCATATTCTGTGTGCATGAATGAAGTCAAAACTATGGTTTTGACACATCTGCACACTTTTAGATGCAATACATTTAAAAGATGCTTCAGACTCTCTGGCTTTTATTATTTGTCTAAAATACAGTAAAAGAAGTTACTTAAATATAAACATTTTCATCTTTATTCTTTGTGTGTGTAAAAATAGCACTATAATTAAGGATTTTGTGTAAAAACTGTTAGAGTTGGCAGTTACAGCTTTGGTAAGAACAGCAGGCAAGGCTATAAGCTTTAATTTATGTTGCGCTGTGGACATTTTTCAGAAACTATTTACCCATTACCTCTTAGGTCAGTGGCCTAATAATGCAACAAAGCACTTTTTGAAATTGCAGATAATTTTCAGTGCTCAGATCTCTGTGTAGTATTGATGGGGAGGAAAGCTGATTAGGATCTTGGGAATTGTGCTTGATGGGAACAATCTGGAAGGAGTGAAAAATTATTAAACACACACAGCGGGAGTTGTAGGATTTACCATTGTCGTGCAGTGCTATTAATTCTCATTGCATCGTACAGCAGCTTGATTGCACACTGTGAATACTGTTTATTGGAGAACGGGTACAATTTTGCTGCAGTTGTTGTAATGTAATACTAAATGCTAATTAGGCTTCTAACAATAATTAGAACCTTTTGCTAGACTTAGGAATAGAAACACTCAATTGAATTTACAGAAACAAAGACCTTTAAGATATGCCAGGAATGGTATCTATAGCAGCAGTATCAACTTTGTAAAGTTGTGGGTTTTTTTTTTTGTTTGTGTATGGGTTTTTGGTTGGTGATTCTTCTCCCCACTCTGCCTGGTTTATATATATTTCATTTACAAGATTGCCAACATGTCTATTTATGGTGAACATAATGAGCTCATTATGTTTTCAGTAAGGTTATTTTCTTAATGAAGGGTTAGAAAAAAACAAGCAAGTATTAGAAGGACAACCAGAGATAAGTTTGAAACTAAAAACTTTTAGGACAAACAGTTGTTGAATGGTTGGTGTTACTAAGTATAATGCACTGTTTCTTTCAACTGTCTTGAACTGTGGAAAGGAAGTAAGAAAACTCAGCCTCTCCCCCTCTAAAGTTAGACACAGTAGTGTTGTTTTTTTCTGTTCCCTTGCTCTATTAGACTTCAAAGCTCTCTAATTATCTTCAAACATGACAATAAAGATGACTTGCAATTCCTGAATAACGTAGTACTCTGAAGTATAAACTTTCTTAACACTTTTTTTGGGTAAATGTAACTTTAATTCTATTTTTGATGGGGGTTTTCTTGGGACCAAGAGTATGTCAGGATGTTAACAAGTGCACGTAATTGGGAAAATAATGCCATATACATTTTGATTGTTTGCTGATAATTTTTGTGCTATTAGATATCCATATATTCATAGGGCTAATTTTACAGAAGGTGAAGGCCTTTAACTTGCACTGCTGCTTAAAACAAACAAACAAACAAACAAACAAAAACCAAAAAACCAAAGCAACCAGCCAGAAAACCCCCTGTTTTTATAGTTCACATGGTGAGGAGATACTGAGCCTGGCTTCCTGTTCTGAGATCAGAACCTAGAACTCTAGTTCAAAGCTCGCTTGTGAAGACAACATGTTGATATGCTGAGTTTTAGTTTAAAAACTGCCTTTCCCCCCCATCTTTCTCTGAGTACAGAAACTAGGAGGCTGGAAAAAAAACCAGTGGAAGTGGTTTTGTCATGGAAATACTGATAGAAGCTTACATTGCCATTAGCATGCACCAGTGTCTACCCATACTATACGCAGATTGTTAAGCTAGGTATATTGTGCATTTTTACCACATCTGTGAGAGTTGTTATATTGATTCTGTTTCTTGGTTAACATTTCATCATAATATATAACAAAAAATGGTAACAGTGCTTCCTGCTTTAATAATTTTGCGAACCTTCCCTACATTTCTGTCCCTATAGACTTATTTGGTGCTACTCATAAATGGTAAGAAGGTTTCCTATGGAGTAGCTTTATGGCACACCTTGTCAAACAGTTTGGATTTTTAAGTGAGGTTTAACTGATAAAATCAATCTTGCCCAACTTTCTCAAGAATGGAAGGAAGATGCTAGGCAAACCTCTAGCGTTTTCAGTGACAGGCTTTCAGCATCTGCGCAGTCCTTTGGCACTTTCAGCTCGTAATGTGCCCTCACCCCCAAGTCACGTATGAGCACTGTGTAATACAGCTCAGTTGTGGGTTTTGGAAAAAAAATACCCTAGTCCCAACGTTATTGATCTTGTGCTGCACTAAATAAATAATGAGTGATTTGTACCTCGTCACAAATTGTAATGAATGCTTTGAGTTGGGATTATTTACTTGCACAATTATGGCCTCAGTGCAAGGTCACAGATTCTATTCTGCAACTTGGGAGACTGTCTGTTTATGGAAATTTGGACCCTAGCAAATGAGGTGCTCTTAAAAGTGCCTTCTTTATGACATCTTGTTATCTTTTGAATGGCCTGTGTTTTTCTTTAAGGCTTCAGCAATCATCTGGAAAAGACTTAACTTGAGCAAGACAGATTATTCTGTTTAATTTTCCTTTAGCAATTTTCCTTGCAAGAGTCAATGTCACCTGTGGAGAGGTTTGCTGAGATATGACACCCTGCTGATGAGTAAGTTTTACTGTTCTCAAGTACTGACCATTACCTTCCCGTTATATTACAGGGGTGTTTATGCTCTGGAAGCAATCGGTGTCAATCCAGTATGGTTGACATGTTATATGTTGTTCTTATAGTGTGTCACGTATAGCCCACTGTATGGACTGTGACAAACTGCTGCTTTATGACCTGGTAGTCTTAGGTCAGAGTGAGAGAAATTGGTGTTGTACTAAGATGTATGTTAATACATATATTATTTATATAGGCATTAGTGAATGCTATTGTTGTCTCAGCACAAATCAAGGGCAAGGCCGTGGCCTTGGGGCTTTCAGTGGCTCACTTTATCATGTGTTGTGATTTTTATTCCCCCCCCCCTTTATTTTTTTCTGCATATGAATAATTAAAAACTTAAATTACTTGCCATGTTCAAAATTCATATGCTGGGGAAAATAGCTACATGAAAATTAATTTTCTGTTCTGTGAGACTGACGGAAAATCAATTAATCTTGATGTATTATTTTATGCAGAACAGGGTGCGGGCACCAGCAGAGAGAATGGCTACAGCTGTTCTTGTTGGTCGGGCCATATATTATTGTTGGCGGGTTTGACAGCTTCTGAAGGAAATGGCTGAAGGGTATCAGGCAGGTGAATCAACTGTAAAAATTTATTGGAGGATACAAACTGTTTCCAGGGGACTGATATAAAACTCACACTTGAGAACTGAAGTATTGAATGTTTTTGTGACTGAGGCAGCTTGTTGTCAATATTTATAGCTTTTCTCTTTGTTACATGTCCTATTTGTTTGATTAACTAGTCAGACGTTAGTGTCTGTCTGTAATTTATTTGTTGTGCCTTCTGTAGCATTTTTGATGCATAAAGATTTACCGCTAGGTAAATAAAGCAGCTCGTGCAATGCAGTATGCTAAATAAAATGACAGAGCTGTTTACAGTGTGGTACAAGTTTTATAACTTGCTAGGTAGATCAGTAACTTTTGTTTACCAGTGTCACTGTTAAGTTGAAACATGTATCAATGTATTAAGTGCTGTGGGGTAAACAAGTCTCCTTTTAAATAACTAGAGATCATAATCAATATGTACCTTAGCAGTAAATCAGTTAAGAGTCCATAAAGCCCTCTGTAAACCCATACATAATGCAGAATTTTCCAAAATAAAATCAGATGACTTCACACTCTTTAGAATAAGCTTTATCTTCACCTTCCTTTCCAATGTATCTGCATCAGTGGTGTCTATAGATAATAGAAGGGAGAAACTCTAAAGCAGTCACTAATGAGCTGTGTGCTAAATGTGGGTCCCCACCTGGATGTGTGGGGTCCAAGGTCCCAGAGCAAAGCCGAGTCTCAGAACAGTTGTATGTCGTAATTCTTAACTGTTAGAGAAAGAGGCTGATTCTCCCTGGCATCACTTGGTGCGTTGGGGGCAGCCTGCTCCAAATTCTCTTAAGTGTAGCAGGTCAAAGCTATTACTTGATCAGAGAGTATGGCTGCAGCACCATGGAGTCTATAGAGTAGAATCTCTGTGCAACTTGTAGGTGTTGGGAAGAGTTTGGTTCACACCTGTCATCAGCAAAGCTTCGGCTCTGGTGCTCTGAAATAGATGTGTATAGCTGCATGCTGTTAAAATGACATACAGTGGAATATCTAGACAACAAAAACAGAATCATACGAATGGCAGGGCTTGGAGGGACTTCTGAGGATTATCTGTTGTAGCCCACCTGCTAAAGCAGGTTTGCCCAGATCAGGTTGCACAGGTACTTGTCCAGGAGAGTTGTGAATGACTCCAGAGAGGGAAAGTCTGCAACCTCTCTGAGCAGTCCATTTGCAGTGCTGTGTCACCTGCAAAGTAAAACCAAGTATTTCTGGTGGAGAATGGAGATAACCAGAAAGAGTCTATTCCCTACAGGTTATTTCTTGTGTACCCTCCCAAAGCAGAGAGACTACAGCCAGAAAATGTGAAGCTGTAAGTTATGTGAAGCTGACATGGTGAGAGAAGGGGAAAGAGAATTGGATTTTCATGGGATTAATTAGTTTGCCAGTGATGTCTTCCCTCATCTGCTCTCTTTTCAAATTACTGAGTTTATTTTTATCTTCAACATAGATAGTGAGTTGTGTTCTCCTATAGATATGCTAGTATTAAAAGATCTTCCCTTTTCCCATTGCGTGCTGCATATTGAAGAATTTCTTATGCACCTTCAAGGGAGTTGTACACCCTGCAGTGCGAAGCTGCACTAAAAGTCACTCTCTGGAATTCCCACATTCTGAAGTCTCACAGGATTCTTTTCTTCCAAACCCATAGTGAGCAGTTTGTTGTAGAGGTCTACAGCAAAATTCAAGGCTTGTCATGTGCTATGGGAATGAATGTGGTAGAAAAATTGAAAACTCTGAATAGCTTTTTCGATACAATGGTTCATGGTTATAGAATTATCCTAGGTAAAAAATAAATAAATCCAAGAGTAAAGTTATTCAGTAAGAAACATCCAGAGTACTAAGGAGTTTTGCAAATTAGTTGTAAATCTGTTGTGAATATTACAGATGGTGCAGAAGGGAGTAGGAAAATAAAGTAAAAGGAACTAAGAGCTGGTAGATTCTGACTCCGTTCTGGAAATACACTAAACTCTTATGATCTTATTAAAAGTGTTATTTCCCTGTATTAATGTAATTGGTGAATTAAACAAGATACAAATATTGGGGGAAGAAAAGGAAATTTTTAACATTTTTCTCCAACTCATATTACTCTTTAGAATATTTATAAACTTAACAGCTTAAGGTGAACTTTACATGTCCTTCCTGAATTAAAAAGCTATAAAGAAACCTGAAGTTTTAAGTAATTGTTAATGAAATCTGGCCAGCATGACCTCCTGAAAATATGAGCATTTGTTGGTCCAACTTTCACAGATGTTAAACATTTGGTGATGTTACTTGGGGCTGCTTGAACTACATTAAAGTCCAGCCACTAGAGTGTTGAAACAGTTGGGCGCTATAATAAAATATACATAAAAAGAGATTGTGGGACATTAGGTGTTGTTTGGTGATGACATTTAGGAAATTACAATTTCCCCATACATTGTGTCCACATCTACATAAGTTGTTTAGGTATTTAAAATAAAAGTGGTGTGTATATATCGTTTGTAATTGCCACTGCCGTTCTGGCAGGTGCACATAATTTAACAATATGTCAAATATGACAAATTATTGTTCACTTACAATATAGCCTTAATAAGAGCACATCTGTTCCCACTATACACTACAGAGGATGCTTGATTTAAAGAGTTTACTTACTGATACTGTATTGTTGTTTAAATATTTAACAGGATCTTAGACACGAATCATAAAAAATGCACAGTGGAGTGTAAAAATGAAGAATCTTAGAAGCAGTAATGTTTTTGCTACTGTTAAACCTATTCATCCCATCAGAAAATTTCCCTGCATTCTTTAAATTTTGTTGTCTGCACATGTCTTGAATGTCCATGCAGACAGAGAGCTGTTAATGAATTCCAGTTTATCATGGAAACACTGACATGCTTGGGGTGAAATACGGCCACTGTTGAACAGTGGGTAGGAGCCTTACAATGATACTTGGGCTGAAAAGTGGAAATTGCTGATTCTGTTTCAACCTTTAGGCAAATATAAATAAGTGAAGCATACACTTTACTGGAACTGGTTGGAGTATCAGGAAGGCATCCTAGCACCTGAACAATCATGCTAGCTTACTGAGCTCTTTTTTGTTCTGCTCAAAATACTCTGATGCGGTACCATGTTTCCAAGCAAGCACAGAAGGGTACTGGTTTTGGTGTTGCTGATCAAGATCCCAGCAGCTTAATTTCATTCTGTGCTGTCACTTTTTAAAAAGAATGTATTTTTGCCAGCGTTTAATTCTTGGTCTGGCAAATGGGGAAGAGTGTGGTGTTCCATGCTAAGAAAAGGAACATTTATTGAATCCCCTCTCAGTCTTCTCTTCTCCAGACTAAACAGCCCCAGGTCCCTCAGCCTCCTCTCATAAGGCATATGTTAGAGTTCTCTAATCATCCTCCTAGCCCTCTGTTGGATTCTCTCAAACAGATCTCTGTCCCTTTTTAACTTGGGATAAACCTTTTCTCCATGCTTTTGTAGGGGATCTATCATACCAGTGGTTGTGATAAAAATAAATGGAATTGACTGTTGTCTTTCACCATGTCTAGTATAACCACTGAGTTCTAAATAAGTCACTTTTTTTCTTAGTCCTAATCCTAATTTGACGTGAGTTTATTAGCAGACTTAGATTTTACCGTAGAGCAGTGAGCCAGTTAAGTAGCAGCTGTGAAGGTAGGATATCTTGTCTAAACAGGAGTCATTTGAGAAAGTTTGCAGATGTAATCTTTGAATGTTCACTTACATCTGAGTAGAAATCCATACCAAAAATAACAAGGACACATTTTGTGTCTTCATATGCATGTGATATTTAGTAAGAAACAACAGACCATGACCAAGGCCAAGTCTGTCTGGGTTATCGCTGTCTCTGGCAGTAGCAGCAAGTTGCTGTTTAGGCAGATTTGGACACTCTTGTCTGGCTCGGCAGCATCCTTGTATTAAGAATATTGGAGTGTGCATTCATTTTCATACCCCTCTACTTGTCAGTTGTCT
Organism: Tricholaema leucomelas; assembly: GCA_013400475.1. Classification (NCBI taxonomy): domain Eukaryota; kingdom Metazoa; phylum Chordata; class Aves; order Piciformes; family Lybiidae; genus Tricholaema lacrymosa; species Tricholaema leucomelas. The sequence goes on along the minus strand of WAAF01010411.1, from coordinate 604,986 downwards.
ACACATTTGTAGAATTCCAGTTTGCATTGGGTGATACTATCTGTGTTCACACCTTCCTGCAGCAGAAAGCTCCAGCAGTTCGCTAGTTAGTGTACTTCATGAACTGTAAACTTATCCACCACTTTCACTGAATATCCTGAAGTTCCAGTATTGTGGAATTTGAATAACTGTGCTGCCTTCAGCTTATTTAGGTCGCCCAAAAGAACAGTGGTTGGCTGATACTTGGAGAACAGGGGCTATTTGCACGGCGCTGACAAAGCCACATTTCTTTCCTTTGTGCTTGCTCTCTCACGCTCTTGCTCTTGTGCACTGTTTCCCATTTAATGTACAAAGTCAGATTACATGTGAGTAATACTGCTCTTAAAGCAGTTAGTCTTTAGGAGCCAGTTAAGCATGTTGTGCAAGAGGACAGGGTAAGAAAGTAACCCATGCTAAGGAAAACCTAGAGAACCCCTTGTTGTTTGAAAATGCTAGGCTGAGTATATCTGGGTGAATAGATTGTAAAGAGCAATTTGTTTTCTTCAGTTGCTTCTGCGTGGCTTTATTTTATTTTCCTAGCATTATGAGATGACCCAAATCAATGTTAGTCCTGTGAGCCCTGTACTGCCTGTTCCTTACCTCACTCTTCTTATTGTATGGCATCTGTGTGCCCTGAATGTTAAGTGAAAGAGAACCATAGCAGTGTCTTGTTCATGAGGGGAAAACATCTTCATGGTGTCGTACTTCATTCAGCTTTGAGGTTTAAGACACATCTAATGCATGTGCCCAACAAGTGTTTCCTAATCAGTTCAAACTTGCTGCACTCACTTGAACATGCTTGACTAAAAATGGTGTGTGTTCATGCCAAGAGATGTTCATTGCAGTTCAACACCAGTGAGAAATGGTTGGTTTATTATTTTTCTTTTCCCATCAAATTTCTAAATATTTTTTTTTCCCTTAATAAAAGGTAAAAAATGCTTTTTATAGTATTTAGTACGTTGTTAAACTATACTGACAGTAAAATCATTTGGGGCATTGCTAGCTGCCAAAATCAAGTGGTTTTCTAGTTACATAGTTGTCAATTGTTGAAGGGCCTAAATGACAGGGAAGATATATTTCCAATCATTATTTTAAGTGTTTCAGAAATCACTAAGGAGAAGATTGCGCTTGCTTGTGGTACTGATTTACAGCTTTTCTCCTATCTTGAGAAATGGTATGTTTAAAATGATGGGGTTTAATTGTTTGAGGAATATTATCTGTTGGTGGGGTTTTTTTTGGTTTTGCGTGTTGCTCTTAAGATTTTCATTGAACATAAACCACCGCTTGCTTCTCTCAGGGGCATGGCATCTCATAACTGTATGCCCTTCATGCTTTATTATGCAATTTAGTTTTTCATGTCTTTCATTTATTAGCAATAAAATTGCTATGGAAAAAAATAATTCAATTAAGAGGCTAAAATCACTATTAAGATAAAAATTAATTTCAGTGAGGTTCCTGATTTTTTAAAAAAATGATTTAATGGTGGTGGTATTTGAGAGAATTTTGAATACTTAAAGCACTATTTTTCTTAAAGCATTACAACCTTCAGAACTCCTAGTGGAAAACAGAAAATTTGTATATTTATGCATTTATTGTTGGGTAACATTATTTTGAATCCCTTCCCAGAAAAGTTTTCCATGTGAGAGATCAACTGATACAGTCTGCAACTGTTGAACAGAATTTTTCACCAGATAAGCTACCCGTTTGCTTATTCCTTCAGAGTTAACAATGTTGAAGGTTTAATATGTAAATTTAGAGTAGTGCTTCCCAGCCAGCATGGGTTTAGCAAGGGCAGGTCTTGCCTGACCAACCTGATCTCCTTTTATGATCAGGTTACCTGCCTGGCGAATGTGGGGCAGGCTGTGGATGTAGTCTACCTGGACTTCAGCAAAGCCTTTGACACCGTCTGCCACAACAAGCTCCTGGCAAAGCTGGCAGCTCCTGGATTGGACAGATTCACTCTGATACGGGTCAAGAACTGGCTGGAAGGCAGGGCCCAGAGAGTGGTGGTGAATGGTGCCACATCCAGGTGGGAGCTGTCACTAGTGGTGTGCCCCAGGGATCGGTGCTGGGCACAGTCCTGTTCAGTATCTTTATTGATGACCTGGATGAGGGGATTGAGTTCCAGCATCAGTAAGTTTGCAGATGAAACCAAGATAGGAGCAGGTGTGGATCTGTTGGAGGGTAGGAGAGCCCTGCAGAGGGATTTTGACAGGCTGGACGGGTGGGCAGAGGCCAATGAGATGAGATTGAACAAGGGCCAGTGCAGGGTTCTGCACTTTGTCCTCAGCCTATAGCGATGCTTGGGGTTGTTGCGGCCAGAGTGGCTGGAGAGCAGTGAGGCAGAGAGGGACCTGGGGGTGCTGGTAGATAGTAGGCTGAACATGAGCCAGCAGTACATCCAGGTAGCCAAGAGAGCCAATGGTATCCTGACCTGTATCAGGAATGGTGTGGCCAGTAGGACAAGGGAGGTTATTCTTCCCCTCTACTCAGCACTGGTCAGGCCACACCTTGAGTGCTGTGTCCAGTTCTGGGCTCCTCAATTCGAGAGAGATGTTGAGGTGCTGGAACATGTCCAGAGAAGGGTGACAAAGCTGGTGAGAGGCCTGGAACACAAACTCTATGAGAGGCTGAGGGAGCTGGGGGTGTTTAGCGTGGAGGAGAGGAGGCTCAGAGGTGACCTCATTGCTGTCTACAACTACCTGGAGGGAGGCTGTAGCCAGGTGGGGGTCAGTGTCTTCTCCCAGGCAACCAGCTATAGGACAAGGGGACACAGTCTCAAGTTGTGCCCGGGGAGGTCTAGGCTGGATGTTAGGAGGAAGCTCTTGACAGAGAAAGTGATTGGCATTGGAATGGGCTGCCCAGGGAGGTGGTGGAGTTGCCATCCCTGAAAGTGTTCAAGAAAAGCCTGGATGAGGCACTTAGTGCCATGGTCTAGATGACTGGCTAGGGCTGGGTGCTAGGTTGGGCTGGATGATCTTGGAGGTCTCTTCCAACCTGGTTGATTCTATGGTTCAGTGGAACATGTACAGCAGGAATTTCATTTGGAATAATGTATTAAGATTTGCTAAATACCTTGTACTGAAGATGTATGAGCAGGAACGTGTTGAAAAAAATGCCAAGTAAAATTATCTAAAAAGAAGTTAGAGTTGATTTGGGATTTTTTTTCCCCTCCCCTTTAATAACTGCAAGTTGATATTGAGATTTGCAGATTCTTCCATTAGTCACTGAAAAGTTGAAAAAATGTTTTAATCTGACTATTTAGGGTCTTGTCACACTCGTTTTTTCAAGCAAGCCCCCTCTAATCTGAAGGGTTAGATTAGATACAGTTCATCATTTGAAAAACATTCTACATCCTACTGTGGTTGAGGAATTACAAGATGTGATAATAACAACTATCTGAACTAGACAGTAGTTTATTTTTCAACAGCCAAGAAGATATGAAGCACAAGTAAAGCTTTAACTACCTTAATTGTACCAAGATGAAGCTTTTATGATTTTTCACATCTGAGACTAATATGCTAAAATGAAGTAAATAAATCCTGTGTTCTTTAAGACATTGACAGTGTAGTTTTATTAGCATTACATAGAGATGTGGCGTGTGTGATGTTTATTTTCATAAGGATTGTCCTATGTGTTTATTGACGTAGAAAAATAATACAGTTAGGCAGTGTAATGGTATCCTCATTCTTAGTACCTGACTGCATTGCCTGCATGAAGACTGAAATACTTTAAAGAACAGCAGACATGGATAATGGAATATAGGAAATTTGAATTTGGGAATATGCTTTATATTTAGGAGATGAGACTTTTCTTTAAGTTGCAATATCCAAAGATGATTATTGGAACATTAGTGCATTTGTTTGAAAGGCCAAAGTAATGATAATACTCATAGGTATCAATCCAAAACACTATAAAAGTTTTAATGATGTAATTAATGCTTCTTAAAAAGAACATATTTGTTCCTGTGGAAGTTGGGGACAGTTTGAGCTCTTGCTATTGGTTTCCTTTCTCAATACATAATGGCGATTGTATTAGAACAGATTGTAACCCTTAATGGCTTTTCATTTAAAATGTTGAACATATCCTCTTGCAGCCAAATTGTAGAGAACAGGTTTTTTAATGTTTTTATGGGCTTGGTTGGTTTTGCTTGTCAGTTACTGGTATTAATTCATGAGTAAATAATGACTTCTATTTATTAAGAGAGACAGATGAGTTATTACATGTCATAGGCAATCCCCAGTCTTTTTAAACTAATATTTTTAGTGCAAGCTTTACCTTTTGATGTGCTTTCTTTTCTTTTTGCTTTCTGTGTCAAGAAAGCCACCTACATTGGTGGTGAATATGTTACACACAAAGATGCACCATTGAAGTCATTGATCTTTGTATTTCTACAAGTGTGGTGCCAGGTGTTGCTGGATGGGTCTCAGTAAAGACTGAATGCCATAGTCCTTGGTGATATCTCAGCACTATCATCAGCCTCCTCTCAGTTCAAAGCATGCAGACTAGCACTGTCCATAGTGGGTTTGCATGCAGGTGATGACTCAGGTTCTTAGCTGTGAGCAACTCCACAGGCAGAGTGTTGCTTCCTGGAGATGCAGTTGATAAAAATTCCTTTGATAAGAAAAAACAAAGCATCAGAAAAAAAATCCAAATACCTCAATAAGAAAAATATTGGTGTTTCCTGGGTACTGTGTGGTTAGTTTTCAGCTGTGCTGAAAACAAAGAGAGTTACCATCCATGTTAGGGTATGTGTTAAGTTTGTAGTGTTAATAATTAAATGGATAACAATCCGTTAGACCAACTGCTTGTACAGTCCAGTAAATTACATGGTCGATAATGCACACACTCCTTATCTGTAATACCTTTTAACAGCTTCTAATAACTTATTCATGCTTTATTTACTGCATCAAATATTTTATGTTTGTACACAAATAAAAAATGAGTGATATCAATGATTTTATGTCTTGCTGTATATTCCTGGATTGCAGAAGTTCCCAGAATTGAGAGTACCACTTTATGCTAAAATGTGACTCTTAAAGCTCTCAGAGATATTTTGATTTTTACCTCTGTTGTGGAGTGGACATTGTCAAAACGTCTCTACGTAATCACCTAAATCATTGCCGATATTTAAACCATGCTAACACATTTCTAATCTCAACTGTAGAATTTGTGGTTTACCTAGGCAAGAGTGCAAACCTTTGCCATGCATACTGGTTTTGAATGCAGGTAGATCTCAAGATGGTATTCCAGGGAAAGCTTATGCCTCATGAGACAGGCTGATGAAGGTGATGCAGAAAACGTGATCAGGGAATTCTGCAGAGGTGTTCGTGTGTTATGCGTTATGGCTTGCTGTGGCAGCTTGCTACTCTGTGTTAAGATTTTTGTAACAATAATAATAGCTAGACTTGGAGGTTAAATATTGACATGACCATTATTGAAAGTTACAGGGTATTGTTTATCTGGTTGATCAACTTATGAGCCTGCAAAGATTGTCTAAATTTTGTTATATCATTTTATCAGTTTACTTAGTAAAAGGCACTGTTGAAATTTGCATTTAATTATGTATCATTTCCGCCAGTGTCCTCTGGTGGAAAACTTACCCATTTAAGTGTGAAGAAAAAAGCTGTATAAATGACTAGAGATCCAGGATACGTACATGGTGTACTACGTTAGCTTCTACTCTCACTTTGAACTTCTGGGAAGAGCATAAACTGCCAAACGTGTGCTGGGCTGCATTAAGGGAAGTGTGGCCAGCAGGGCAAGGGAGGTGATTCTGCCTCTTTCCTCTCTTCTTGTGAGACCCCACCTGGAGTATTGTGTGCACTTCTGGAGCCCCCAACACAAGAAGGACATCAAACTGTTAGAGCAGTTCCAGACAAGGGTGACAAAGATGATCAAAGCTGCAGCACCTGTGGGGACAGGCTATGAGAATTGAGGCTCTTCAGCCTGGAGAAGAGGAGGCTTCGAGGAGGCCTTGTAGTGGCCTTCCAGTATCTGAAGGGGGCCTACAGGAAGGCTGGGTAGGGACTGTTTACAAGGCTTGTACTGATAGGATGAGGAGTAATGGGTTTAAACTGGCAGAGGGGAGATTTAAACTAGATGTTAGGAAGAAGTTCTTTACAGTGAGCGTGGTGAGACACTGGCACAGGTTGCCCAGGGAGGCTGTGGCTACTCCCTCCCCGGAGGTGTTCAAGGCCAGGTTGGATGAGGCCGTGAGCAACCTGTGCTAGTGGGAAGTGTCCTTGCCTATAACAGGGGGTTGGAACTGGATGATCTTTGATGTCCCTTCCAACCTAAACCATTCTATGATTTTAAGTTAAGGATGTAGTAGCTTCATGGCACTTTCCAGCTGATGTTTTTTCTCATTGATGCTGTTACTTTTCCTTATGGATAGTGGTGCTCTGAGGACCAGTTCCTATAATAGATGCACGACTGTCCCCCTTAGAAGTTTGTTGTAGTTACATCAGAAGCAGTGGAACAAATAGAGCATTCACCTGGTGAACTTCAAAAATTAAGACTACAGCCCTTTCTTTAAGGAGAGGGAGGCATGTGAGAGTACAAACCCTTTCCATGATCTGTCCTTGTTCCTTCCAGTCCCCACATGATCGTGCATCTACAGTGACTGGAAAACTCTTGGCACTCCAGTTCTTGATGATTCTGTTGCATCTTTCCCAGGGATCTCTTCTTGCAATGGCAATGTTATGGTAGAGGATTCATCCAGATCATGTCCTATATATTATATATAAAATGAGCAGAAATTGGTTTTGAAAAAATGAGGTAGAGGTTGATGGATATAAGGATGATCTGTTGCTGCGAGGACTGAAAAGTAGGCTCTTCATGGGGTTACTAACGAGTAGCATGCTAGGCTGAATGCTGTACTTACCTACTTGGTTCTGGATGGTGACTTCTGCAGTTACTAGTGTTGAATTGTAAGTATCTGTATTCCTGCCTCGCTAATAGCTACTGGCTTTTTTGATCCATGTTGGTGAGAAGATACTTTTGAGATAAAATCAGTATGCTGTCAAATATTGTTATCTTTAGCTGGCATTGGGGCTGAAACATTAGCATGACTTAATTTGAGCTATGACTTCTTTTGAACTTCTGATATATTTGTATTTTATTTTTAAATGAACTTAAGCTTCTTAAATTCATTCCAAAGCCATATGCCATCAAGTCTCATCACCAGTCACTTAGATTCCTAATTAACTTATACTCCATAGACCCATTTCTTTGCTTATATTTCTTTCGTTTCTCTAATGTGCTGTGAGTTACACTGGAAGGAACAATAAGATTTAAAGGAAGAATTAATTTAGAAAGTTGGGAATAGAACAGATAAAGGGAAAATGAGAAAAAGCAGCTTAGTATTTTGTCTTGTAAATGGCCTTGCTCTGGTAGACCAAAGAACCCATTTATTCAAAGAAAGGAGGAGTGTTAATGAAATAGATCATGAGCATAGCTATTACGGTAATGAATTTTAACACTCACTTTTTTATATGGTATTTTATTTATGAGCTTCCTGATTATTCAGATAAAGACAAGAAGTTTATAGCACTAGATTATGTCTTGTTTTCATAAACATATTCAGTGGTTTAATAAACATAATTTATTTTTTCTCCTTAAAAATCAGCAAAATTTATGAGAGATTATCTTAGGGTTAATGAAGTCTAACATTAAGGAAATATTACCCTATAATATTGGAGCCTTCAGTGCTAGAAGCTTGTAATTGCTTAATGCTTCTCTCTACAGGCTATTTTTATATAGTACATGCTTTGTACCATTAATCCTATTTTTACACATTACTCTTAAGCTAATGCATTGGAAAATACGTGTCAATGTTTATGTTTTTTAGTCATGGTCTTGATTAGAAGAATTAATGCTTTTTTAAAAAAAAAATATATAAAAGAGAAGGGAACAACCCCCTTTTTGCTTCATTATGAAAGGTGTAACATGTATAATTTAAAGAGCGTTGTTTTGTCGATCAGAGTTATACTGGAAGTTTGGTTTTACTGTCTTGCAAACGTTCAAGCATCTGGGAACTCCTGTGCTTAAATTTTTTTGACATCCTGTCAGTTAACCAGTTGCAAGTGTAAATCAATTAGTAATCTACTGTGCAAAAAAATTCCCAAGCAGAGAAAAGTTTCATAGAGGTTAGTTTGTGAATCTTGCTAATTAGCGGTACAGTAATTATTTATTTGCCATCTTTAAAATGCACTATCAGATACATTTACTGCCCATTTCTTCTTTAAGGATCCAGACTGAGGAAAACCAGAAGAGTGCAATGGGGTTTTAATTTTGTGTGACGCAAATTACTTTTGTGAACAATTCAACCATTTTAAAGAGAGCAAACATTTTAAGACATTGGTGCTCTTGGAATAAAACAAAACAAAGCCCACAGAACAGCAAACATATTGACTGATCATTCTGTATTGATTAGCATGGCAGAATCGTTTGTAGAGCTGTATCAGTAACGCCTTACGTGAATCACTGTTGTTATGGATGACTCAGAGCAATAATTTGTGGTGATCTCTGCAGATAGTTCTCCTGATGTTTAAATGAATTTTTTCAGGCTGCAAATATTACTAACAGGATATTTTACGAGTGGAATTGGTTATGAAGGTAAATATTAAGTATTTCAATAGGTTACATCAGTGTCCACTGAAAAACAATTTTCTGTGTCCGGTAACCCTTGTGTGTGGCATGTAAGGAAGGAGGTACACAAAGGAATAGTAGAAAGTTGGGAAGTAACTGGCAGGTAGGTTTGCATTTTTTCAGCTTAATTCACTTGATGAAAAGCTGCTGTATGTGATGTGTCATATATCAAAGGCAGGGCATCAGTAATCTTTGCTCAAGGGCACAGGTAACAGACAGAAAGACGTGTGAATGAGATGGAAAAAAGCAACTCATCCTTTTCTGCTAACACCACGAAGGAGATAAAGGAAGATTTATGAGTCATCTTGGACCACATACCAGCAAGAAGCATACAGTATTTTTCACATGTTCCAAAAATTGGTGGTAGAAGGTAATCAGACTGTCACAATGTCCATCAGGTGCTTTATGAAGATATTGGGTCCTTTGGGCTTCTGATTGCGTAGTCAGCTTTTTTCTTTATGCTCTAGTAGTTGGATTTTTTTCTTTTCTGAAGCAGGTAATCTCTAAGTTAAAGAATGAGAGCGGTGTGCTTAAATGATTTTAGTTGTTAGCATTGCTAATGCAAACCAAAATATTACTAAGCTGGCGTTCTGCAATAGCCTGATCCTTTGTTTTAGCTTCAGACACTCAGATAACTTATTTAACTGAATCTTACTACAAATAATTTATGGGGCTTTCCCAATGTACAAAGGTGTGCCCAGAAGCAGTTACTTGTAATAGGAGAAGAATATTTCTGACACTGGGGGTTGAAGTAGTCTTGTGCCTTCATGCAGGACTGACTATTGGTGTGTGGTATTTCTTTATTAATATATTCTAAAAAAGGACAATGGAAAATCCAGTGTGGCTGGGAAATTTTAGTTTGTATTCTTTTACAATGAAGGATGCCAATGTGGTGTTTAATAATTGCCTGTCAGAACTGTATGTCGTTGTCATTAGGACTTGATAGCTAAAAATGTGATCGTGTTAACACCGAGAGTAACCATCTGATCCTACACATTACAGAGGCTTTAGTCAATCAGCTGGACTGTTTTTGCAGAGGCATGATGGAGGAGTGGGATTAAACTGATGAACTAACACCTTGCATATGCAGATTTTAAAATGCAACTATTCATTTGTGTTCAACTTCCAATTAAGTAGTATTTTTGGAATATTTAACTTTTTGCCTAATTTTCTGTGCTCCTGCATTGTTTTTTGCATTTCTGATTGAGAAATTTGTCATTTCTGCCTAACTCTTACTATTCTTTTCATATTTGTGTACCTCTCACTTCATTTTCAAGTGATTCACATGCTTTCAGATATTTATTCACTTAACATGGTTTAGGAGTGGCTGTGAATGCTGTTCTCTTTTATTAGAGCTCTTCCCTCTCCCTTATGCTGTGTTGGATACTCTTTGGGGTGCCCTTGGGCTTTTGCTCTGTCCCTACCTGTGCTCAGTTGGTGGGAGCTGAGCAGAATTTGGAGCCCTACATGGCTATTGGGATGCACAGCCTTTTGTAGCACCATCTCTGGCCTAGCAGTTCATCTCTGGGGCTCTTTCTGCTTTACTGCAGCTTAAACGGCCTCCCCACAACTGCACCTGTTCTTGATGCTCTGGGTCAATATTCAGCTCCTAGAGGTGTATCTTAATAGAAACAGGCAGACAAACTTTGCAAAGTGCTGTGAAACATGATTGCTTCTGAGTCAGTGATATCGAAGTTACCTTTTCTAGACAAGACGATACAATCAGCACAGCCCCGCATGCTTAAATCTCTTAACCACGTTTTAGGCTCAGAACAGGGACTTCTGGACAGCCGAGATTCTGTAACAGTTTTCTTTTAGCTTCTTCAGTCAGCTTTTTGTCCTGACCAGGTCCTGTAGTTTCATGCAGTAATCAGTTCTTTACATTAAGCTCTTTTTAATTGGTAGGATTTGTTTGTTTTTCTTTAGTAAAGTTCTGTAATTCTTCAAATTTTAAATTTTGGGTTTTAAAGCTGAAGTTTCTGAGCAGAGCTTGTGGATATCAACGCAGATTTTTTACAGGGAATAACTTGTTTGCTGGAAGCCAAATCAGGTATACATTTAATTTTTGGAAGTTGCAGTGGAGGAGATACAGAAATTATTTCATCAGTGCTACCTGAGCTTTAAGGCGTGAAAGGTTGATAGGGCCTGGAACACAAACCCTATGAGGAGAGGCTGAGGGAGCTGGGGTTGTTTAGCCTGGAGAAGAAGGGGCTCAGAGCAGACCTCATTGCTGTCTACAACTACCTGAAGGGAGGTTGTAGCCAGGTGGGGGTTGGTCTCTTCTCCCAGACAACCAGCAACAGAACAAGGGGACACAGCCTCAAGCTGTGCCGGGGGAGATATTGGCTGGATGTTAGGAGGAAGTTCTTGCCAGAGAGAGTGATTGGCATTGGAATGGGCTGCCCAGGGAGGTGGTGGAGTCACCGTCCCTGGAGGTGTCTTGCCAGAGAGAGTGATTGGCATTGGAATGGGCTGCCCAGGGAGGTGGTGGAGTCACCGTCCCTGGAGGTGTTCAAGAAAAGACTGGATGAGGCACTTAGTGCCATGGTCTGGTTGACTGGCTAGGGCTGGGTGCTAGGTTGGACTGGATGATCTTGGAGGTCTCTTCCAACCTGGTTGATTCTATTCTATAAAGGTTGACAAGCTTTAGAATATTGCAGGATTAGTGATTTTCCACTGGTCAACATCTACTGTTTTCTGCCATTAGATATTTCTATAAATTGAACTTTCTAGGAATAAAACCTAATGGTATTTGTGGTAGAGTGGCCTGTAATTTAAATTGTTTCTGATGGTAGTGAGAGATTAGCATAAAGCATTTCAAAAAGACTTCCCACAAACATACTATGATGTTTACTGTAACTATTTACTGTCAGCTATACCAGTAGCAGCATATCAGTGCAGCAAGCACAATTAGAAAGCTGTTACCCTGGATTTCTCACTGGAAATGGATTTGGTGGCTTGCTTTGGTCCTGTATGCAGCAAATTTCGAATAAAAGACACTGAATACGATTCACACAACTTAATTTTTAAGACAACATTGTAAATTGCAGAATTCTAAAGTGAGAAAATCCCTTAATTGCAACAAGTTCTGCAATACATGAAAGGACTACCTGGCAGAGAAAATTGGCAGTGTGCAGGTGATCAGATGTAACAGCTGGAACACTTCTATTCAAACTACTGTAGGAGTAATAAACCTAATCATTTACCCACAAACTGCTGTGATAGCCATAATTCTGTTTGGTTAAAAATCTCTGGTTTGTATGCTTATATACTTTCCTGTTTTGGCCTAGCCTTATTGCAAGTATAGAAGAGGTTATACTTCTTTACACATTGCAAGCTTCCTGTGTCAAAATACTTTTCTGAAGTTTAGGATAATTAGAGTTCTGTAATGATACCAAGAATTCCTATATGAATTGCTGCTTGTTGCTAGTTCATTTCCTGTCTTTCAATCAATATCACTTACTAGGTTGCTTGATATGGTATATCTTGGAAACAGCTGAGAATCCTTGTGAAACTGGCAATATTTTGCTTGTTGGGATAGCTGAGGATGTTTGGTCAGAAATATCCCTTAACATACTGCTTACAAATAAACACTTCTATTTGCTCTTTAGCCCATATCCAGACTAAATGTTAAAATTTCCTAGACTTGGTATAAGCAGGATAACCAAAATGGTGGGGAAGAAACCATAACAAAATCAAAAGATTCTACTTTGTTGTGACCATAAAAGAATTCTCAGAAGTGAACGGAAACATAATAATAACTATTATAATACGGGGCTGATGCTTGCAGACCTCATCTGCTGCAGGGAAAAAACGCAACACAAGGTGACTGAGTAAGCTGGGTTGTCCCTGCTTATTGTAGGGAGGTTGGACTAAATGACCTTTGAAGGTCCCTTCCTACTCAAAACATTCTCTGATTCTGTGCTACATCAGTGCACTGCACTGCAGAGGTGCCTTGGCCTGAGTGTGATCTGTCTTCACTCACATGGTCACTGGAGTCTTCTATTTAATATTGTATTCCCCCATCTCCCAGTTCCACAAAAATGGCATCTGCACAGCAGCCCTCCTGCACTTCTGTTACTACACTGGATTTCTATTTTAAAAGCCCTGCAAATTATTTAGATTTATTTACCTTCCCTTTGATTTGGTTACTTGTTATTTACCTTTCAAACAGCTGTCAGGCCAGGATTGAATATGAGACTATTGTACGTTTCAAATTGCAGTACACAGGACACATTTAAAAAGATGAAAAATGGAATGTGTTACAGGATGAATAATAAAGGGGTGATGAACAGCAGTGCTATATAAATATCTACCCTTGTTTGTTGATGATTTCTGTTTGAAACATAATGACGAATGTTTTTCAAGACGTTTGTGCTGATATGTAAATTTGACATCCGTATTTTGTTGTCAAGAAAAACGGGTCACCTGGTGTTCCCTCTGGCTGTTGATGTCATTTCTGTCCTCTCCTTTGGCTTTCTTGACTCTGGTACCAGTGTAGGCATAGGCCATAACAACTCAGGAACAAAGAGAGACTGTCAGGAATGTGTGGAGACAAATAAGGCAAGTGGAGGAAGAAGCCCTCTTTTTGACCGTCTTCCGTGGCAGTCTGTCTAAAGCTGAGGAAAACTCTTACCAGTTGCAGTGTTTTTCCATGACAGCCTGTTTTTTTGTGTCATATGAAACATAACTTATGTTCTGTGTTAGAAATTAAGGTATCTAGAAGATATTTATATAAAGAACTATGCTGCTTGAGGAAAATAGTCTAAACCCTTGTCAGTATTTAATGATACGGTTACATTTCAGGCTACAAAGTCATATTTTGAGACCAAACAAAAGAGTTTTCGGACGCAACACCATCTAGATTTGTGATGTGACATGGTGATGAAATAAAGTGTCTAAGATAAAACTAAAGATGGGTAGGTTTAAGACACGAAACAGTGCCTCACCTAATGAAACAATGGTATAAAAATGAACAAAATGTGGTTGCTAAAAATCTTTTGTGTTGCCTTGCACAAATGGTATTTGTGATCTACTGGCTTGTATGAGCTGATGTAACTGACTTTCAAAGTGTTGTCACTTCTTTACTGTTTGTTCTCAAGAAGAACAGGTTAACATTAATCAGAAAAGAACAGAATCACCATAACTTACAAGTTTGAAAGTAGTATTAAGGACTTCTGTGTGCAGTAAACATGACTTAGGTTTTGGGCTTCAAAGTTTTATTTTGGCTCTATGAGACTCTTCAAGACAAAGAACCTCCGTTGTCATCAACTTCATACTGAAAGGCAAAAGACAAACACACTGGCTTGAATAGTAATGCTTGGATATTTTCTCTTGTGGTTTTGAATAGTGTGTCTGTGTGTGTTAGGTTACTTAAATCACTGTGCAAAAATATGCTTAGCAAAAGGCAGATTTCATATTTAGTTCAGCTTTTGCATTTCCCCTGTTTTTTTTAGAGTTGGTTTATTTTTTTTTCCATTACAGAAGACATGATGTGTATCACTCTGCACTGTCTGTCTTCTTGGGCAAGACACTATTGTAAGTTATGGAAGGATGTTTTTAATGATGTGAAATTATTGGAATAATCTTGAGTTTCCCTCAATTATAATTTTGATAACATTGTCCAAGTAAGAGTCTTAATTGTCACATGTAATCTAGATTGGTACATGATATATGTGTGTCATCTGTATGAATTGTCAGACAGTCTATCTGATGGTGCTTTATGTAAATACAGTAAGTGTAGATTTGATTTGCTTCTATTTGTTTTGAAGACATATCTACAAACTGTTAGTTACATTTTTATATGTGTATCCACTATGTAAGCCTAAAAATTCTGCTAAAGAGAAGGAATCTTTTAGTGTTATTTACTGAATTATATAAAAGTTAATTTCTTATTCTGTGCATCTCTTAGGAAAACAAATCCAGTTTCTTCTTTTTAGACTTTGCAGAGAAACAGTTTTCAATGTAAATGGTTATTTTGGATTGGATTATAAGTCAGTATTGTTCAGCATGGCAGTTTATTGATGGTAGTCTTTAATTATGTCCACATTGTCAACCTCTGCAGTCCTTATTGCTTTGTTGTAGATCAGATATAAAGTGTGAAGTTTTCAAAGCTGTGGAGATGAAAGAGTAAAGATATTCAAACAGTTCATTCAAATATTGTGATGGTTTGGGTATCCCCCGCCCCCCCCACTTTAGAAATCACCCAGACTAGACTCAGTTGGCTCTTGAAATTTGAATGAAGCTTATATTTACAGCTGGCACAATTTACAAGCAGATAGTTACAGTATATACAGATATATATATAGAAATACACAATGTAAAAAAGTAATACAGACACACAACTCCCCTCCCAGAAACCTGAGTCCCCAGGAGGGGCTGCCAACCACCCCTCACCTTCCCCCTACCCCTCTCAACCTTACCCCAGTCCCAAGGAAGAATGGAGGTTCGGCCAAGAAGGATTAAGAAATAAAGGTGAAATCAGCCACAAAAGCAAATGGAGGGTGAGGTTAGAAAGCAAGATGGAGTTCAGCCAGCAGCCGCAGCTCTCCCCAGCAGGCAAAGCAGAAGAGAACAGCCCAGCATGAAGTGCCCAAGCGAAGTGCAGAGCAAAAGTGACTTTTATCTAATGTTTTGCTTCTCCTTTGTACACATCTCAGCAAGACTGTGAGGGAAGTAGACATCATTGTTTTCATTTTCCAGCCTATCATCTAGTTCCTCTCACCAAAACATCCCAGCTAGGCTCAAACTAGCACAAATATGCTTAAGGGAAACAAAAACCAAAACAAAAAAACCCCACAAAATACTTCTAGACCATGCAGGGAAGCCAATGAAAGCATTTTTTTTTTCTTTTGATTACAATGAGAGTGTTAGAGTTCTACCACAGATGAATCTTTATTTAAAATGGAAAAATGCCAGAGAAAGTATATGATTTCTTAAATAGTGGTATTTATTAAATAGTGCTTAATTATTAAATAGTGGTAAACACACGGCGAACTTCATTAGATATTTAAACAAACCCATCAGTTTTCAGGAACGATTGCAGATGAAGTGTAAGAAGCTACCAGGGTTGCTTCTTCTGTGGTTTTCTTTTGTTTGGTTGGTTTTTTTGGCATGGGCAATTGACTCCACACTGATTTAGGTGAAGTTGTAGTTGTCTCTGAAGGATTTTTCTGCCAGGAAAGGGAGCAATGGGAATAATAACTGAGGTCCTGCTCAACCATTTTTTTGGTGCACATTTGTGTTCATTTGGATGCTCTAGGCATTCCAACCAATAAACGTTGTCATCAGCTCCACTATCCATACTTATACCTCCTGCAGAAAGATTTTATCAACTTAATGCTCTAGCAAAAGTTCTAGTGCAAAGTGTTCTTTAAATAAAGATTTTAAGTGTTAATGGTAATCAAGGAAATAGTTCAAGCCAGCTGCAAGTCTATTGCTTTATTTCTCTGCTGTGTAGTGCCAAGATTTTTATTGTGTAGCGATGTTTGTCCACTAGCCAGTTTTTCTTTTCTTGTTGTTAATATTTTAGGACCTTATGTTTTTGTTTAGGGTCGTGGGAGGCCATTTTTACTTATTTCATGCTGTTTACAGACTGAATCTATTTCTTGTTTATCTTAATATGTTCATTTTCATGGTTTTGAGAGCAAGTTTGTCACCATCACTTTATGAATAATTTGAGATACGGCCATGACAAATTCAGAAATGCGGATGGTGCTCTCCTTTTACTGTAACAAATACAGTAATTTCACATAATGTTAGGGCTTGAAAGGGACCTCAAAAGATCATCTAGTCCAGTCCCCCTACTAGAGCAGGATCACCTGGAGTAGGTGATGCAGGAATTCATCCAGGTAGGTTTTGAATGTTTCCAGAGAGGGAGACTCCACAACTTCTCTGGGACTCTTTTAGTGATACTGAAAAATGAATGTGGTGAGGAGTGTTCAGGAGGATACTCTCAAGTTTTGCCATACTTTTTTTCTTTTTTAAATAAAAACAAAGCAATATGCAGGACTTGTCCTGTCAGTGAGACATAACTCTATGAAATTGCAGCCAGCATGGAGAAGGTGAGACAGCCTGCTCAATCCCTTCATCCTACTGATAACACATATATACTTCAATGCCCAACCCAACATTTGACAGACAATCTTCAGAAGAGACTGGTGCTTCAATCCTTGCTCCTGTTGTCTCTTTCTGTTGTACACAGAGGCAAAATGAGACTGGCCTTTTGCTTCAGCAATGCATTTGCCCTCCAAGTCTGCAAGGCTTCCTTGTTTTACCTCCTGGTTAGCATGACCTCTGTTTCTGTTGTTAGTGATCTTGTGCTATGGACTTGACAAACAGGAAGAAGCTAGGGAACAAATTGTATTGGAGAATTAGAAAAGCAAAGACTACTACTCTCCAGCAGTAATGCTGACTTTCAGTCTCTCTTACCTTGCTAACTGAATTGTGTGTTTTTATGAAGTTATGTGAGAGAGTTAGAAAACTCCAGAAGAGATGCCTTATTATTGTAATATATATATATATATATATATATGTATATATATTTAGTGGCTTGCACCAGAAGAGTAAACTCAGTCTTAGTATCAGGAAAACATTGAGATACATTTTACAGAAAAAAAATATTAATCCCCAGCATTCTACCCTGGGCAAAAGAATCTGGGGCAGGGGGGGGAATGTTGCACTAGTAGGGAGAATCGTTTGTATTACTCTATTAGCTGTACTTGTAACATCACTGTTTGTATTGTAGGAGTTAAGAAACTCCTCAACAGCATGAAAAAGTATTTGTTAAATGATACCCATCTGTGCGCTGAGTCCTACTGAGACGGGTGAAATGTGTAAGTCAAGAAATAATTGTTTCAGTGTGTGATAGTTCTATTTCTGAAAATGATGAGTGTTGAAAGCTGTGACAGTGTGGGATCTATCTTTTTTAATTTGAAAAAAAACAAATAATTGTTTTTGTGGCACTTAACAGGTGTACATTCTCATCAAACAGGAACAACGCAGCGTTTGGTACTTCTTGCACGTTATCTGATGGCTTCTTTTGGCCAGCTTTCACCTCCTCTTTGCCTCCTTTTTTATTTTTTATCCTCTAATATAAAGGAGAAAGTGACGTCAGGATCAACTTAAAGTAATAAACACATTGGCTTTGATTTTAGATGTGATACTGCAAATGCAACTTCCATTTTACATTGCTGTCAACAGAAATCACATCAGTAAGGAAGCAGCAGCCCTTGCTTTGGGATTTCCCAGACTGGTGTTTGGGGATGTTGTGTAAGGGAGGATGCCCTCTTCTCAAGCAAAGGGTCACTTCACTGCTGAATTCTCTTTATTTTTAGTAATAACATCCAAAATAATTGAAAGTGGGGTCAAGGTGAGGCTAGGATACTTTCAAGAGGAGGACTAGGGAGAAACAACAAACAGATGTTCTTTGATGATAACTGTTGAAGAGAGAGGATTTGGCTGAGAGATCTGTAGCTTTCACTTGTTGAGAGCCTTTAACTTGAGCCAGTGGTGCTGTTTTTCGCCCCCCAGAGTAGTAGTGTACCTGCTGTTGCTATCAAGCCACTTGCCAACAGTGGCATCTGCTCAGTGTAGACATCAAGAATTTGAATGTCAATATCTTTTCCTTGAAATGAATGGGAAAGTATTTGTCACTCAGCAGCAATCATTCTTCAAATAAAAGGTTAGCCAGACAGAGCCCTTAATAAAAGAGTCGGTCTTTTCTGTCAGCAGTGCCTTTTAAATAGCAATGATGAAGGCTGGCTGTCAGGGAATGACTTGACGAGCTAGGTGATTGATCTGCATAAATCATTTTCTTTTAACACTGTCAGTGAAAAGTAAATTGGTGGGATTCTGGGGGGTATTAGCTATATTGAAATTAATATGTAATGTTTAAGCTGTGTCCTTAGTCTCCCAAGTTTCCTTTAAAAAGTGGAAATTATATAGGATCTTAGCCTATATTATCTTAATGATGAAGTATTATTGTTATTGCAATTACCATGCAAATTAAATTCAAAAGTTGAGCATGTAACAGATTTTATGAGCTGCAAGAGAAATACTGTTAGTAAAGGAATTAGGAAGGAAGCTGTATCATGTAGTTAAATTTGCAAACGCTTTTGATTTGAAAGACAAACCAGGAAGGTGACTTAGAAGTATAAGCATGAGATTTTAATCATGTTATCTGGTTCAAAAATAACAATAGAGGAAGCTTTCTTAAGTACTGGAGAGTCTCATATACTGTAAGGGTTTTTTTTTGTTACAGTAGAGAGTATTCCTTGTCAGTTTGCTTTTATTTCACTGCTCTTTGTATTGTGATTTTTGTTTGTTTGCTTTAAAGAGTGGCTGATGCATATGTAACTGGAACGTTGTGTTGTTGCCCAGCTTTAGAAATATCTTCATAAATACCAGTTTGGGTCACTAAGAGAAAATTTGGTTTGGAGGCTAGGAAATGCTGCCTATTCCAGATAGCTGCCTTTTCCCCAGTCTTCAGTCTTGGCTTTGTTTTTGGAATGGGTCTTCCAACACCTGTGAAATTACGCCCACATGCATACCTCCCTGTCTCCACCATGCCCCTAAAGGCCCATAATGATCAGCTGGATGAAACTCTGTGTATGAGGACCTATTCATTGATATATATATATATGTCTATGCATGTGTGTGTGTGTATGTACACACAGGCTGCAAAAGACCTGTTTTAGAGAAACCTGTATCTATGAGGCTTAGATCAATTGTTAAACATCATTTGTAAAAATCTGTATTTACGTTATGTGAATTGCTGCTGCTTCGCTCCCTCCCCACATCGTACAGCACCTGAGCCAGCAGGACTGAGAAGGCCAATCAACATGGGGGCAGAGGGGGGAAAGAAAAAAGAGAAAGGCTTCTCCTTACCCTTCTCCCCCCCAGACTCCCTATTTGAAAACCTAATTGTATTGATTAAGTACCAAAGTGTTTGAAAATGTACTACATATGTCTTCATGCACTGCCTATCTACCTGATATAGCAAATAAATTGTTTAACAGGGCATTGTTGACCTACTTAAATTGTAGCATTTACATTTCTCAAAGGTAATTCCCAGCTAGCATTGTTGGATAACTAGATATACATCTGACTAGGTAGGAATGGAGCTTGAATGTGTACAATTGCCTCATTCCTGGCAATGTGTTCTCAAGTATCCAAATGTGCAGTAGTAATGAAACCGAGTGTTCATGCCTTACAAAGTACATGCAGGGGCAGCACTTGAAGTTGTACATTTATATTAAGCATATTCTCTGAGACTTGCCAAATCATTCCTGTGCAACTTGAATTTTTGCCATTTCTGCATTCATTTTGGAATCTACACTTTGGAGCAGGTAGAGGCTCTGATTACCCACAGAAGCATTATAGTCTTGATTTTCAGACTTCTGGTAAATAGATACAAATGAATATAGAATTTGCTGGTGTGCACTTGGCTTGATAGAATCAATTCTATCTGTGTTTTTGCTTCACTTGGATAGGTTTTTGGTTTGGACTTTAGGTTTTGTGCCTTCTGCTGGGGGTGCATGTGGGTTTTTGTTTGGTTGGTTGTTTTCACAGACTGATTTATTTAACATGCAGTTTGGAGCAATTGTAATTGAACAGTAAGTGGTGTCCTGCTTTGAGTTAGAATAGAGCTAATGCTGTTCAATGATTCTAGGTTTCAGCTCAGGCTTTTCTAAGTAACTGCACTTTCTGAAATTAACAGTATGTTTTCACAGACAGTGTCTGCTTCAGGTAGCAATAATGCTCAATGTTAATGATTAGTACCAAGAACTTGGTATTAGTACCAAGGTCACTGCTAAAGCTTGTGCACTCTGTGAGGGTGCAAGGTAAAAAGCTGCACTTGCAGGAAGGAGGGGACAGCTCACTTGAAACCTAAACTGACTTCCACTTCATATATGTCCTACTCAGTATAAAGCTAGGGGATTAGGGGGGTCAAGCCCTCTTCTTCAGTAGCTGCTGTTTGAGGAGGACACTGTCTGTTCTGCCTGTCTCTGATGAGAGTAGTTAGTTTGGGAAGAATATTGAGATGACTTCATTACGTATTTGGAAAATATCTTTTATAGCCTCTACTCTGCTATAAGAGAAGTTTATTTGCTCTTAATGGATTTTGTTTTCTTTGCCTGCTGTGCCTCTCAATGCAATGGCTCTTCACTCCTATGTCCCAGAAGCAGCAGTGCTGCAATTGTATGAGTGCATCTAAGGGGTATCTGTATACACTCTGCATCATGTGGTGTTCTTTTGCTCTGAAGTATTTCCTCTGGGATGTGGGTCATGTGATGGACTTTATCATACTCGTGTGACTGGTTTTTGACTTAGCACGACTATGTGGCAATGTGGTGATGGTTTTTTCCTTTCTCCCTTTCCAGCTTTGAGCACCAGCTTTGCTTTTTTTTTTTTTGTTTGTTTGTTTTGTGGGAGGCTTGAGTAGCTCTGCTGCATGTGAAATATCCACCTGAAATTAAATAATCTTGAAGGAAGTTCATGTGTTTTTAGCATTTGTAACGTGTCCTGTGTGGTGGGTTAGGACCCCCCCACTATAGAGATTTACATGACCAACTCAGCCAGCTTGGAAGAAAGATGAAGCTATATTTACAGCAGAGCAAAATAGACAAGCATATATACACAATGGATTTACAATGATATACAAATCAGCAATAAACAGAAATCCAAATCCCCTTCCAGTCAAAGGAAACTGCCCCAAAGCTACCCCCTCTCTTTCTGCCTGTACTCTCCCAGACAGGCAATCAAAAACAACCAGCAAAGCTTATGTTGTTATTTGTTAGTGGAGAAGTTAGGGCAGAATGAAGGAGAAGCAAAAAGAAGCAGTGTCCCAGAAGGAAGTGGGACAAATTGTTTACTTTTTGGCTTTTGGTCCCTTTCAGCAAACCAATGAATGCTGTAGACTTCATTACTTTGCTTTCACAAGCAATGATCTAATTTCTCTGATTATAATATTCCATATACCCTCAAACCAGCATGTCCTGTAATTGACACTTTAGAGACTTAAATATATTTGGAATTACAGGTAAAGAAATCTCAAGAGAGGAAGTTAATGACTGCTGCTTTCAGTTTACTTCAGAAAAGCAGGTACAGCCAGCCCATTCTGACATGGCCCTTGTAGATCCCAAATGGATCATTGACAAGAACTGATAATGGTTAGATTTCCTCCTCACAATTAATGTCATGGAATGAAGATGCTCCATGTGCATTTAAGAGTTTGTAATGTTTTATCTGTGTCAGCCTATAAAAACTGTAAATACACAAGCTGCTTTTACTGAATGTAAACTTATCAATGTCTAGTAAAAGTTACTCTAATATATTTAATACTTTGATTATAAATGCTTCTATGAATATACCTTTATAAAAGAATGTGAAATATGTTTTATTTCCTAGTACAGTTAACTTTTTTATCTCATATGCTGCTTTACATTGTGTGAAACTGATGAAGGAAAGCACTGTGAGGATTTGATGAAGGACAAACTATTTGTGTCTTTTCATAAATGCACTTAGTTATTATAGCTGGAATAAAAAATTGTTAATCATGAAACACAATTAATAGTATTTTAGTCCAAGCAGATAAGTTAATCAGATTGCCTTAGTGTGTCATATGCAAAATAAAAGTATAGTAGCTATGCAAACCTGGTAGCTCTCATTTGCAAGCTTACCAGTGTCAGCTTAGCATTGTTTTACACATTAGCAAGAAAAGTAGCTGGCAACTGTAAATATTGGCAATAATTTTACATCACCACACAATTCTTTCCTGAATCTTTACATTCATAAATACACATACATACACAAGCCCTACGAGGAGAGGCTGAAGGAGCTGGGATTGTTTAGCCTGGAGAAGAGGAGGCTCAGGGGAGACCTTATTGCTGTGTGCAACTACCTGAGGGGTGGTTGTAGCCAGGAGGAGGTTGCTCTCTTCTCTCAGGCGGCCAGCGCCAGAACAAGAGGACACAGCCTCAAGCTGCACCAAGGGAAATTTAGGCTTAAGGTGAGGAGAAAGTTCTTCACTGAGAGAGTCATTGGCTACTGGAATGGGCTGCCCAGGGAGGTGGTGGAGTCGCTGTCCCTGGAGCTGTTCAAGGCAGGATTGGACGTGGCACTTGATGCCATGGTCTAGCCTTGAGCTCTGTGGTAACGGCTTGGACTTGATGATCTGTGAGGTCTCTTCCGACCTTGGTGATACTGTGAGACTGTGATTCCCATTTAGTGCTTTAAAACAGGAACATTTGTGTGTGTTTGTACATTAAGACAGTTTGGGCAAAATTTGTACGGTGTGTATGTGATACCCATTGTATGCTTTAAAGCAGTATTTTTACACTTTGCACCAATATTACGAGTTCTGACAAATTAAATATAGTGAAAATTGGCTCCTCTGAGTCTTTTTTTAATGTAGCTGCCCTATTGAGAGAGAGGTGTGTGTGTGTGCGTACTGAAATGGGGATCAGGTGAGCTGTTGCCCTTCTGCTCCGCGCGAGGTTGCCGTCCTCCCTGAGCTCGCCCTCGGAGCAGCTGCGTTAGGCTTCGCCAGGTGCACCGCCGCAGCTAAACGCTCCCACCTGCCGCTGCTCCCCGCGCGGGGCCCGCCCGGCGCGCACCGGGCGCGCACCTGGCGCGCGTTGCCAGAAGCCAGAGCACCCCTCGGCGTCGCCTGAGCGCCTCACCGCCTCCCCGGGTAAGTGAAAAAACGTCTGAAAATTACCTCTTTCTTCAGAAAATGGGGAATAGTTTTCTGAACGAGTCAATCGGGTTGCTTTTTAATATAGTGCTGAGTTTGAACGCTTCATTTCTTAGCAGATGAGTTGTAAACAATAAACTGTAGCACTTCATCAAAATTCCTCTTTGGCACTGACCCTCTGGGTTTAAAGCGGTTCCTGGCCTAACAATCTGGTCTCTTCCATCACATGTCTTTCGATAAGCTGTTTAAAATGAGGTTGAAAGTTAACTGATAAGCTTGTTTTCATTCAGCCCAGCAAAGGTCTGAGTGAGTGTTTACTGGAAGTTGGCAAAGTTCTCTTAAAAGATCACTTCCCACCAAAAAAACTTAGGGGCTTGCACAGATGTGTAATTAAGTATTCATTATGAACATGCAAATAGTGCTGTCCCGAGGGAATATTCTTTGATATTTGAAACTGCTGTTGCTTTTTGGGAACTGTCCTGAAGCACGCCCTTGCACTGATGAAGAGCTTTCAGCAGATCTCTCACAGAGCGGCAGAGGAGACCGTAGGGGCAGGCAGCTTTCTCAGTTTTGTGCGGACTTAAGTCTGTAGACAAAATTACGAGCATCTGAGACATTGAGTAAAACTAAAGAACACTTATTTTGCTGGATTGAGGATGATTAAATGGATGTTTCCTACTTCTTTATACAATATATTTTGATTTCTACTGACACAAAAAGATAAGAGAAACAAACAAATAATGGGAATAGAAATAAATAACACTATGATATCACAGGTTTCACACATTTAACAAGGCTTTGTACTGGACTCTAGCTCATCTCAGCAGTGAGGGAATTTTCTCTCTGGGACTATTCTGGAGAAAAGATGTTACTCCTAGATAACAGATCCCAAGCTGCAAAGTTGGCTTTATTTGATTCAGTTTTGGTTTTGGAGGGTAGGGAGGAAACTGTAGTCTCCTGAGTCATGGGGCTACCACTGCAAAATGCTGTATTGGCTCCAATTAAAGTAATGCTATTGCTTAACAGCAAAAGGCTTTTAAAAGCCTGTGTCACTTCAGTAACTGACTTTATAATACAGTCCTGCAAAAAGTTATTGGAGAAGGTAAAGTGAGGTGTGATACTGGAAATAAAACAAGGGGGAACCTCATAAGCAGGTTTACCAACACAAGTATTACTTCCCTTGTAACTGTTCCCTGTGTTCTGGTACCTTTTATCACCTTTCTGCTCTAGCTTGTGCAGGAGGTGCTTGTTCAAATCCTTTGATCTGCACGCTTGCTCATTTTCACCCTTGCTAGTAATGTATTAAGCTTTTCCACAACCTTGACAATTAAATGTATTTTGTTTAAAAACACTGTCTGTGCTGATAATTGTAGGCTTGTGGGTGTAACTTTAGAGATGTAACCTTGTGGATTAATTTAGAGACCTGTGGATGTAATGATATTGAGAGGGGAAAAAAACTACACCAGTGGTTTTTAAAGCCATGACAATGGATTACATGACATACCCTTTCCTGGGACAGTGTTTAAAAACCATAAGAGGCTTTTCCTAGTTGATAGAGTTGTGATTCTGCTTTTCTTTTTTTTTTTTTTTTTTTCTTTTTTATTTGCTAGTTTTGTGTTTGAATTTTCTCTCTCTTGAACAGTTCTCACCCAAGAACTTAAGATTATTCGTATTGTTAGAATGTCTAGGATGTCAGCTAATTTATCCTTCTAGTTTGTTTTTAGAGAGTGCTGTGAAAATGTGTGGATTTTATTTTTTTTAAAGGCATTTTCACCTGTGTTTCTGTAAGGTTTTTGTAACATCTTTACGTTACAAAAATGACTTAAGTTTTAGTCAAGATTTGTGAAAGCGGATGAGGAGAGAGTTTATAAATTACCCAAATTAAAGAGAAATATTGTCCTTTGTACTTAGAATACATTCTCAGGGAAATAAGTATTGTCTGAAGCATTAATGCTGAGTTGCTGCTCTTTATTCCTGTGGTAGTTTGTTGATTAGTCTAATATCAGGCTTGTTAGCTTGCTACAGTGAAGTAGTATAAACCATTCAAAGAGTTTATGCTTAAAGTTGTATTTTCAATAGATGAGGAATGGTCACATTTTGTTTGACAGGATCTCTTGAATGGCAATTGTGTAAAAGAACCATACTAATTTTTTCTCCTGGCTATTGTTACCATTGGTGGCATTGTCTCCCCTGCTAGCACCTGGAGGATGAAACACTTCATCTGACACTGAACTCCAAATTTTTCACATATGAATTTGAGAGGATTTAAAAAAAAAATGAATAAATTAATCTTTTATTCAGTGCCAGAACTTCCAAATAAATGCAGAAGAAATACTACTTTATGTTAGAAGAGTAGATTTATATTAGATGTGGCTTCACATTTTGTGTACTACTGCTAAAGATTCTGAAACAAATGCACTGATATTTTAAGAGCTCATATGGATAAATGTGTGTAGAGATGGCAGCCTCTTATTCAATAAATTCACTCCCTTTTTGTGTTGTAAGTGTGCTTCACTTTAACCTTTAGTAGAGAGATAATGTGGCTGCTTTCAACTTATTTTAGTTACGTGGAGCTCGGAAGCACACCAGAGTATTAACTAAAGTCTAAGCTGTGAGTGGTTTTATAATTCAGCTGATATAGGTACAGGAGATAATTGAACTTTTTGAGGTCTTGAGATCTCTTTGCATGGTTGTCAATTACCACAGAAACTGATCTGGTAATCAGTAAAGAGTTGAGAGTTGTGGAATGCCATCAGGCCACTTAGCAGTTGTGTCTCAGAGGACATTTATACTTTCGTTAACAGGATTTCCTGGAGTAAACAACGCATTGGGTATCCCAAGATAAGTATCATACAAAATCTTTGCTTTACAAATATGAAGCAGCTACCTTTTGAAAATACGTTTTCCTTTAGAGTCCAAAGGAAAATGCAGTAATTTGTGGCAATTTTGCCATTTATTTGCTGGATTTTTTTTTTTCCAGTTACCGTCCCTTGTTCCGTTAGTACTTCAGTTGTTTCTTGTTTGCAGTTTCATTTCTAACCATTTCAAGTAACCATGGTAGAGAGGCTACAGTTACTTCACAGCTGCAGTTGTAAACCAGGCTTTGTAAGAGATGTGTCAGTTCCCAGAACAGACTTTGTGTTATTTGTCGTTGGAATCTTTTGTATCCCTTTGCCAATTAAAACATGTAGTTGCAAGAGTTCAGAATAAAAGGAAATGGCTTCATATCACCACTCCTCTAGTATTCAGAACTGTACTCAAACTGTGACTCCACCCTGTCTCTTTTTGCTTAAGAAGATACATGTAAGTGGTATTTCAAGATCAGTTTAATTCTGGTGCATGTCAACAAAAAGTTGTGTGGAAAAGATGACCTTAGCTTTCCTTGGACATCAGCTGGAAATTGCATACATTAAAAAAAAATTGTGGAAAGGAAAACCATGGATTTTAAAGCTGTTGTGAAGAGGGGGACATTGCATATATAACCATGCTTGTGCATGCATACGTATTTATATGAAAAAGCAGTCATATTTTCTTCTAGATAGATCAATCATTGTCTTTCAATTCCTGTCTCGTCTGGCATCTGCTGACCCGTGCTTTAATTCTGTCAGGTCAGAGATATACAGGTCTTTGTAGTGTGCTTGTACTTCATGTCATGTCCCAGCCTTGTTGTACATCTTGTTTCAGAGATATTTTCCCGTAATGTTCTGTGACCTTTTCCATTGAGTGAGGCAGTTGGAGAGCCACTCAGTGAGGGAAAATTGAGCTGTTTTATTCCTCCCTAAGGAGCCTCATGTTTCCTTTCCACCATTCATTTGAAAGCTATCATTTTCTTGATTTTATAGCTGAAAAACACCATTGATTCACTAGATGCTAGATGCTAAGAGTCCTCCTATTGACAAGCCTATTGGCAGTTTTCAGTATATTCTGTGTCTAATTATCACTCTTGGCTAAATGATACACCTTGTGGACTTGAGAGATGGAGTCAATAGCTCTCAGTGTATTGTTCTAGCAGCCCCTATTGAGGCCGATGTCAAAGCAGTGTGATTTATGGAATCAGAAAGAAAATTTCTGTTGGTTTACTGCGTAATTAACCAAAGTACAGAGTGACTGGTGACAAAACCGGGTCTGCCAAAGTCATCAGCAAATGAGAAAAGATCTCTACAGTAAATGGCTGAGACATTGAAGAATCTCTTTTGGCATCTTGCGTTTTTCAATTTTCAAGCATTCGATTTTTCTTCCTGGTACATTGGAGAGGGTAGTGTGTGAGATTTGGTTTTTTTTTTTTTTTTCCCCTTTCCAGCTCTTTCATTAGGTAATATTAAAACCTAAACATATTAATTTGTGTCTATGTTATTAAAGTTATACTGCTAGTGCTAATATAGATGGGAGTATTGGTACATTTTGCACAATCACTTTAACATAAAGAGTCTAAGTAGGTGGCTTCTGCACTGAAACAAGGTAGCAAAGGGGCTGCTCTTGAATTTTGGAAAGTGAAAGTCAGCATTTTATCTGCATCTAGCTGCTAGTCATTAATGCTCATAAATGCTGTTAAGTACCTTCAAATTTTATTTTCATTATCATTGTAGAAGACTTGAGCGAAATATGCCACCAGAATGCTCTGGAAATGCTCTGTCTAAAGTAATTAAGAGCACAAGGATAAGGACATGCAGTTATAAACTCATAAGAACAGTATGAACAGAAGACCTAAGGGCTTCTGCTCTTGGGGTGGTTTTTTCTCTTTATTTTTCTTTCTCTCAAGCATCTGAATTCATGCAAAATTATATAGTGCCAGATGAAGCTGCCACTTTATTCTGTATGTTGTCAATGTGTTTTTAACCAGATTAAAGTAGATGTTTGCACCAAAACCGCCTTGCGCTGCAACAACTTTAATTTTTGTTAACACATACAGATATGTTCTGTTATAGATCTATATCGCTGTTGGTTCCTTTGCAATATTTATTCTTTGTCAGCAGATCTGAGTACTGATGAGTTGAAATAGACATTTGATTCTACAGTTAATATCCGTTGACTTTTGACTTTCTTACCTGTTGATGTTTGTCTTGACTCTTAGTACCACATAAACTATATATAGTCCTCTTTGAAATAGGACGCCCAGGTATGTCAATACAAAATAGTGCTTGCATTCTGCTTCTTACTGTAAGTATTACTACCACTCAAAAGAGGCATTGTTTCTCTAATTTCTTTACATTGTTTCTGTAATTTCTGTAGGGTTATTCTTACTTAATAATAAAAAAAAAAATATTCAATTGACAATTTAAAGCTGAAGAATCCTGCAGCTGTCGTTATGCAAACAAGCTTGTGGAAAAACAGTGAAAGGCTGAACTAGCAGCAAGCATATGGAGTGTTCGTTTTGGAGTGGTACAGGGGAAAGAATGCAAGGCTGCGTTTTCCCTCTGGGATTGTCAAGAAAGGTAGAGCCCTCTGAGAGAGAATCCAAAAGCACAGCAGATCAAAGTGTGTTTGTGACTGGAATGCCCTAGGGTTAGTGCAGAGTGAGGTGTAGCTTGGCAAATCACCATGCTTACAAATAAAATAGTGTACTATATTCAAATCTTCCTCCGAGCGGTTCAGCATTTCAAAATGACAAATTATTGTTTTTGTTATTTTTGCATTTGGAATTGTTTTTGCATTTCAAATGATCTGTAAAGTGAATTGTGTGCACTCAACAAACTTCTTTAAAGTAGGCGGGTTGGAAAAAGCAAGGCAGTCACATTAAATGCCAACTATTCTGCTCTTCATTCGGTTAGACAAACAGTGGCCTAAAAAATGGCAGTGGATTAAATTGATATAATGACAAGAATTCATATAGTATACTGTAGACAGGAGGAGGAATAATGCAGAGTCTTTGAACTAATGCAATGCACTTTGATCTGCTATACATGAAAAATCTAATATACCTGTATTTGTGATGATTCCAAACAGGCTCACAATATGGTAAACGCAGTTTTTACAACCTGCTGTTTAATTTTAAATACTGATCTATTTCATCTAGGCAACATTTCATAAAAATAAGTATAAAACCATGTTTGTTTGTTTGAATTGGTCCTCTATTGAAGATTTCACAACAATGTCTCATTGCTAATATGTGTATTGAACAGAAATATTAATGGAATATATGATGACTTGAGGGTTTTAAATTATTCATTTGATGAAGGCTTGTGCTTCTATAAAGAGAGAAAGCCTACTTTTTATATATTTAAAATGCATTCACATTCTTAAAACTATAGCAGTTTCAAGGGAATTATATTGGAAGATAATAAAGACAGGATTCTCCAGTGCATTAAATGTAGGAACTTAGTTGTCCAAGGATTTTGTTAATTACTTCTTTTCAGGATTGATTAATCTGGGTTTTTCGGAGAGCTCTTCTTGACAATTTCAAAAATGCATTGTTGTTATTAGGATTGGCTTGTAGCACTTTCAGAAGTGGTTTCACTTGAAATCAGGGCATACCAAATAAGATGGTAAAACATAATTTCTTGATGTTATTCATACCACAGTTGATTCAACCCATAAAGTTAATCATGGCTGAAGTGCCTCATCCTCCTCACTTGTAGGGTTTCTTTTCTTCTTTTTTTTTTTTCTTAAGCACTGTTACTGTTTTAATCTGTAATTAGACCAGCAACAGGCTTTTCTAATAAGGTGTTAAAAGTATGAAACACTGTTCACATTGTTAAGGATACCAAGACTGGTAAAATGCATGCAGTGGAGGACACCACAGTACTTTTCCCTCGCTCTGAAGTTAGAGGCATACCTTATAAGTTGAAAGAAAATATGTTTTCTGGTAATACTTTTACTGTATTAATCTTAACAAGCTTTATGATATTTGAAGTTCACTATTCAAATGGGAAACAGTAAGGGAGATAAATGTTGAAAGAGTTATTATCTAATGCAAAATCTTTATTTGGTCTTGTTTTACATGGCACACTATGGTGTAATCTCTGTACTTGAAACTTATAGCCACATTTACTAGCATATTTGCCACCTTAAAAAGTCCAGCTGAGCAGAGGAGTAGTGACAGCATGGCTTCACTGGTATCTCCATTCTTGAGGCAGAGACTTAAGTCATAATGTAGGAATTTAACCTGTATTAGAACCACTGCGGCTCCACAGGACTTTTTATCCTTGCATCATATTTTCCTTCTTTTAGGAACCTCTCATTGTCTTTGTTTGCAGTAATGTTTGTGAGGAAGACCTGATGGTTTTGGCGGTAAAGACTATCTCAGTCTAGCTCGTGAAAACTAGGAAGCAGTGGTTTCGCTTCTGACATTAACATTGTGTTTAGCTTAACACTTACATTCCAAAATCATATTTTACCACTGGTGAAGCCAGATTAAGATCTCTGATCCCGTCTCCTGTCCTTATTTTGATTAGGTTGTTTATGATTTGTACTGTAGAAGATATTTCCCTCAACATATGCACATCTTTTTTTTTTTTTAACCTAGATTGTTTTACTGATCCAGCTTCAAATCATGACTTCACAAAACAACTTGAATTGTTGCAACAGAAGACTAAGCTGTGGCAAAATACTGAACAACTAGGGAAAGTCAGACGTGATATCATGAAAGCTAATGTGAAGTCCATTTTTCCATCAGTTTTTCCACACCATTTAAGTTATGCAGAGGTACAAAGGTCATTCAGTTTCATCATTCCTTACATAGTAGTAGCAAGGAATTGCTGGTACTGATTCTGTAGGTGCTGGAAACTGAGATCTGTGCTTTTAAATGGTGACAACTAAGACCTCTCTCTGGAACCATTTTGTCTTGCCAGAGTTTGCATTTAAGAATAGATTATTTTCTTCCTGGTCCCTCTGAGAGCATTCTCTTCTTCCCAGAAGTGAAAATGTGTGCTTCTCATTGTAAATTTGTGATTGTAGGTCCCATTTGGGTTTATCTGGAAGTGACCAATAATTCTTGAACCTTTTGCCCCCTACTTTGAGGTACATGGTGACAGGTAGAGGATGAAGGTTTAAGCACACACAATCCAAATTTTTAATCTATGTGCTGCTGAAAGTTACCTCTTTGGCAAGTGAGAAAAAGAAGTTCCATGTTGATGGTGGCAGTTGCATCCCCCTGAAATGGCAACAAATGTTTACTGACCTCAGGTACTTTTGAAGAAATCAAAGTCAGAATTGCATCTTTCAGATTATGTGGATTCATACTCATTAAATGTTATGGTTTAAACTGGGATATTGGCTGCCATATGTGATTTCAGAGGAACTTTAAGGGCTGTATGCTTCTAAGAGTGGGGAGGAATAATATATTGGCCAAGGTTTTAGAAACTTTATTCTTCTACTGTCAGTATTGAGTTCAGCTTGTCATCAGGGCAAATATCCCGGCATGTTTAGGTGTATGGAGTACCCTTTTTTGCATGGAGTCTTGGAATATAGCAACTCACTAGCCAGTCTTCTGCTCCATTTGAGACAGTTCGGCATACTTAAGAGAGACCCTGTTGTGTCAGCAATCTGCTGTTTTGTTATGAGCAAAACTGTTAGCTACTTTAAGTCTTTCTTCTAATATTTTCCTTGGTTGAAGCAAGCATGATTCTTACACTGCTGATTCTCACACTTCAGGCTGCAGACAACTTGTTGTCTGTATGTATCTGGCAACTCGCACAATCCTGGCTCTATCACTTTACTGCCTACTGCTTCTACAGATGTCTAGTGCAGAAAGGCGTCTAGGTGTCTGTTCTAACAGTTGGGAATGAGGAGGAGATGCCAGCCTGCTTGCCTTTATGTGACGGATTATGCAAAATTAGTAATCTGTATTAATTTTGATATCCAGGTGGTGATTGTTAATAACTATGAAAACTGTTTATTAACATTAAAACTTGCCAGAAAACTTATCCACAAGGTTCAAAAATGCAGATTGGAAATTTGTACATGCAGAGAACAGGTGAAACTGGATCACTTTTTTCTTACAGTGGCAAAAGCAAACATTATACTGGAAAAGAATATTCTTGAGTTGAATTATACCACTTATCCACTAGAGGACACAGGAGGCTCCTTTCTGCTCGTGGCAGAAGGCAGTTAATGAATTAGAAGAGGCTTTTAAGTGTTTACTCACAAAATATTATCGGACAGTAACCAAAGCACATGGAGGAGTTGCTGTCGAAGTTTTCCCAGGCTCTTTTCACAGGAAACTGGGTGTCTAACATTGTCTCTAACCTGGTTCCTCTTGATTCTTGATTCAGCAGAAGCCTTGCAGAGGGGCAGGCAGGATGCAATGTGATGTGCAGTCTTGGCACAGTGTCACGCTGGCTATGCAGGCCAATCACCTGCAAGCATTTAGAGCCTGTTCTTGGTAAGCTCTCCAGGCAAATTCAGGATGCAATGAGGCAGCAGCAGCCCACTGTGCTACCTGCTTATCCCTTTTATCAATATCTGCCCAGGACTAATGGGGCTCTGAACATAGATTAGCCAATCAGAATGGCACTTTTCCAAGCCAGGTGAAGCCAGGGCTTTCATTTTCCTTTCCTGCAGTCACTTACCCCAGCACAGAAGGAAGGGAAGCATGCTAACGTGTCTGGGCAAGCCAAGGTGTGGATAAGCCCATTTTTGGCCTATCAGGCCTACCACCACACTTTACTCTTAGGCACTGATGTTGTACCAACCAGAAGTGGAAATCAAAGCCACCAAGAGAGGACTAAATCCTGGTTGGATAATTCTATGAAATAACTTACCTTCCAATATTGTCTACAGTATTACTTTTAAATGTGTCAGAAACATGACTTAGCGTTGGTTTTGGCTCTGCTTTCTGGGGGATTTTTGCTAGGCTGCCTCCAGAGGTCCCTTACAACCTTGATTATTCTCTGTGACTTGTACAAGGGAAATGTATCCAAAATAGTCTTTAGATTGTGGAAGAAGTCTGAGAGGTACTAGTATTTATTTTTAAGAGAGAAGCTGGTAAGCTGCAGATCTTTATTACCTGCAAATTAATAGGTGATTGCTGGTTACTGTTACCACTTTCTGCTACTTAAAAAGATCCTAATGCTTAATGGATATATATTTAATGGAATAAACAAGACTCTGTCTCTTTGGAGCTAGACAGTTTTGAAGATGTTCTAAATGTAAATATTCACCCTAAGGTTCCTGGCAGGTAGTACAGCAAAGTAGCAATATCAAATTTAATTTAATTTTTTTTCCCTACCAGCATTTCTATTTTCTCAACTTTTGGAGATGATCATATTCAGAAAGCCATCACCCTGAAAAAAAAAGTCATATTTTGACTGAAAAGAGATTACCAACTGAGAACACACAGCGTTTTGACAGAACCAGATCAAAATGCTTTGAATTTTGGAAATGATTTTTCTCCTGCTTTTGAGTACTCTGATAAAAGAGGAACAGTTGTCATTTTGAAAGCAATGTTCTGTACACAGTGAGGATTTCCAATTAGCACATTTTAAGGCTTGTACGAGATGATGTTTAAAAATGGGACATTACAAAATGAAATTATGTCATGGCGTTTTCTAATAGAGTTCTGATAAAGTCATTGTGTGGCAGTGCATTTCATGTGCTTATCTTACGGCAGTGATTCCTGCTTTCTTGTTACAATCACAGAAGACCTTTTATAATTATCTGGGAGTTGCATGTGAAGTGTATTGCAGATCATATAATGGGCTTGCTGTATGTTGTATGATCTGTATGTAGCAAATCTCATTTGAAATGCAGACATTATGGAATAGTAGTCAGAAAATAAATATTCAGTACTTTCTGTTCTAAATGGTAATTGCACCAGCTAGGCATATGTCTGAGGGTAAAGAGTCAGTGTCCTACCAAAGTGGTGGCAGATGGACAAAGGCAAAAAGTTAAGGATGTGCCAGAGAATAAATTAGAGTTACACAGTGACAAATCTGTAGTTGATTGTAAACTGACTGGCTACAGGTCACGAACAAGCTTACCACAGATACCTCCTGCAAATTGGTCTGGACCAAACTCGTTTAATGCCCAAAGAAGTAACTATGGAGATCCTGATGGGGAAATGTTATGCTTTAGCCTCTAGGTAATATTGGGAAGAATCACAGAGGACCTAATTATGTAGCCCATACTCGCATTGCTGTGTACTTGTTAGAGCAGATCTCCTGGGCTTCAGTGGGATTATTTCTGTGAATAGTCTAACAAATGGTGATTTCAGTGATTCATTAATGTGTCCAGGTATAGAACTGTTTTCAATTATAAATTATATTTCTTAGCTGAAGATAGTTAAAAGCATTATCATTCATTCTAAAATCAGTATGGATGTTAAGTGTAAATGAGGTTTTACAACTAGTTGTTGCACCTTTGCACACTAAGTTTAATTATCACAAGAAGAAGAAATAGAATTTACAATATTTACACCAAAGGTTAAAGATGTGAAGTACTTTATTATGCAAATAAAGATGTTTCAACAACAAGAGACATCCTGAAGGGAGCAGTTTTTTACCTTTAGCTTTTACTTGCTGGTCTCTGAGAAGTCACCCGTGAGCAGACAGTATTAGATGGTTAATGTACACAGTGCTAGCTTTTACTTACAGATTCAATCTTAAAGAAGTTTAAATTTATGAAAGAATCATACAAATTACATTGTACAGTGGGAGAAGTAAGGAATGAGTTTTCATCTTAAGTATACTTTTCCAGGATATGATATTTACTAATAAACAATGAGTAATATAAACACAATTTGGACTGACAGGTCTGACCTAAAACCATATGGCTAAAAAAATTACTTTTCCCTTAATAATACTTTGTTTTTCTCTTTAGTTTCTTTAATATCAGAAAATCATAATGGTACAGTCTCTTAAGAAATTATTAGCTTCATACTATTCTCTTCATGTGTTCTTGAAAGCTGCTTTTGGCTGGGCTGGGGAAGACAGTGGCTATATACCCTGTTGGTTCTGTTTGTAATACAGTGGCTTAGGCTACCTGCATTGTGTTGAAGTGTGGAGTGCTCTCCTGCAAATTTTGCTAGGATGCCTACTGCTAGCCAAACAGACTTCACTGAGGAGCAGCAGTTGTATGTAATCATTGCCTCAGAAAAGGTAGTATAGCAGTGTGTGAGCACAGAATCCTATATGCCTTTTGTGTCAAGATATATTGTAAGTAGACTTGCTAAGGAAGTTTGTAATGCAAATAAGAAATAGTCTATCAAGCTGAAGATCAGAGCATAGTGAAATTGGTACAAAAATTGTGGTTTAGTCATTCCAAACAAAGTAATCTTGCACTTATGTGGAGGAATGTTCTCTGTTGATACCTTAGCAGGATGAGGGGATTCCATCCTAGCTGTAACTGATGTGAATACTTGAACTTTCAGTTTATCTTGACCATTGTTTGGGAATTAAGAGGAACACATCTGCTTGTGTTTCAAAATGTTCTTTGGCAAGATACACGTCTGAACCCTCGAGAGTCTGAGAGAGTAACCTATCCCTGTGTTGTTTATTTGGGATGTTTTCTTTTTGTCTTCTCTGATGTTGGCTGTTCTCTTTTGAATTTGAATATATAGAAAGATCTTCTGTCTTCAGTAGTCTATGACTTTGATCCTGCTGTTGTTTCCCTGTGAAAGAAGGTAGGAGTCTAAACCCATGGGTGTGCTTGTTGAATCAAGGCTATTCCAGATCTTTGCATTAGAAACTTGCTCCTTTTTTATCCCACAGTTTGTGTGCTTTGCTCCTAGCACTTTGAAATCCTAATGTTGGCTCTGAGGTTTGATGTTTAAATGTTGCACAAGTCATACCCAGAAGTTAAAAAGCTAATACAAAGGAATAGTAGTGCACTCTTCCATAATTAAAGATAGATGACTAGAAATAGTCTGGACACTATAGTGCACATCATCTATCCAGCCTTTGTTGTTTTTTCTCATATAGGCAGAAGCTAGGAGAGTGTAGGGAGATTTTTTTCCTCCCTTAAAAACGATGATTTGGGACTCAAAACTAGTTGAAGAGCTCTTGCCAATGTCTCTCTTCTTCTTTCAGTACTGGAAGAGGATGTTAATGAGGATTTTTTTTTTTTTTTTGCATGCTTGTGTTTCTATTGCAAAAGAAAATACTGCAAAAGGATAGGTAATGTAATTCTGGGCAGGTTCTTATAGAAGCCCAAGACTCTAGGAATGAGTTGTCCTTTGTATGTGTATATACTTGGGGCTGTAATGGTTTCACAGTAGGCCAAGCTCATTATACAGGCAGTTATGTATATTTCTGTCCACACCTCACAGTTCAGTCGTTTTTTTGAAGCTTTCTCTGTTCCAGGAGATCTTTCTGCCTTTAATTGTTTTTCTCCTTTTTTTTTTTTTTTCTTCCTTGGCACTTTGAGAGTTCTCTGGACCTTTGTTTCCCTCTGTACCAAGAGTGAGTTTTGTGCCTACATTGTCCTTATCCTGACAGTGCTCTCCCTGCTTTTTTTTTTCTTGCCAAAATTCCGAAAGCAATCTCACCCTTTCCTCAGTCTTTTCTGTTTATTTCTATCATGTTCTATGTTCTTTTGTATTGGATTTTCATTCAGTGAGTCTTAAAGAGTTTCTCAAGTGTTGGTGCTGACAGAACGAGGGCCAAGAACAAACGTTACAGGGCAGAGCACGGCCTCAAGCAAGAACTGTATGTTTTTAACATTGATTAGCAATATTATTTCCTGTGTGTGTAGCTGCTTTTATCTGGGAAACCAAAGTGCTTTACAGATATTAATACAGCCATGTAATACCTCTTTGGAGCAGGTGATAATGTGTCCTCGTGACTTCTTGTTTTTGTAATTTAATTTTCTTAACTCATTACGGCATAGGAGATTGAAGGCTACAAGCAATAGTGGGAGCAAATTAGAGGAGTTAATTTTCCCCTGAGAAGTTTAACTAGAATAAATAATTGGTTTGATTTGAAATGATTTACTAAGAGATATTTAACCACAATTTGCATCTGTTAGAGACTGAAATGGGAACTCCTTCAAATTTAGAAGGTTTATTCTAGTTCCCTACTATACAAAACTTAACCTAATAAACAGTAACATGCAGTTTTAAAGTAGATATAAATATATAGTTGTATTCCTGATAAATTTTGCTCTGAGTGTTCTTACATCATAATGAACATATTTTCCAGTTAAGTTTAATCTAATTTTTCAAGGTGCATAGATTTAATTTAGCCAGGAAGCAACCTTGTTGTTACAAAACAGCGTTCTTAAGGAATTACAGGTACAGTTAAGATGTGACACATCCAATGTCTAGTCCACTCCTGGCTACTCAGATTTTTTTTAAGGGTTTCTGCTGCTTGTCTGTAATATCTCAAATAAATCTGTACCTACTTTATGTAATACATTAGAAGGTGGGCTAATGCTTCTGGAAAGTAGTTAAAAATACTCAGCTTGCAGAGCACCAGTTGTGTGCCTCTCTGGAGGCATTTCTGGCATTTATGCACTTACTGAAACCTGCCCACGGTAATGACGAGATGCTCACTAAAAGCTAGAAGTCCTCAAATTCTACCTCAGCAAAATTTCATGAAGGAAGAAGAGGACACAGAGGACAGCTGGACATATAAAGCTCTACTTGTTCCGTGGAATGGATGAATTACATTTGGTGAAAGAACAAAAAAAGTTAACACATTTTGTGTGTTAACTGGGTGTGTACCTTGGAGGTAACATATGAGAAAATTGATTTGAAAGGTTTAACTATGAAGAAAACTCTCTAAAATAGCCATTTGTGCTAAATCTATCTCAAGAGAATATGTTGTGTTTGTTCCGTTTGTACTTAGAAGACGGATGTCACATTGTCGAGGTTTAGGTGTCATACCATAGAAATGATCCTGGAGCGTAGCATAGTGCAACGGTAGCACAACAAATTGCATGTGCTTCCTAATTCATGATGGCATCCTTCAGTTGTTGTAGTAATGCCAACCATTACTGCCTGATGGATATAACAAAAAATTAAAAATATGAAGTGATCATGGGAGAAACGACTTCTTGGTATCCAAGTTGTTTTCTCAAATATATCTAAACTTGCTTTCTCACTTCAAACTAACAACATGGCCTCTCAAGCAATGGACCAACAATGGCAAAATGTCTGCTGAATTTCATTCTCTGTGTGTTGTTTTCTTGCTGGCAGATAATTGCATTTCTGGCTGAGCTTCTGAGCACCAACCTTGTCTGTTGCCCAGTTAAGCCAACGACAGGTGTGTGATCTGTCTGATTTCAGGACATGTCAGCGTGTGTATCCTGCTATTTAAGAGAACATGAACTCAGGTGTGTCTAAGTAGAGGCTGGTTCTAACACACACACACATGCTTTATTGTTTCTGTGTCAGTCTTTTATTAGTCAGTGTGAAATATTTGTATATGTCAGTCTAGATTCTTGTGGTGATATTTTTAAAGATACGATTGTGCAATACAACTAGATGGAAACAGTTTCTCTGGATGCTGCTAGCAAGCACAACATAGAACAGCTGTGTTTCAAATACATAACAGTGTAGGAAGCATTTCAGGTATTTAGTCTGTCCTGGTATATTATTTCTTTGAGTGTCTGCTGGAGTATCATAGTATCATTTTCGTGAGGGGTATTGCTGGGCCTTCTCGTGTTACTTGTAAAGTGCTACATAACTTGAAAGTGTGGTGAGGTTTGGATCTAAAATGTTTTAAAGATTAGCTTCAGTTAATGACATGGGAAATCTTGTTTAACACAATTGCAGTTT
Source organism: Tricholaema leucomelas (assembly GCA_013400475.1). NCBI lineage: Eukaryota > Metazoa > Chordata > Aves > Piciformes > Lybiidae > Tricholaema lacrymosa > Tricholaema leucomelas. Next base: position 565,966 of record WAAF01010411.1, on the reverse strand, counting down.
TTGTTTGTTTCCAAAGAATTCAGGAAAAGAAGTTAGTAAGTTTTTCACCTGAGAGTGTGGCATGACAATCAGTGAAAATATGTATACCATTTTAATATGTATTTTTTAAGTCTCTGAACAGTGAGTAATTCAAGCTGATATTGTTCTGTGTCTTTTTTGTCTTTTCTTGTCAAGTGCTGGGGGCTGTTTGGGCAGTCCTGCCAAGTGTTGTGCTTTGGCAAGGCAAGTCTAGATCTACAGAAAAATGACACCTGGATTTAGAGTGTGATAGTGAGATTATTTTCATGGATGTTATTTTATGGCTATATATGAACAAGAAAATGAGGAGAATTAAGAACACGATTATCTTATCTAACCTAAATAGGACTCAGTACCCTAGGTTTTATATTGCATTTAGAGACTTACCTATTCTGTAATTAGTTGTTAAACTGGTTGGAGCAGGTAGACTCCTTGTGGTATGTGATTTTTCAGTGTTGATGTTAGGAGGAAGTTCTTCCCAGAGAGAGTGATTTGCCTTTGGATTGGGCTGCCCAGGGAGGTGATGGAGTCGCCATCCCTGGAGGTGTTTAAGAAAAGACTGGATGAGACACTTAATGCCATGGTCTAGCTCATTGGACAGGGCTGGGTGATAGGTTGGACTGAATGATCTTGGAGGTGTCTTCCAACCTGCTTGATTCTATGATGCTGGACATCAGGTGGTTTAGGGGCAATATTACTGAGCAAGGTAGCATTGTACCACTGATCAGTTTTGTTCTCCATTTTAACTTCATTTCGTTTCCTGGGATGCATCTGTTTCGTTACTGTATGCCACTCACCCCTCTGTGTGTGTTTCAGAAGTGATTAGGAAATCTGACAGGCAGTCCATCTGAAAATGTGGTCACGTTCCCTGCCTATCATCCTACATTTTATGGAGGATTCAGAGCCAAAACCTCTGCAGACCAGGCAGCCAAATATTCTCTATCACATTCTCAGATTTTCCTCTGGCTTTGGTTGTCAGATGAGAGATCTCTTGCATTACTTCTCTTACATATCTAACATTTCTTACACTTGTATTGAGGCCTAGCAATACAGTTAGGTCAGCGTCAGTTGTCCCCAAGATCTTTATCCCATCCTGACTGGTTTTTGTGTCCTCTATGCTCAGCTGGTCCCCATTCCCCTCTAGTAATGTGGTCCTTTGTCTGTGTGTCTGTCCTCTCATTTCATGCTCTTAGCTGTCAGAGTATTATTTAGAGGACTGAGTAATGTCAGAAGCAAATGTGATTATGTTAATCAGCCTATTGAATATATACCAGGAGACTGCATGCAAGTGATACAGGACATTCTTAATTTGGTGCTTCCTAAACAACTTTTTTTTTTAACAGTGTCCATTTGTAGTCTCAACTATTCTTCGTGAAGCTTAACTCATGAGCTTAAGGAGGAAAACTGAATAGAAAACTCTTCTTATAAAACCAGCTTTGTCTGTTGTCATTAGGGAGAAATTACTTCTGAGTTTCTGGAGTATTTTGTAGGTTCATTTTTGTGTTACCTAAACCAGCTAAAGTTAACTTCCAACTGTCCTTCTGTTAGGAATGTTTTATTATTTTACTACCAAATCACAATACCAAAGATTCTTTTATTTGTTACTCCTTCACATTTTCAGTATGTATGGAGGCCTTTGAAAAAGCAGCACTACAACTTTCTGTAAGATAGAAAACTGGAGGAATCTTGGTCTCTTACAGAAGTGGAAATGGACATAAAGAGGTTGGTAGAGACAAAAATTAATCTGAGAAAAAAACCCAGATTTTCATCTGGTCAAATTTCAGCTATTACAGCAGAGAGAGGGCTCCTAGACAGTCTTTCCTGTACAGTCAGTCTCTATCTAAATAAAAGTTACAAAAATGTTAAGGGGTGTTGATGCTCAGGGCTGACAGGGTCATCCAACTGAAAGTAGAGAAGTACAATTAAAAAAACAAGGCAAGAACTGTTTGTAAAAGGATAGAGCAAAAATATGAAGAGCAGCATACTGATTGGAAATGTAGCTACCTGTAAGCAGGAGAAATGTTTCAAGGCTTTGATTTAGGATATGGAGTTGACCCCAGTGGAAAATATCAGAATTAGGATATTTAGATACATAAATGACTTTTTGAGGTATATGTTAAACAAGTCACAAATATCCTGTCGGCAGTTCTTCCACCTTCTGCCTTGCCACATCCTGCCACTATTCAGCATCTGTGATTTGTGTAAGATGGCTATGTGTCAGACTTTACTTTCTCAAGGATGAGAATGAAGTACAATCCTCCATATTTCATAGGCATTACTATTCCTTGGGAAAGTATAAACTCAACCTACAATAGAGGAAGAAATTGTGTGATGTTCTGGTAGACAACAGAAACAGTGCCCTTTACATGCTTTGAATTGTTGTATCATTTACATTTCACTTCTTTGTGATGCTTTTCATAATTTTCATAAAATATACCACACTTGATGCCGTTGAGAAGAAATAAAATTTATGTAAGGTGAAAACCAGTGCTTTACTGCCAGTGTGGAGCTTTTAGTCTTGATTTGTTATAAAGCTAAGAGACAATTTAACATTCAGGATGGAGAGAGAAAGGGGATTACCTAAGGGATACTGTTGTTGAGGAGGAGTGTAATTTTACTGTCAGATATGCTTGGACTTATTTTTGTCAGAGTAATTTGTAGTAATTTATGGGTTATTTGTGCTCCGATTTTCTCAAAAGTACTATGATGTGTTTCTTGAGACCTATTGTACAGTTTGAGTTAATGTATGTAGTAGACTGTACCTGCCTTGCAAGTTCCCTAGCGTCCCTTGCCAGTCATAGAAGGGTACACTGATATTTGTGTACCTGTTGCGACTACTTGCAAAGTAGACTGATACTTTTCTGATGGAGATGAGTGCTCACACCACTCACAGCTATTCTGCGTGGGTAGGAGAACTACCATCCTTGTTTTCACATTCTCTTGTTTATAGAGCTATGGAATTCTCCTTTTTGTTTTCAATATTGTTCTTTTCCCTCTCTCTCTTTTTTTTTTTTCCTCCTCTTTTTTCCTCTCAAGTGATTATGTTTATAGATTTATTCCAGAAAGTCTAATAAACTCTCTATATAGGTATGTTAAGTCATGAGACTGCTTGTGATGGCTACGAATCTACATAGTGCAAAATAAATGTATAGATATTAGTATCACTCTAATTTTAAGCTAGCAAAAGGTTTGTCCCCTTTGGAAGCTATGCTTTCTGACTTAGTCTGTTGCTTAAATAAAGATGCACTTTGAATTATTTCAGTTTTATTAAATCCCATTCACTTGTATGTTTTATGACTTTTGTAGCCATAGTTTTAAATATCTATTGCAAATACACTCTACAATTCCAGTAGAAAATTATGTTTTGTGTTTCTGTAATGATCCCCTTGAGGTTATTTTTGCATAAATCCTTTCTGCTATTTTCAGATATAGATCTGTTTTGCAGTAGAGAGAAATGCATTTGGCGCAAAAGATGTAAATTAATTTTTCTATATTAAAAAAATTCTCACTGGGACCTGGTTTCTGAAATACAATGATCAGAGACACTCTTTAATAAGGAGCTAGTAATTTGTATATTGTATTTTAATTACAGATTCCTTTTAATAACAAAAATACACAGCTGCTATCAGTTCTTCTGCAGTGTTCATTGTAGATATCTGAGAAGGAATATTTTCTGTATAGCTTATAAATTTGACATGGACAATTGTCTGTTAAGCACAGTAATGGATTCTTTGAGTACCTATACCTCAGAGGAGCCTGAGTAGACATTTGCTGCAAATTCTATTAAATTTTAGTGATTCCATTTTTATGCAATTCGTTTGACTTACTCTATAGTTCCTTCTCCTCCTTTTTATCCATGTTGAGACATCTCAGGAAGTTCTTACTAAACTTTAGCAACAAATTGGTTCTTGAAATTCATGATCTCCATTCTATGTTATACTGATTTGTGGAAGAGTGTACGGTTTCATGATGAATTCTATTGAAGTACATTTTCGTCTGTACTCCATAGTGTCATACATTTTTGTTATGGAACATACTTTACCAACAAGTGCTGCTTTGTGGTAAAATTCCTAATCAATATCTCTGACTTAATGGCTTCAGATAGTGTTGAAGGGAGCTGCTACTTGTTTTTACTTTAAAATCTTGGAAAAGAGAATAATTTGCAAAGAGTTTGATTAATTTTTCCTTTGTTAAGCGTTTTGATACCTTCTGAGTTCTGTGAAGTCTGAGGAACAGGATAAAGTAGCAGTCCTCTGACCAACCATACCAATAGTGCAGGGCTTAATTTGTAGAGTTCCATGGGACCATAATGCTCTCGGGTTGGATAAAGTCTGAGTTCTGTTAATTAGCCCACTCATTGCCAAGCTGCGTGTTAGCCGGTCCCTGAGTTGAAGGAATTGATAGAACTTAGCATATAAGGTTGTTTTTGTTTGGAGACATGCTGCTTTCAGGGAGTGTATTGGCATATGCCAATACCAGTTTATTTGAAGAGAGGTTTTAATGGATACTTCTAATCTGCTTTTATAAGAAATTATTTGGGTTATTATGTGTGTTGACTTATTTTTCTTTTTAAAAAGATTCATAGGCAGTACAGGTTTTTAGAACTTCCAATGTCAAAGCTAGTTTACATGTTTGATTCTGAACCCTCCTACTCACTGAATTATAAGTTCTTACTGATTTGTCATGTCTCTTTTTGGTCAGGGCATAATGAGTTTAGGAGTTGTGATTTTAATAAATGGAGGATTTTTTTCATATGAACTGTTTCCTCCCTTATTTCTTTTGGTCCATAATTGTTTCATTATAACCTGCCACAAAGTACGTTATCCAAGGAAAATTGTTGTGTAGCTTCTTAGAAGGAAGGCAACCTATGGCAAGGTATGTATCCTTTTCCATTATCTAAGTTTTCCTCTAACCTAATTATTAAAAGGGTGACGTGAAAGCAATAACCACAATTCTTGCCTGTATTTTAGATATTTGTCTTGCAGTGAACTTTCTTTGTAACAAAAGTAATTAATATTTTAGAATCTAACATGTTTTACCTGATCTACCTACTGGCCTTCTTGATCTATCTCCTGGATGAACCTAAGCAACCAGTGCAGACCAAAAGGCACTCACAAAGGTTCAGTCAGCAAAGCATAGAAATACTATTAAGCAGTGAGAGAATGTCTTCACAAAAAGACTGTTTAATCAATGTAGTTTCTGGCAACATTAAAAAATACTACTAGAGTCACAGGAATGTTCAGGTTGGACAAGACCCTCAGGGTCACCAAATCCAACCAATAATCTTACTCTACAAGGTTCACTTCTAAGCTACATCCCCAAGCACCACATCCAAATGACCTTTAAACACATCCAGGGTTGGTGCCTCAACCATCTCCCTGGGCAGCCCACTCCAATGTCTGACCACTCCTGTGAAAAAATGTTTCATGATGTCCAGTTTAAACCTACTCAGTTGCAGCTTGAGGCTGTTCTGTCTTGTTCTATCACTAATTAACTCTGAGAAAAGACCGGCAACAACCTCTCTGCAGTCCTTTCAGGTAGTTGTAGAGAACAATGAGGTCTCCCCTCAGCCTCCTCCCCTGCAAACCAAACATGCCCAGCTCCCTCAGCTGCTCCTCATAAGACCTACTCTCCAGGCCTCTCAGCAGCTCTGTTGCTCTCCTCTGCACTTGCTCCAGCATCTCAACATCTCTCCTGTATTTAGGTGCCCAAAACTGAACACAGTACTTGAGGTGTGGCCTCACCAGTGCTGAGCACAAGGGGACAATCATCTCTCCACTCCTGCTGGGCACAGCATTTCTAATACAAGCCAGGATGCCATTGGCTCTCCCAGCCACCTGGGCACACTGCTTGTTCACATTCAGAACCAGATGAGCCTGAAAAGATCTAGATGTATGCTGCATCAGTAATCTCTTGAGGATGTGTTTAGGAAAACGATCATTTGGATGAACTTTTTAGGTTTTCTGTGCACAAAGTAGAATGAAAATTGCGCTTTGCTCTAAATTCAGCAAGATAACTTTTGAAGATGCATCTGAGCACTTTGTGCTAGATTTTATTCTTTTGTTTTGGTTATGTTCTTTATAGTCTGATTTTCTAATTGATAAGAAAATCTCATGGCTTGATGTGCAGTGTCATTCCCAACTGAACTCATTGCTAAGACAGCATTTACAGCAGCCATATTTTCAGCAAAACATGCACGTTCCTTTACATATTGGTGTACTTCAGAGGAGGAAAGCTGGCTAACGGAAGGCAGATGTGCGCTGCGAGATATTGCCGGCCTGGTACCGAAAGAGGCCAAGTGTCTCCTATCAAGGAATTGTGTACCTCACAGAATCGGTCCCCTAACTGATTGTAGTGAGACCTAATACATCATTTTCATGAGCCGATTAAACTAGTCCTCTTGATGTGAGATAGAATGCCTCTCTGGTATGCTATTGAAACAGTGTATTCTGCTGTGTAGTGTTTTGAAAATACTTCACATTTGTATGCATCATTTAGATTTGTGCATGTGAACTTGTATACAGTTTAAATGCATGTAGTATTCTATTTCCTACTAAAGTTACCAGTGAAGTGAAAGAAAAATTTGCTGGGCCTATTCTTCACTTAGCTTTTTATTTTTAACAAATGAAAAATACGTAGAGCAGTTGTCATTTGTTAAAGTGTAGCAGAAAGAGCGAAACAGGCCAGTGGATGCTTCATCAAGAACGCTCATTCAGAATGATGAATGTGGCTAAACACACATTTGTTCGTAAAACTTGCAGAGTGGATGAGCATCATTAAGCATGAGGAATAGGTGCAGCATGCTGAGAAGAGAGTGGAGCAAACAGATGTTGTGAATTTTCGCAGACATCCTTCATCCACCGGTCCATCATTAATATGGTTGAAGGTGATCTTTTCTTTTTATTTAATAAGCACAAACAAAGCGTGTGTGCTGTAATACTGCTGAACACACTTCTTTTAGTGGAGGGAACAGGGCTTAGATGGAGGGCTACTAAAATGTGGATAGATTTACTGCTTAGGCGTGATGACAGCGTGTCAGCCTTGTGAGTTTGCACGTATGGTTTGACATGGCTACTTTCTTCCCTCTCCAAGTCCCTTTCTTTGACAAACTTCCCAGTATAAATATCTGAATGTGCAAAGGATGCCCTGAAAATCTATTTGATCTCTGGAATGAACCTTTTTGATGGTTTAAGTGATAATGATGATTTTTTTTGCTTCTCCATTTGTGTAAGAAAATTCCCTTATACCTTATCTTTCCAGGAATTTCTCAAACTTTCAGGCTTGGATGTTAATTGCAATGTATATCTCTGCATCAGATTGTAATTCCTGGTGTCCAGAAAGCTTGGAGGAGTGCATTTTATCTTTACTATAATGTCTGATCTTTTTAATGCTTCCTTCTGTAATGTTCAACTATTACAATACACTGTCTCTCATGTCTGCTTTTACAAGTAGTTGAAAATCTTTTTGTGATGGAGAGCTGCTTTTGTTCTCATCTACATCCATCAAATATTAGCAAAGTGTTTTTATGTACCAGTTCATGTTAATTATTAGTGATTTACGTACAAATAGTGCAGTCTTTCACGTCAATAGATGTGCTCTTATAGATAAAATGATGCTTAAAAGTGTTTCCATGTATTTGTATGAGCTAGGCAGCCCCTCACTTCTGAAGTTCCTGCCAGGTGAATTTTCCTATGCATGTTTGGCCTTGTAGAACAGGTATGTTGAAGCTATATCCATGTGTGAACTTACACAAGTAGAGAAGGTGTTTACAGGATTACAGCTTAAGTGAAAGTTGCAGGAAGATGGCCTTGAAAGCAGGGGAAGAGAGATAAAAAATATGGGAAAAAACATGATTTTGAAGTACTGTAGCCATGAGAGGTGTTACAGTGGTCAGCTTTGTAATGTATTTTGCACCAGCAAAGTAACTGTGAGTCAAGCAATACTAATTATTTCTCCACAGAGTGGAAGGTGGGGAGGGGAACAATAACTTGATAGTCCCACTTGCTGTAATTTGTGCATCTCCATGTTTTGTAGTATTAATTATAGGGGCCTTTTTTGTTAAATTTTGGATGGCTTTTGAAGTGTTAGTGAAGATGTTGCACAGAAATATTATTATGGAATGTTACACCAGCCATGCTAAATTGCTCTCATGAGGTAGAAACTGAACAACCTTTCATATCTTTTCTGAGGTTAATACAAATAGAATCATAGAATCATAGAATGGTTTAGGTTGGAAGGGACCTCAAGGATCATCCAGCTCCAACCCCCTGCCACAGGCAGGGACACCTCCCACTAGAGCAGCTCGCCCAAGGCCTCATCCAGCCTGACCTTAAACACCTCCAGGGAGGAAGCATCCACAACCTCCCTGGGCAACCCGTTCCAGTGCCTTACCACCCTCACTGTAAAGAACTGCCTCCTAACATCCAGTCTAAATAGGTGATTCTTACCAGAGGCAAGGTCTTTTCAGTCTGGAGGAGGCTCCAAGGTCACCTTATTGTGGCCTTTCAGTATCTGAAGGGGGGTCTACAAAAAAAGCTGGGGAAGGACTTTTCAGGATATCAAGGAGTGACAGGACTAGGGGGAATGGAGCGAAGCTGGAGGAGGGGAGGTTCAGGCTGGACATAAGAAGGAAGTTGTTCAGCATAAGAGTGACATCCTGGAATGGGTTGCCCAGGGAGGTGGTTGAGGCCCCATCCCTGGAGGTGTTAAAGGCCAGGCTGGATGGGGCTCTGGCCAGCCTGATCTAGGATAGGGTGTCCCTGCCTACGGCAGAGGGGTTGGAACTAGATGAGCCTTGTGGTCCTTTCCAACTCTGACTGATTCTATGATTCTTTAGTAGGAAATCTCAAGAGGCCTTTTTGCTTCCGTAGTCTTGAATTTTGCTGTATATTGTTTCTAAAGCTGTTTTTCTCCCCCCTTCCTTCTTTATCTGCATTTTTATTTTGCAAACTTCGTACACTATTGCCTAGTTATGAAAAAAACAAAAAAACAAACAAAAACCCAACTTTATCATGTGTTCTTTTCACCCTTAAGATTTTTATCATTAGAGATCAGCTGGTGTCCTTATTAATATTATACCTGTTTGTGATTTTATTTCAAGTAACTATTATTGCTTAGTCAGATTGGAGGGCCATGCCAGTTGTGTTTAATTTCTTTCTTAAAAAGAGACTTTCAGTGTGGCATTGTGGCCACAAGCACACTTATGCTGGAAGAGATGTGCAAGCTGATCTTTTGTATGTGAAGAGAAGGAATGCTTGTAAGCCTGGGGTCTGGTGGATATCCTTCTTGAATACCAGCCTGTGTCTATGGCCTGAGTAAAATGTCATGGGTTTTGAATTATAACCTGTTTCTAGAAGTTTGCTTTAATAAGCAAAACCTTCGGCAAGTTAGGCTTGTTACAAGCGCCGCATGAATGTGAGCCCGGGGCCAGAGAATGAGCTCAACAAAATGGAGGCAATAGTGAAACACTGAAAGTAATGTTTGTGGTTTGTTGGGGTTTTTTCCTTCTTTTTTCTGGCAGAGTGGTAACATGCAACCTGGTTGATTCTACAGTTATCTTCTGTTCTGTGTACCATTTTAGGAAACTGAAGTAAATTCAAAGTTTAAGTGTCAGAAGGCATGAATTCATTCAAGGCAGTATAGATATTGTGGCTCTCTCTAGTGAAATGACTCAAAGGAGCTCAATTGCAGTGGCTCAGGTTGATAAATTTGCTTAAAGTAGGTTTCAAATGTTATTGAGAAAATTGACAGATTTTTTTTCTCATCTTCTGTAAGTCATTTATCACAGAATTCTGTGATCCGGTTATGTCTGCTTAGACATTCCTGTGGTTAGACCCTGCCTTTAAATGTTCATATTTAAATGCAATTTGAAGTCAAATATGGTTTTTTTTTGTAGATGGGTAAAAGTAGCTGGACCCATGTTTTCACAAAACCTCCTGCCTCTTCTGAAAGTCTACGTCCATATAAATTCAATGCCAACTATATAAATGTGTATTTTTTTCTTAGTACAAAATTATTTAAATAATGGAATAATATTTGTTATTCTATGCTGCCTTGCATGCTTTTACAAAAACAGCTAGTAAGCCACATCATTTTCACCTCTTCTCATTTCCTTTTGAAATTCTGATATGTAATGCATACAACATTTGACAGTGGCCTGTTGATGTAGTGTTTTGTAATTTACTTTCCCATCTGCTTTTGCTCATTGTTTTTCACCTGTGGAACAGCTGAGCTGCACTTAAGTCTCTGTGTGTCCTGAGACTACACATTAATAAGCAGTAATCTGATGAATTGTACCACCTTACATAGGCCTTTGCATTTGTTCCTATACTTCCACTGACCATAGGACGTGCATTTCATTCTTCTATAGTTGAGGCTGAATGGTGGACCAGATCAGACACAAGAAAAGAAAGGACTCTTAGTCAACTGCTTACCATGGAACTCAACAAGTGGTTGTTGCCATTGAAGGAGGAAATAATGAGCAGCTGAAGCTTAAGGTAGTGAGTCTGTAAGTCTTCTCAAACTATACTAAACCTCTTAGGCAGAACTATCTAAATACTGCTACCACAAAATCATTTAATGTTGATGTTGGGAATTTGTGGAGTAGTAATTTGTCTGTTCCAAATGTACTGGAGGGGACAGCTTTCTGTGTACAATTAACAAGAATATATAGCAATGTTTCTTTATCCATGATGGCTTTTGCAGGTGGATTTAATCTTAAAAAAAACATACTTTATGTTCAATAATGAATTCTCAGTTTCAGTGTAAATCAGATGTAGCTCTTACTGCATTTTGCTTCTCTACCATTTTCAACTGCTAAACTTTATGGAAACATACACTAGGAGGACTGTCAGCAAAAACATTTTCAGGATGTATCTTGATGTGATGATCCATTCTATTTTATAGTCTCTGTCAACACAGTCTGCAGTTGATTCTTTGTTGAGAAACACACAACAGACTGTTAATAAACTGAGGAACCTGTAAGGAAGTAAAATTTATATTGTGGGCAGTTATTTTAGCTGTTAGTTTGGGCTCACACAAGTAGCTGTGGTTAGACTTAGTTGCATATGAATGTCAGTGTCTATGTCAAATTACAATGTTTTCTGAGATACTGCATTCTGTATTTCTCTAGTTTTATCTCATGATGTTTTTCCTAATATTTGTTGTGTTCTCTGGTTTTGGACTTTACAGTTAGGTTAATTTTGATTGACTATAGGGAGAAGGATGCAATACTTGAATTCCATCAAAGTTTGTCAAACTACCCACACCAAAACAGTTCTTCAGGAAATTTTAGGTGCTGAAATAACGACCGAATAAGAGCTCCTGGAATGCTCTGAGGTGCGAGCGTGCCTGTCAAGTCTAAATCCTTTTCCTGATAGATTAATGGTTCCCACAGTAACCTGAACCTTTATCAGTGATGTGCAAATTTGCAAGGAAATGATTGGAACAGTAGCCTGTATAGGTTGACACCAGTCTGAACATTGCATGCCAGCTCCAACGTTTGTGATACAGTAAGATGTGTGTACATGTGTAGAGATAATCTTTCAGCACGGGTATTGTGATTTTGCAGCAGCTTTCTCTTTAGTTAATGGAGTGAGTGCTGGCATGTGTTCATGTGCTGATACTGAACTGGGGGAATTATATGCAAATTGTGATGATGGTGGATCTTTTCCAGCCTAAAGAAAACGCTAGCATGGAAGTTTCCATTCCTAATTCTAGAGTTGCTAATTTTATGTCAGAGGGAAGGCATCTCAACTTTCAGTGCAGGGTTATTTTCTTTTTGTTAAGAGAGGAATAATGACACTGGCCAACTTGAGGAGAGGTATAGTAACTAACCTTAACTAAAGGTGGCTACAAAGTGTTGTGTAAATGCAGGTGAGAGGATTACTGTTTAGTAATAAGAAAACCTTTCAAATTATGGTAAAGACAATCGAGGTTATGCACTATTACTCTACTCTTTCAAAATCCCTATCAGGATATTTAGAGAAGAAGCTATCACTATTATGTTAAATTGTGCTACCTACAACATCAGCTTCTGTCTTTGCTAAAGCTGCCAGTTTTTATAAACAACTGAAGACAGAAAAGGTTTACTAAGAATAATGCTGAAGCCCAAAAGAATCCTGCAGCCTATAAATCTTAATAGCGGTTCTAAGATTCCAATGGGCTGCATGTCTCTTTTACCCAACCTCACTCCATCTTGGCTCCCCTGTGATGACTGCAATTTTCTTGAAACAGAAGCACAGTGACTTGAATTTACTTGTGGCACTATTTGCCTACAAACAGGAATACATGCATATAACCTATGCAAATCAATAAAAGCATGTCAAGACCCCTTAGATCGCAGTACTCTGCTAAAATGCAATTTATCATGCCGCAAATGAGAGTAAGAGACTAGGTAACAAATAGTGTCTGATCATTTAACTAGCACCTGTTGTCATGCATTTGAAAAGTGCATTTTTCATTTGACATACAGTAAATTGCATTTTCATATATATTGAGTGGAAGGGGGAGATTTAGGGATGTACATATGCAGAATTTTATGAACAATGGAAGTTTTACAGCTGCTTGCTCGAAGAGGTCGTATCAGAGTCTAAAAATCTATTTGTTCAATTGTTGGAAATGCAAAATGTCTCTAGCTTCTTAGAGCGAAAAATGTGGAGTTTCAGTTCTAATTCATAGCATTGACAAATGTCGAATTGCTTTAAAAAATCTCTTTTTAAAAAGAATCTAAGACAGACAGCGGTGTTCTTGCCTTGTTTTTTTAATTGTGAGCTTTATGACTGATTTCAAACAATAACTTCAGATATGTATACATAAGGGAGACCTCTGCAGAGGTTGGTGATTATACTAGCGTGCAAAGGGAGGAGATGAACTTCGGTCCTGAAACTGAGCCCTTTCCAGAACATCTAGAATTTTTTTTGCTAGTGTGAAGCTTGTTACTCTCACTGAGGTGAATCCAGTTATGGTTCATGGTGGATCTTGCATGTCATTAAGATGTGGTCTTGAAGACCCAGGGAAAGCATGTGTGACAGTTCTATGGTGATAATCTTTTCCTCTAGATTAAGGGCTTTGCAAATGCTTGTGGATTTTGCTTCCACAGTTGAAGTAAACTAAGCTTCAAGGTATTTTCCCTATGTATCTCTGATTTGAATAATGTATCTTCAATTCTTGGCCTTAGTGGACCTATTCCTGTAGGTATTACAGTACTGTTCAGCCCAGAAAACATTATCTGTTTTACCCAGTACATCAGCCACTTCTCACATCTTTGTCTTGTGACGTTATTGTCTGTACATTAAGGAAAAGTAGTGTGTTTTGGCTTTTTTTTGTGTGTGTGTGTGTTTGATTGGTTTTGTTTCATGTGAAGTATTAAATATGTCCACTTGAGAATTTTACTCAGTATTTCTGTAAATTATAAATTACCTTGTTTTATTGTCTGTCCAAATGAGAGATTCATGAGACTTCACCTGCTCAGTATTTGTAGTTGTGCTAGTTTGAGCCTAGCTAGAATGTTTTGGTGAGAAGAACTAGATTACAGACTGTGAAAGGAAAACAATGGTGATGTCTACTTCACTCATAGGCTTACCGAGATGTATAAAAATAATAAATAAAACCATAGCTAACCACTTCTGCTGCTGCTGAGCTTGGAGCTGTATCTGTCTTCTAANGGGGGGGGGGGGGGGGGCGGGAATCACCCAAACCACCACAGTAATGGATTTATTCAACTTCTTGTATGTAATAAGTGTGTGATGCAAATGCTGCTAACATCCTGATCTTTTACTGTCTTGTCATTTTCACATTAGGCCTGGTATCCACTGTATTAACAATTACTACAAATGAAGGATTTTTTAAAACCTGGTTTGAGTACTGGCCTAGTGCTGGCTATAGAAAAGGGTTTCTGAAGCATATGAGCCATTTTATACATCTTAGTACATTTGTAAAGTGTACATTTCAGTTGAAAATTTGAAAAAAACAAAACCAAAAACCACTTGAACAAAAAATCCTTCCCTTTTTCTCCTGGAGGAAAACAGTGTGTGTAAGAATGTTTAAAATAATCTTATGTTTTAAGGATTTGCTGTAGTTTATATAACCAGACCAAAGACTCCTGTTTCTTACTTCCATTAAAAAAGAAAGAAAACCAAAGCAAAACAAAACTTGTTTGCAGATTTTGTTGATTTCCGTAGGTCTTTGTAGAAATGCATTCCTTAGTAGAAAAAAGATTATGCATTTACTGGTACAAATGCATAAATTTGAATAGTGTAAGCAGATTTTATGGTTTGGGGGTTACCCACCTCCACACAATGAAATCACCCAGACTAGACTCAGCCAGCTGGAAGTTAAGGAGTGAAGCTGTATTTACATCTTAACACCATTTACAAGCATATATATGCACAAATATATACAGTTATATATACAAGTTAAAAGTAGCACAGAAACACAAAATCCCTCCCAAAACAATCAGATTGCCAGGAGGCTCCTGACCCAAACCGCCCCCCCTGCTCCTTTCTTTCCCTTCGGATATAAGCATATCAACCCACCTATGTCTCACATGATAATTCTGGAGATGTCAAAATGACAACAAGGAGGTTAGAGAAAAAAGGGTTAGGTTGGATTAAAGAGTCAAGGCAGAGGCAGCTCCAGACACCAGACTGCCAGAAAGAAGGAACAGCACTGAGAGCTGAGCAGTGTGTGAGAAGTGAGTGTCTTACCTATATTTTTGACTAGTTGCGTTTCTCAGCAGAAGATTGATGGATATAGGTTATTTATTTTTTTTTCCTTTCTTTTCACAGCTAAGGATTTCATTTCTCTCAGTAAAATATTCCATCTAGCCTCAAACGAACACATTAGCTCACTGATGAGTTTTAGCAACAGAAATAGAAGTGACTTAGTTTTGGTAATATAGGTGTAAATGCTTCTTCTGAGGAAAATCCTTTACATTCTTATTAACAGGATAGTAATATCCTAGTAATAGGATATTTAACAGGAAAGAAAATGCAAGCAGTGTATAGACAAACCTGGTTTGCAGTGTTTCAGCTTGATTTTACTAGCAGTAAAATCTAAATTGTGTTATGGTGCAGAAAACTAGGCCAAGTCATGGGTTTTATTTCAGATCATTAGTATGATGAACATGTTGTGTTTATGTGAACAAAACACTGATGAACACTAATCTGAATGGCTGCTTAGTAATTTCAATCAGTTTGTAATTACAGTTTGGCAACAAAACTACCAATTTTGTCCAATAAACCTGGTAGCTTTTTATAATCATTTTCCTAATTCTTTCCTTCAAGATTCTTGCCTTGGTGTCATGTGGTAGTATAATTATTCAGCTTTTGCTTTTTTAATTTTCATGTCCCTGTGGGTTAACCTTTGACTATTCACAGACATATGAGAATCACCCTTTCCACACAGTAAGGCCTCTCTGTGTGCTAGAAATAAAACTCGCAATTTAGACAGTTTGGAGGTGCTCTAGAAATGAACTTTTTATTTGATAATAACTTTAAAGAATATTTGAAGAGTTTGGAGAAATGGCTTTTAAGCAACTTCAGTAAAGGGCAGTCTTTAAGGAGTCCTTTAAGTCTGTGTAAAAGACACTTGGAAATTTCGTGTATTATGTTTTGGGTTTTGGTCTTTTTTTTGAGAGACTGTGGTGCTGTTTTGCTTTCCACAGTAAACACTAGTGTGTGTGTGTGTGATACACCTTTGAAGTCCCAGTTAAACCCACACATAGCTCAGGAAGGTACTTTAGCAGTATGAGAGACTGTGTGCAGGGATGTTTTGGGCGAAGGGTTTATTACGGTTGCTGCCACCAACTTTGTGTGGGTGGTTTTGCTGTGGACAGCTTGGGTCAGGCAAGTTCCAGTTGTCCCTGGGTAGGCTTCCTGCCCATGGGAAGGTGGCTGTGGGCAGAGAGAAGGCTGGAAGAGGAAACACGTCTGTATGTGACTATCCCACGGCACTGTAGGTGGGAAGGTGGTGGCAGGTCTCCACTGAATGGGCAGGACAGCAGGAACACAGGGATGTCAGCAGCTCAAGCCTGTTTTGCTTCCTTTAATGTGAAGAGAGGAAAAAGTATGAATTTCTTCAGAGGGCTCAACATTTCTCATCTTTTGACACCACACCTGGATGTGCGGAAAGAGTAGTGGCAGCAGAGAAAAATACTGACGTTGGGCTGTTCCTCTGGCTTGAAAGGTGACAGTTTTTCTTCTTGCCCTGTGGATCTTGAGGGTATGAAAAAGCCTTGGAAATCTTTGATTTCACACATTTAAAGTTCAGGTTTGTTTAAGGAGGAATGGATGATATTTTCAGGAAGACTGTCACAAGTGTAGGTAGAGGGCCCCAAGGAATCATTGTTTTCTGTATCTCTCTGGATTAATGTTTTATTTCTTATCCTCCACCTATGCTTAGCATTTAAAACTTGGATAAAACAGACCAGAGACTGTTGTCCTTTTATGAGAAGGTCCCAAACTATTACTTGGTGCTGTTCTGGTAAATTACTGACCCTGTGTTTCACCTGAGTTTTAGAAAGGTCATGCACCTACACGGGAAGATCAGATCTCCTGTGAAGCAGTTCACACAGGGTGGGCTGTATAGAAAGCTCCCAGGAAATCAGAGGATAAATGCATGTCAAAGTGCAAAGGTTTCAAAATATTTAAATGTACTCTGTTTGCCAAGAGTGAAACAGGCAACTATCATGTGGGGGTTTTTTTCTCCTCCTTTACGCAAGGATTTTATTTTTCCTGAGATGATTGAATATGATTTCATACTTTCTGATGAAACTCTAATTTTGCATGTTTAAATTTCAGTCAGATCTATTTTCTTATGACCAGAAGCCATTCAAATGGTTTTGAAACGAGAAAAACGCCAGCTAGAATTGTTTTGGTATAAAGATTTCCATTTAGTAAAGAAAAATACTTTATTGGAAAAAAAATCTCTTTAAATTGTTTGCAGAGGGAAAGGAGACCATATATTTTAAATATTTTGACATAGTAGGTCAGATGGAAAGTGTTTAATTCTATTGTTTCAATGTTTTATATTTATTTTCTCTCCGTACAGTCTGCCCCATCTTAAAACTTACGTAAAAGCTCGTAGTTCTTGCAAGTAGCCCCTATGACATTAATTTGTAATACTGAGCAAATGCTGTGACTTTGCCAGCTGTGCTTCATTTTAGTGCAGAAGGCCCCAAACTATTCTTGATACTTATTCTGAAGATAAATTAGTGGCTTCTAAATAATGCAGTGAACCCTAATTCTCTTTGATTAGTAGCGAGTTAGATGATAGCGACCCATTGAAATTGGTCATCAGCATAAATAATGAGTGAATGAACTGATAAAATGCAAAGTCACTGGCCATCATAAATCAAATGAAATCCACTTTCTCTGGAAGTCACTGAAATTAGAAGTCCATGCTCCTATTAATTATTTTGCCTTCTGAAGACGACAGTGTTATAAATCAGCCTTGAAAGGCACTTCACTTAGGAAGCTGAAAGAGTAAGACTGCCTGCAAATTGTTTTGTATACGGACCTAATTGTTTCTTAAGTAACCCACCTTTTGTAGCATGACTGCTGAAAAGCAGAAAGTGCACCCAAAAGTGTAGATTAATGAAAGCAGCAGGTATTGCTGTAGGAAAATTGTTTGGTCAGAATAATAGCTGTACCTTATGCATTGGGTCAGTCTGAAGCTGAACCTACCGTTCCTGTCAAGCAGGGTTCCTCCATCAGTGTGGATTTGAGGTGATTATTAGTTAGATGTAATTACATGGTGACAAAAAAAAAGGTTATTAAAAAAGTTTTGGACAAGAAAAAAGTAGTCATGGGGACTTGTTCAAACTTGAACTGTGTGTGTGTTTGAACAATGTACTGTAAGAGCTTGGAATGGCATGTAAATGTGTCTTGAAGGAAATGTGGTCAAGATGATGAATTTCATTCTCTTACAAACTTCAAGAACAATTACTTATCCTGCGTAGTGGGTTTTGTTGCAAGGCAAATTTGATAAATGTTTAAGTAGTCCCATTTTGGTAAGGGAAAGACTATGTAAAAAGAAGTCTAGAAGACTGCAAGACTTACGCAGCTCTTCAGGTCAACAGCACGAGATACTGGTCAAGAGAGGAAAATACTATTTTTTTTTTCTTCCTATGGGATTAAATTTAACTGATTGCCTGACCATGGGACTAAGGTTTAATTGTGAGGCTTCCCAGTAAGACAGGACAAGTAACATGGAATCTACTGGAAAGATTTAAAACGTTGTGTTGAAAAGATAATACCCAAATTTAGATGTTGTTGAAGTATCTGATGATGTTATTATTAACTAGTCTGAAACATGAATGCCTGACAGTGATGATCCCCTTCATATTGCAATAGGAAGTTACTCTCAACCATAGAGTACTTGAAAAAAGAGCTCATGCTATAGTAGAGGAGCCCTCAGTATTTAGTGAAGAGGGTAGTTAGGTGTTTGATGTAGTGTTTAATTATACCCCAAATAATTAATCTCTAGTTTTGATTAAATTTCAATTTAGTGACTTTTAAATCTGTATAAGATGGAAGTATGGTCTTCCCTTAGCTTTCTGAGATGCTTGGTTTTATGAAGTGTATAGAAACTTTTGGTCATTGCCTAGGTTGTAATTTATCTGAGACATTTTTGAGTGCTTGTTGGTTAGATATTGGAAACAAACAGCCATTGGCTATACACCAGCATCACCGTGTGCATTTGATTGTACAGCCGTTCTTGGAAAACCAGTGTGTTAGCTCTGGATAGAATACATAAACTTGATGGTTGAAAGAAGCAACCATTTGAAGACTGGTCCCCAAATCAAGTAGAAAGACTTTTACTTCCATGTGGATTATGCGAAGTGGCGTACGCAAACCATGGGAATAACATTGAACTGCATTCTTCTTCTGTCAGCTGTTCCAATGCCATCTGGTGCCTATTAATGGAATTACTAAGAATTAACCCCCTTTGATGCCCTTGGTGTCATCTGATAGAGCATGGTAGAAAATGCAAGAATTGCCCATAGGAACACTGGAGAAGGACTTTTTTAAAGGGCATATGGTGATAGGACAAGGAGTAGCAGTTTTAACCTAAAGCAGAGTAGATTTAGATTGGACATTAGGAGTAAGTTCTTTTTATGTGAGAGTGGTTGTCCAGAGAAGTTGTAGACACCTCATATTTGGAAGAGTTTAAGATAAAGTTGGATGAGGCTTTGAGCAGCCTCATTTAGTAGGAGGTGTCCCTGCTGATGGCAGGAGGATTAAAAAAAAGTGATCGTTAAGGTAATTTCCAACTCAAGCCATTCTGTGAATTCTATGAAAATCCAGTTCTGAGACGTAGAACAGGTTTTGTTGGGTATGTGCTCTAGTATATTGTACCATTGTGGACTGGTTTTAGTTTATGTGCTTTATTAGTCCTTAAAGTGCTTAGTAAGCTTTAAAGATCTCAAAATATAGCACAAATTGAATATGAGGCAGAGCTTGAATGAAAAGATTGGTGTTTCTTGAGTCTGCACTGCTCTGTTTCTAGCTATTGTGCATATATACCACTTCATGTTTTCAAAATGGGAGCTAATGTAGAGAATTTCCTGTGCTGCAATGCTAAATCTAGGTAACTTCTAGTTAAATACTTGCTATTAATTCTCAGATGATATTCAGAAACTATCCATGGTTATGAATTTCTTTCCAAAACATCTGGCTTTTCAAAGAATTCTGATTTTTTTTTTTTTTACACAGGATTCTCCCTCTGCTGTTGGAGTTATTCTTTCAAACAGGTTCTCTGAATTGTCCATTCAAAGGACTAAATGCACACTTTGGTTTTAGTTATCTGCTAATAATTAATGCATTTTGATTTATTATTTTATGGGGAAAGAGTGTTGCATGCCGTGTACAGATGAGTAGAAAACTAAAAGAGAAATAATACAAAGTTTTGAATGATGAAGTAAATAAGGAGTTAAGTTTCTTACGATTTTTCTTTTTTTGATACTTGGTTTAAAACCCCCCAAACAACAAAAAATAAAAAAAAAAGCCTACATGTAAATATATTTTTATGTATGCTAAGCGTAAAGATAGCTCTGTCCTACCATATTGATTTATTAGATTCTCTGACATTTTAGTTGTGGTCGTTATGTTATATTTATGAGATGAATGTTGGATTCCCTCATTATGTTATCCTCATTTATTTTACATACTTTTATGGCTGGTTGTGCTCAGCTTTACATTTAAAGCTTTATTGCAGCTGTTAGTGTTGGGGGGAGGGGGAGGCAAGTACTTATTGATCAGAATTTACATGTTTACTGTTGTTATAATGATTTATTTAATATCTTTCTACATGTAGGATCTTTTTCTGAAATAAAATAGCATAGTTCATGAGGTCTCTTCATCTGATAGAGAGGTTTGCATAGTAAGTTAGTAGTGACTTGGGTTCTCAAGGGGAAAATGGTGAACACTTCACAATATGGGTGTTGAAATTTCCCCTGATGTGAAAAGTTGTGACTGATCTATGTGATTTTTCTGTTCTCTTTACATTTGCTGCACGCTATGGATGAGGCAATCTTAATGTTAGAAACACAATTGTTATAGACTCTTCTTTATTTAATGATGATGTGATGACCTCAAACTTTCATAGAGTTCATTCTATGCACAGCATAGTGCTTCTGTGACCTTTTTATGGGAAATGGAAGCCCTGAGATTTGACAAACATGGTTGCAATTGGGGTATGCTATGTGACAAAGCGAACACAAATTAGAAGTGTACCTGCCTTTCTGAGAGTTTCTGAAGTGTGCCGGAAAAAGGATCCCACCGCAGTGGTAATATCCTTCTGAAAATCTGCAGTCCCTTAGCTTAAGTGGAGTGAAATAGTATGGTGGTGGTGGGAACAGTAACACATCTAAGAACTTCTGCCATAGGTTCACTGAAGAAATGCATGCAGTTTTCAGCATGTTGGTATCTGTCCCATAGTTTATCAGTGCTTACTTTCACAGATAGAAAGAATTGCTGTGAATGTTAAGTAGCTATTTTCATGTAAAGCAGAATTGCTACTGTAGTATTTTTACTCTGTATTTGGTATCATAGTTAAAATTTGGCAGTGATCCCAAGAAATAATTTCCTATATAATCTATACCTTCCTTTTGATTTTCCAGGAATAATTCATTTGGAATTACAGTGTGCTGTATAAATTCATCATTGTTTCTACAGATTCAGTGTAGTGAGCAAAAGATTTCTAATCAAGATTTCCAGGTTACTGTTCATAATTAAGCTTTGCATTGTCTATAATTCACTATACTACAATTTCTAATGACAGCTGTGTAAATTAGATATCATCAGAAGGGTTCTGGAGATTTATATTGTTATAAAGATACACTAAACTGAAGTATGTTTTCCTGACGTGTAGAAATTCTGTAAGAATTTAGGTTTTGTCACGCAACCTTTGAGCTGATGTGTCTGTGTCATCTGCAGACACGTTTTACAGTTCTTCCATACTCAGTGGTGTTTCTACCACCAAATACACTTTGGATAATGCTGGGTAGATACCCCAGATTGGGTGGATTTATAGATTTATATCTTGTAGAGCTAAGCATAAATTATTTTGATTAATACATCTTAATATCATTCCCCTGTAGAACTGTATGCACAACTATAGGATGTGCTCCGGTGGTAAGTCATCCCCAAACTGTCCTCTGCGTCTTATGACATTTGATTTTCATTGGTATGATTTCAGACTTTTTAAAATATGCATACTTCTGAAATACAAATTAGGGTTTTTTCTAATGAGTCGTTATCATGTGCTATCATCAAAGGTTACCCACTGAAAACTTGAGAAAAAGGCAATGAAAACTAATTTTGGTTGTTAATGGAAATGTATTTTTAGTCTTAAATAGCTTCCCTCAGTAATAATTATAGTTATGCCTCTTGGGTGTTTTTGGACTTTCAAATTTGCATCTGGCAGTTCTTTTTCATTTACCGGTTAATCTTTTGCAGAACGCTGCAAATAAATGCTTCTATATAACATTAGGAGAGTCGAGAGAGTATATTAATCTATCCATCCTTTTAAAATATAGATGTAGGTATTTCTCCTATGTTTCTCTGAGATAGCTGTATCTCTACAAGCTAAAGCATTTATATTATTGTGCAGTTGAGTTCTGAGTGTCACTTCTAGATTTGAAATACGTCAGTTCATATAATTCATGAGGATTTATACCATTGTAATTATATATCCTTGTAGAAACAGATTTGTGTTATTCGGCCACTGAGATAATTTTTTTGTAGGAAAGTTGAAGCATAGACGATGTATTAATTTGGGGATTTAGATGTTAGCAAAAGGTTCAGGTCACAATAGTATGCAAAGACTGGATTAGCTGAGCAATATTTAACTATTGAAGTAGTTACTAAAAGAGGAAGCTCCTGCTTTATTTTCATGTACAGTTGTTAATCACATGTTTTTGTAAACCATCGTAGTATAAATCCTCCCTTCTGTACTGGAAAAGTGTTCATTTTGCAAAGGGATTGGTGTGTGCCTTTTTCATCCGACTTGCAGCAAAACCTTGCCCACACATTCAAGGTCCTGTGATTAAAATTCTGGTCCTTGGTATGCAAGGAGCACAGACTTGGGTATCTGAACATTTTTTTTTAACTTTAATATGCATTTTTTCAGAGTTTAAGAAACGGTTAAAATTAATCCTGTGTGCAGTTACCGAGGGAAGAAGCAGGCAACAAATGTCAATAAATCTAGATCCGTTTGAAGCAAACGTCACTAAATCTTAGTCTTGACTGCTCTGTGGTAGTGTCAAGAGCTGCTCTGTAAGATGAATTTGAGGGGAGGATGAAAAAGGTACCATATTAAACCACAACACTGATAAGTTTAGTTAAGAGGCAGAAGATGTGTCCTTGCAGTGACATTCAGTGGCCGATATTTGTTTCCCTTTAAATAATATGCTGTACATCTATGAGAATGATGGCTTGGTGTTTGTGACATTGCGTCTTCACCAAGGTTACTGGCTTCAGGACAGGCAGTCTCTCCTCTCTTTCTCTCTCACACCCTGTCAATAAATATCCACTTGTCTGAGGAAGTGAGATACAGATTTTACAGCTGACACCAGAGCATCTTCATTTCCAGAAGCAATGAGATTCAACACATGTGAACGTGAAATAGAGAAATAAAACTAAAAAAATTTAGAAGATGTGTCTTTCGAGTCTTTGTCATAAGAAAGCAGTTAGCCCTTCCAGACAACAAAATCCAAGGTTTGGCAAGAGTATTACATTAAAAATGGAATGTTAAATGCCTTCCAATGAAACAATAAAAAAAGATCTACTGTAACAACAGCAATTTTCTGTTGTAAACTCAGCCTGAAGCTTTGTCTTTAAACCAGATAAATATAAACACACAGATACATCTTTTCACTTTAAAAGGAAAGTAATTGAAGAACAGTATCATTCATACACTGTGATTTTTCTGCCCTGTTAATTCAGGGTGATCAGAAATTAGATAAACCCCTTCACTCTCCTGTTCTTTCCAAACATGCAACTTGCTCAGTTCTCAGGTAAAAGGGAGGAAGGGGGTGCTCCATATATACAAATGCGTGCATGCATTGTAAGGTGGAGATATCCAACACTGGCATTTCTACTGCAGCTAGAGATTTTGAGTGGAAAAGTATGT
The DNA here is from genome assembly GCA_013400475.1 of Tricholaema leucomelas. Lineage (NCBI taxonomy): Eukaryota > Metazoa > Chordata > Aves > Piciformes > Lybiidae > Tricholaema lacrymosa > Tricholaema leucomelas. The sequence continues at coordinate 542,314 of WAAF01010411.1, read as the reverse complement.
AAGAGAATGAATAGATCTCAGTCAATTCAAAAATACTTGACATTTTTCTGATCCTTAGCCTAGTCTTTCCCTAAAGAGAAGTGCAAATGATAATGGAAATAATTCATTACACTTTAACCTCTAATTTATGTGAGCTAAAGACCTGTGAATACAAAGTCCATTCTTCTCTGTTTTATTTTAAAGTTAAAATGTGTGAAATGTAGCTAACAAGACTGATTTACTGTTAGCTGGTACCAAGTTCCTAATATGGTCTGTCTTGCTCTCCCTCCTCTTCTCCTTACTCATTCCATGCCTGTCCTCCATCTGAGCACTGTGATCCTAGTCCTGATTTCCTGACACTGGTGTTATGACCACAAGAGGTAGAATTAGGTGCTTTATGAGAGTTTTCAGCTGTTTGCTGGCCTATTTGCATCAATACAATAGGCGGTACCTCTCCATTTCCCCCATGAGGGCATGGCTAGCCATTATAAGAGCAGATATAACCAAATGTACGGTACTTCTTCAGGGTGTGGACAGCTTATTACTGGCAGACTTTTATTGCACTCATGTCAGGGATTCTGAAGCTTCACGTGGCTACATTGCACAGATTTAATGCTATAAGCAGGACTAAGGCAAGATGTCCTTATAAATATTATTTTCTGGGCTCTTTTTTGCATATTCTGCTTTGAGTCAACATTGGGCTATGTGGAAGTACTTAGTGTGTGGTACTGACTTGTGAAAAACACAGTGTCCAAAAAGAATACTCTGAAATGTGCATCCTGAAAACATAGGTTGCTTGATGCTAAAAGCCATTGATTTAATGAGAGCTAGTGTTTCCAGTTGAGAAACCAGTTTGAATCTTTCTACAGGAGGATAGTGCAGGATAGTGTGCTATGACAGGAATGTCTCTGAGATTTAATTTCCCCTGCCTGGTGTAATAGAGAAGTCTACCTCAGGTTAAAATACAAATGTATGATAAATGCATTTTAAGTATCTTGAATGCACAGATTGCATTTGAAAAGGTGATCTGTTAATAACGCGTTCCCATGGTCTTAGGAATTTATTGCCTTTGCATATCTTGCACAAAATTTTCATCTAAATATGAGAAATTGTTTAGGTTTAGGACTTTCTAGGAAAACCTTGCTAACAGACTTCTTCTTGGGAGCTGTCTACAAAGTTCTGAGTTAGGAGGTGAAGTATTTTCAATCTCTTTAAAAATGGCAGTGGTGATTCTGCTATTTTTGAATCACAGGCAGATGATAAAGCAGCCTTGGTTATCAGACTGCAAAGTAATCTGGAAAGTACTACTTTTCTCCTATGTTTCTAGAGAGCATGAATTGTGTCTTTTGAGTCTCTGTTTCTGGACAAGAAAGCACCTTTCTCCTGTATGACTCTCTTTCTTAGAAGACCTGAAGGCTGGTTGCAGCCTTTTGAGTGAAGCTTAAAGGATTTGATGTAGGATTGGTAGGCATTAGTCCAGTTAGGTAAAATAAAGCTTCTTATGGCATGCTCAAGTATACAAAATGCTGTTCTGTTGCTAAGATGGGAATGTTGCCATCAGCACTTGATCAAGTGCTTTTTGAAGTAAACTCTAAATTGCGTGCCTCTTTAGTGTTTCTATTCATATAGCATGACATGATAACTGACCCTCCCAGCACTGTGACATAAGAACTTCTCTCTTGGGTGGTGAAATGTTGCATGAAAGAGATACAAACTGAAACGTCAGAATTAAATTAATAGAACTGTGGCAGGTGATGGTTTGCAGTTTTGTGTCTGCTATATGTGAGTCTAGCATGTCCTGACCATATTAAATGTTATAGATGCATAAAACTGCTTTAAAAATATTTGGTGTAGCAAAAGAAGTTCACTCAGCTGTTACCAAGTTTACAGTATTTTCAGTCAAGCTCACTGAACTGTAAATTAGGAGCCATAATTTAATTAGTGTTACTAGTTGTTACTGTGCAGTCTTGTAGTAAGCAATTACAGATGAAAAACATAGTAAGAAACATTCAGCATCTTCACTGAAAACTACATGTCTTAAGTTCGAAGAAGTGTGTATTGTTTCTGTATTTTTCAGAGTTATATGATTCTGATAATAAAGGTAGAACTGACAGGATAGAAGAGTCATGGCTGAAAGTAAACCCTACAAAGAGCAATAGGATGTTCACGCTCAAGGGTGGAGGGTTAAAGTTCCAACGGTTTTTAATTTAAAACAAACAAACAAAACCTTAGCAAAATACTGAAGATATCGAAGCCCCCCCCCAAACCTCACAACCTCTTAAAAAGGAGTATTTAAAAAGCTCTTGTATGCATGGAATGAAACCAGAATGGGAAATAATACCAAAGAAAATCCCCAAACTTTATGCATAAGGTAACTCTGTAACTGTTGCACACTACAAAGATGAACAACCCCAGTTTTTTTGTTCTTACAGATATTACAGATTATTTATATATTCTTTAAAATCTTTCTCCCCTACACCCAGCAGGTAGTCTAGATGTACTCTTGATGTAAAGGTTAATATTTAACCTGTGAAATGTCTGAAAAGTCATACAGTGGCTTTTATACACAATTGTTTTCTGGTCCATTCAAAGTGTCATTTTATGACCTTTAGTGGAAAAAAACAAACCGATGTGTATTTATCTTCTTTGCATTCTATTAGCACTGCATTTTAGAGAGATCTGATAATTGAAATCTGCCTTGTTTGTCAGCAAAGAGAAGTGCTAGTTTACAGGTACAGGGTCAAATTGGAATTGCCCTACTTCACTTTTGTAATTTGAATTTTGAGTTCTTTTAAAAGTGTTCATTGAGTTAGAGTAGAATATAGTTCACAGTAACTGTTACTGGTGTTGAGAACCATAATCTGGTATATCAAGGATAGTCTTAAGTTCCCAACCTGGTTTTCAAAGATGTTAGCACATAAAAGACTACATATTAACTGTAGTTACTTCAGAGAAAAACTAGCAAATATTTACTCCTTACCACAACTTCACATCAAGCTCAGGAAAAAAGCATGTGTTTATTTCATCTGCTTGTCAAACACAAAGCCTTGTTACCCTTTCAGATGTTTTCTGCACCTGTGTCCTGGTTAACAGGAATAGCTCTGAGTGGATAGCCCACCCTTAACCTTAGCTAAGCACCCTCTGTTACGTTAGTAAAGGTTTTGATTCTGTGCTTCCCAACCAAAGTTAATTTCAGGTAGAGCTATGTTACTTAAATAAAAAGGCTGGGGTATCTAATTTGCAACCCAAAGTCAGCACATTCACTGGTTCTAACAGCTTCAATGAAGTGCTTTGTGCATCTATGGAGAAGATGAATGCTGTTATTTTCAGAAATATTTGCACAGGGCTCACAGACCCTAGCTTGTTCTTATGGACTCCAGACTTGTAATTAACAGTTTTGGAGGCTACTGAACAGGCTCTAGTGAAAGTCATTGTTCACTTTCAAGAATTCTTACAGGCATGTTCAAGTTTGTTGCAAATGTTTCTCATTGATTTACTGATGCATGGGTTTTTTGATAGACAAAGGCAAAGAGGAGAGAGGGCTTCTATCGAATTGTGCGTTTTTCACTTTGACAAATGGTGAAGTTTCACAGTAGTTCACAGGGAGTTGTTCAGTCCCCACTTACAGTAAGATATAGTGCTGCCTCCCTGTGCACCACTTGGAGTGTTCATCCCTGCTCTATCCAGGGCCCTCGATTGGTCCTCTCTTACGGATGCAAACCTAAATACACAATTTTGCAAAAGAAATGCAGCACACAATAGTTGCTCTATTTCTGGAGACAGATACAGAGTAGTACCTGAATCTTAAACCAGTGTTGTCTTCGCTAAAGTTATTTATAAATGTGATTATCAAGAGATCTAACAATGCCATAGTAACAAAATATACCTTATGTTTATGCTATAACTGAATTATCCTTGCTAATTATAGTAAGTATTTTTAGTCATTGATATATGCAGCCAGTAAAACACTGCGTTTATCAGCCGAGTGTTTTTTCCTCCTTGGCTTTGATGTTGCCAGTGTATATTTAATCTCAATTTATTTCTACTAGTCATTGTTATATAAAACCTAATGCATGGAAACACAATATTTATCCCAGCAGCTGTTAAAAATCTGTGGGTATGGATTAATGTCAGCTTTTAAATGTGTAGTGCTTTAGTTAATTCCATCCAAGGACAGATGATATCATCCACTAGGAAGAAATATATTAAAAGCTGTCAGCCAGAAGGTACTAAAAGTAGGTGATATGTTATAAGGAGGACTAAAAGGTCATTCAAAGAAGAGATATTGCTAATAAGTCAATTAAAAATTGCAAGCTGACATTTAAAAAAATTCTGTGTAAGCCCTAAAACGTTTTTAAAGCTAGCTAAATTCACATCCAAGACTGGAAAAACAGGAGTCGTGCAGATGCTGCAATGTTCCTTCCGAAACTGAGGAAGTTGTGATCTGTCTGCTTTAGCAGATCAGACTTGCCTGGGCCCATTGTTTAGGCAGACTAGTATTGTCTGGGCTATACTTGCAAGCAGAATACTTGAGTATTGCCTATGTATATATAAGCAGAAGTATTTCAGTGATGCCTTCTGCACTGTTTTGCAGTCCTTTCCAAGGTTCACTTGGATTATGTGCATGTAACTGCTTCTGTATGGCTAGATAGGGCCTGTGTATGGATATTTTAATTTAGATTCCAGTTAAATATGTGAGCAAATTTAATTTAAATATACTGTGCAATTAGTGGGCATTCAGAAAACACATTGCGGCAATTTGTTCAAGACCTGCTTTCGTACTACCTCTCTCTTTGCCGGATTGCAAACTCTAGATTAAATCCTAATCCAATTTCAGTTAAAGAGCTAAACCCTCACTTCCAACTTTTGTCATTCTTCTCTTGTACTAAGTTTAATAAAGTTTAGGTAAAGCATGAATAAGATGGAACTTAGTCCAAGTAGAGTTATTGGTACATCTGACTGCCTCAGTGAAAGAGAACAATACTTGAGTACCTTTCAGTACCAGGCTCAAAATTAAGAAAATCCAACATGATTTTTTTTTTTCTATTTTATGTTCAAAACAAAGAAAGGGAGGTATATTTGATGGAAACATGATTTTTCTGTTATTTAACAGTATCTAAACCCCAAAGTTGATAATCTTCTCTCAAAGACATGGAATGTGTTCTGTACAGTGAATAACAAATGGATGTTTAGATATAGTATTGATTAGGGCCTAGGTTAAAAAAATATACTTCAAGTTACAAATTATGAATTGTAGAGAATAAAATATGTTTTTTCTGTGCGCTTGAGATAATTTCTGTATGTTATGAACTCTGTAGCCATGCAATGACCAAAGAGAATTGTTTTTGATTTGATTTTGAACACAGGGTCCAAAACATACAAAAAAGCATTTTGTCACCTAGAGCCTTAGGCATGGGGTCACAGGGATTTGCCTCTCTTTCTGGCTGAAATTTGACTCTGGATGCTTTTGACAAGTTGTTGGGGTTTTAAGACCAGATTAGTTCAAGTATGGTGGTATGAGGGAGGAAGTTTTTGGGTGTTGTTTTGGGGTTTTTGTGTGTGATGGTGTTTCCCCCCCCCCCCCAATCTGTTTTTCTTGTTGTGTTGTTTTGATTGTGGATTAATTTTGTTGTTGTTGGTTTTTTTTATTGGTTTGGTTTGATTTTTGTAACTATAATTTTCTCATGGTATTTAAGCATCTTGATTCTCAGCTATTCATAGGGTACCTTTTTCTCAGATAATGTAAGGACTATCTGCATCATTTTTGGTAGTGTGAAGATCCTTCTTACAAATTCTTCTACTTATCAGTCAACAGGGTATCAATGGAATAAGTATGTCAGTGATGAATGATCAGACAGCAGTAGTCAGATTACAGTTTCATGTCTGAAATAGACAATTTCTTGGTTTACACACTTAGCCTGATAAGATTTCTCTTTTCTGTGACCTTCTTGCAGAAGGTCTGTTGTCTTGAGATATTCTCACTTTCTAAAATGTATTGAGATAGCTATCAGAAGATGGACTGACTCTACATTTACATCTGCATTTAGCCTGTTACGTAGAAAAGATGGTTGCATCGATTTCACTATAGGTTCATAGTTGAAATTGTTTAGTTCAGTATACCAATGAAAAAGAAAACTAATTAAGCCTCCAGAAAATATGTGGAAGGTCTGCTCCAAAGTTTTGAAAACCTGTCCAGTTTACTTGTTGTATGATTACTGGAGTAAAAGCAAAAAAAACCCCAACCCAAACCCACAAGCATCAAGTATTTGATGATGATATGCTTTACTTGATACATAGTGGTATTTGAAAGATATGTTTATATGCCTCTGATTCTGTGCATGCACCCTCTACCTGCATATCTGTAACACTAAAATGTTATATCATGTCTGTATCCACTAATCTAACATGATTAGGTTGGCCCTGCTTGTTTCACTTGACAGGCAGGCAGTGACATCAATCAAAATTTCTGCCATTCATGTTACTTTTCGCGTTGCCAGTGAAAGTCCTGACAGGTTTCTTTCAAGTGGGATAGCAGTAATATCAGGATTTGGGGTTTCGCAGGGAGGAAGGGTAGTCATTTGTGTATATGGATCATGTCTGTATTTAATCTCTGTTTGTCCAAGCCTGCATATAAATGGCCTGAATGATTGGATGAGTATTAAGAAAATTATGGTTTAAAACTGTATTTTATTGAGAAGATGATCGGAGGGCTGGAGCACCTCTGCTATGAGGACAGCCACAGTTGGGGCTCTTCAGCCTGGAGAAGGCTTCAAGGAGATCTCGTAGTAGCCTTCCAGTGTCTAAAAGGGGCCTACAGAAAGGCTGGGGAGGGACTGTTTACAAGGTTTTATAATGACAGGACAAGAGATAATGGGTTTAAAATGCAAGAGAGGAGATTTAAAGTAGATGTTACAGTGAGCGTGGTGAGACACTGGCACAGGCTGCCCAGGGAGGTTGTGGTTGCTCCCTCCCTGGAGTTGTTCAAGGCCAGGTTGGATGAGGCCTTGAGTGATCTGTTCTAGTGGAAGGTGTCCCTGCCCATGGAGAGGGGATTGGAACTGGCTGATCTTTGAGGTTCCTTCCAACCTAAACCATTCTATGATTTTAAGATGTTGTTGTGGTAGGCCTGATAGGCCCAAAATAGGCTTATACAGGTTCTGCCTTGCCTAGGCATGTTTTTCTGCTCCACCAGAGAGGCAAGCAACAGGAAATGGACACAAAAGAATCTGTAGCCACTGAGTCTGGCCTGCCCAGGGTCCTGTGGTAAGGTACACACACGCAGCTTGTGCCTGCCTAGTGCAAGGCCTGTGCTTTTCCCACATTTGGGTAAAAGTGAGCCTATGGCTTCACCTAATATGGTATGGTTTGGCTAACTGCCATCCTGATTGGCTGTTCTGTGTCCAAAGGGCAATTAATCTCGGCCCACATTGATAAAGGAGATACTCAGGCAATCAATGTGCTTTGCTTCTCTGCTCACTCCCCTTCTTTCTCCACTGTGCTCAGCGGTACTCTGCCGTCGCACGTTGCAGTTGCCTACTGCCTTGTTGTTTGCCTGGTAAACTCCACTGCCGCCAGTTATGTTTGCACGCGATTGGCCTGTGTGGTCAACGTGGCATTGTGCTGAGACTGCACGGCATCCTGCCTCTACACCTGAAAGTCCTGCTTAGGAGAGCCAGGAGACAAGGTCAGAGATTGTCTGCCTCTTTCCCCAGAAGCCAGGAAGATTCAAGTCTCAGTGTCCAACAAAGACAGAGTCCCCTGAAAGCGTTTGGGCACTGTCTGGACTGTGGCTAAGCCCCACAAGTTGAGTAATAGTAATTTGTGAGTAAATGCTTAAGTGCCTCTTTGTAATTCTCCATTGCCTTCTGCCATGAGCAGAAAGAGCTCCCTTGCGGCCCTCTACTGGGCAAGCAGCATATTGACTGCAAGCGGCATTTGACTGCGGGAACCTTCTCTTCCCGTTCAGTTAATCTTTATGTATTTTGCTGGTTATTACTAGATCTAGATATTATCCATAGAATGCTTCCATGACTGTATAAGAACCCAAATATTATTAAAATTAGTGGTTGGGGGTGGCAAGAGCTCTGAATATCAAAATTAATGAACAATATTAATTTTGGAAAAAATATCATCTTGCATCAATTAATTTCCCCTCCCCAAACTCAACCTTTTTTCATATTTACCATAAAATTGCAAAATAATGAATGTGCTGTGATTGTCAAATCCAGTGAAACCAGATCAGGAATTCATCTTCATCAGGTAATTTGTTGTCCTGAAACCATTTCAGATACATGTAACAATGTGATGCCAAATTTTGTGCCATGTAGATACACAGATTTTCTTCTATCCTTTCCTGAAATTGAATTAGCATAAACCAAGGAAGCCAGACTAAGCTGTGATACACTGGTGCAGTGTGTCTCTGGCCTCAGTTTGTATTTCCTGCAGATGAGTTCCTTCATTGTTAGAGGTAGAAGAAAGGTAGGTGGGAAGACATAAAAAGAAAGAACTAATTTAAACCTTGAGTGGAGATGCAGCCCAAGTCTGATAGCCTGTTTAGTTCCTGTTTGCATTACACTACCTCTGCAGATTCTCAACTCCTATGGGTGTGAAATTGTTGGGGGAGAGAGATGTCTGTGCTCCTGGAGTTGGTCTTCCACAAGCATCTGTCTGCAGGGCAACTGGGAAAGTACTTTCTGTTACTGTCACGTTCTTACAGCCTTGTCCTTTAGTTGTAGTCTCTTGTGTACTTTGCCTGTGTGGAGCAAGGACCTCAGAAGTTCAAAAACCTTCAGAATGCATTCTGACACTATAATGTTTGATGGGCTTGTAAGCAGAACATGGTGGACAACTTCCTGGATGTGTTACTGATTTGGTTAATTATTGATAATTGATACTTCCACACAAAATACTTGTTTTTCTCTAGCAAAGGTACTGGTATGCTAAAGGCACCTTTTGTGGCTAAAAACCCCAGTTAATGTATTTTACAAGGCTCTTGGATGAAGTGGAAAAAAAATGTCTTGCATAGTTTATGTAGTGTGTGTTATGCATTGTCCCAGCATTTATCTCCAAGTGTTGATTGTTTTTCAAGCAGTTATATCAGAAGTTAAATCATGGATGACATAGATAGCACCAAGATATTTAATAGATATTTTCTGATGGATGTTGATGCATTATGAACATGCATTTTGGCTCAGTGGATTGATGAGCTAAGAAATGTTTTCCAATGATGATGCACTTGGAGAGTTAATTCTGCCTTAAGTTCTAAACTTAGTTTGGCTTTTCAGTTGGGAAATACTTTCTGTTCTCTCTGACATAATCTAAAATGCTATTTAAGAGAGCACCTAATTTTCATAGGTATTTGTGTGTGTGCGTGTTTATGTGCCTTGCCCAGGTGGCACATTTTTAGGGAGATAGAAGTAAACAAAGCAACTTCAAATATGTCATTGCTAAAGCTTGCAAAAGTAATGAATAAAAAAATTACCATTAACAACAACAAAAAAGGCCAACAGAATAGCCTTTCAGTAGTGGATACAATACTCTGACTGAAATATTTACTTTTTGTCTCCTGTGCTGTACCAAAGCTGATGTAGATGCTAACTGGGAATACCCTCTAGCATGTATAAGATGAATGAGACACTTTAGAGTGTGATCCAAAACAGCTTGCAAACTAAAAAGTGCGTGATTGTAAGGCTAGTTGATGTTAGAGTTAGGGCGACAAAGCTGATGAGGGGTCTGGAACACAAACCCTATGAGGAGAGGCTGAGGGAGCTGGGGTTGTTTAGCCTGGAGAAGAGGAGGCTCAGAGCAGACCTCACTGCTGTCTACAGCTACCTGAAGGGAGGTTGTAGCCAGGTGGGGGTCAGTATTTTCTGCCAGGCAACCGGCAACAGAACAAGGGGACACAGTCTCAAGTTATGCCGGGGAGGTCTAGGCTGGATGTTAGGAGGGGTTCTTCACAGGGAGAGTGATTGGCATTGGAATGGGCTGCCCAGGGAGGTGGTGGAGTTGCTGTCCCTGAAGGTGCTCAGAAAAAGACTGGATGAGGCACTTAGTGCCATGGTCTAGTTGATTGGGCAGGCCTGGGAGATAGGTTGGACTATCCACTCTATCTGGACTATCCAGACTGTCTTGGAGGTCTCTTCCAATGTGGTTGATTCTGTGATTTCTTTCTGAGCATTGTGTGATAAAGAGTAGCAGGAAAACTAATCTGTCCTTTATGAATTAGTTGTTTGTTTTGGTTGCACTTTCTACTTCTTAACAAAGATGGAAGTGCTGTTTCTCTAAATAGCATGCCCAGTCCACAGTATTTCATGTATCTTTGAGTAATGTAAATTCACAGGACAGACTCTACTACTCTGGAGATCATGACAGAAGACTGACTAGAAATCTATTGAGGTATACACTTAGAATAAATTTGGAGGGTATTTAAGAAAATGTTGGACTCAAATCCAATCTAATTTTGGATTTTCAAATTTAGGGAATTACGATTTAAACATGTTGTACTCATGAGAAAAGGGTAGTTACAACAGTTGCAAAATATTGGTTTTTATTAGTGAAAATGATAGTTCAGATAGCTAAAAGTGAGATGCCACTAGAGTGATTAAATACTTTTGGCAATAGAGTAGTGTATGTTTAGCGTGATTTGTTTTGTGGTATTTGATTTAAAAGCTCCATGTAATTCTCTTTCCTTTTTAAATTGTGTAAATTGAAGGCCAAACTGGAGATGTGAATTGACACAGGAAGATTTCAATATTCTCATCATGCATAGAGTGATTTCCCCCCTCCACCCCCCCTCCAATTTAAACATAGGATCCTTAATATAATGTTGCCTAATGATCTATATTTCTGTGCTTCTGCATTAATCACTAATTATGTTCCAAATAGTGTACAACTTCTGTACATGTACCATTAAAAAAAATAAATCTTCTCAACACAAACCAATTCAACCCTCTCAAACGAAGCAAGATTTGGTGTGGATTAAATGATGAAAAAAATTGCTTGAAGTAATTCTTGAAAGCTGTCCTCAAAACTGCTTTGCCAAATCTATTATGCTGCCTTTTTGAGTGTTTTGGTATGTTGAATCAATCTAACTCTTACAATGATGCAAAGATTACTTTTTCCAAGACAAGTAAACTTAGTAATGTAGAAGTGTGTTTTAAGTGTTCATAGAATCATAGAATCAACCAGGTTGGAAGAGACCTCCAAGATCATCCAGTCCAACCTATCTCCCAGTCCTGTCCAGTCAACTAGACCATGGTACTAAGTGCCCCATCCAATTTTGAACACCTCCAGGGATGGTGACTCCACCACCTCCCTGGGCAGCCCATTCCAATGCCAATCACTCTCTCTGTGAAGGACTTCCTCCTAACATCCAACCTAGACTTCCCCTGGCCCAACTTGAGACTGTGTGCCCTTGTTCTGTTGCTGGGTGCCTGGGAGAAGTGACCAACCCCCACCTGGCTACAACCTCCCTCCAGGTAGTTGTCGACAGCAGTGAGGTCTGCTCTGAGCCTCCTCTTCTCCAGGCTAAACAACCCCAGCTCCCTCAGCCTCTCCTCATAGGGTTTGTGTTGTAGGCCCCTCACCAGCAGGCAAACGAGGCCATTCTGTTGTAATGAATTCACTCACTCTTCCACTGCAAAACCACTGAAAAAATGCCGGTTTTCAGCAGAGAAAATAAAACTTTGCCATCTTTGGTAGGAGTTTTTGGTTTTGATTGTTTTGGTTTGGTGGGGTTTTTTTGGTTGTTGTGGTTTGGTTTTTGTTTTGTTTTTCTTCCATTTTCTTTTTGTCCTTAATAGAACCGTAAATAAGGCTGACTACTCTGGGTTCTATTACTATGTAAAAGCTATTTTAAACCATCTAACCATCTGCTTAATGGCTGGTAATACGTTTCTAATGGTCACTCCTGATAAGATCCTTTCAATTTACTGCAGTAATAGTAATCAAACAGCCAAGCAAATACTGAAGCGGTGTGGCTGAAATTGTTCACCACTTCTATTAGCAAAAGGACTGTCGCAGTTTTTTGTTAAAAAAAAAATAGAAGCTTTGGAAGTTTTCTGTTTAAACTGTGTATTTACTGGATGAGAAATGTAGACGTGAAATGTGAACTTATCAGATGTTATACAAACGAATAACTTTCAATATTTACGTGTCCAGGATGCGTTGGTTACTGTGGCTGTAGCAGGTCAGTTTAATTAATAATTGTCTTCCCCCCCTGGATGATATATACTGAATTGCTGTCATCTAAGGCTTGCATTCTTTTGTCTGTTCCTGGCAGCTGGTGACTGCGCTGCAAATTATGAGTTTCTTGGCTTAAAACAGACTAAATTACAGACAAAACAAGCTATCAGCTGAGTAAATACTGCACCTCTGTTTGGCTTCAGTGAGAAGAAGGAGATTAGTGTGAGTACTTAGTGTTCATAATTACTAGTAAGAGGCAAATAGTAGGCTCAGGCTGACTGGAGATTGTTCCATTATATCCAATTAACACCCACTTGATTATTGTTAATTACTTGTGTTGGATGACAGAGGAGTAAAGATGTCATACTTCAAACATACAAATACCATCTGGGTCATCAGTATGCTGACACTGATAATATTGTGCTCAGTCTCAGATGCTACTAGATATTTTCTCTGTAAGGTTTTTAGATTTCACTGCTTTTATCACTTCTTGAATTTTTCCTTCAATTCCCTATGTAAGCAGTGTGGGTTTTTTTCTTAAAAAAAAAAAGTATTTTTTTGTTATTGGGCTATCCAGGATAAAAGAAGTCTCACAGTAACACAAGACTTCTCTAGTGTTATTGTTAGCAATTTTTTGATAAAAGTGGTTTTGAGGTAACCAGATGAGGTTGAAACTCAGAGTATGTGATGGAGGTGGGTAGAAAGTTAATATGTTTGTTATCATGGTGTCAGAGGTACGACGTGAAAATGTAATATGTCGGGATACTTGGCTTCCTTAGACTTCTTCAAAACCTGAACTTTAGGAATATAGTGATGTATGTAAATACTACTGTCAGCTTTCTTGGTTACTGGTAAAGCATTGTGATAAATGACTGAAACTAATATCATAAAAGGGTGAGTTCCCCAAGTGCAATGAGTTAATGAAGACCTTTCTCATTTTACATTGTAATATATATTTAAATAGTAAAGGAGCAGGCATTAGGAAGTCTATTGAAATAAGGAATTCCTAAGTATATTTAAAGATTTAAGCAGGGAATTCAATATCTTGACTAGTCATTCGGAATCTATAACTTTCAAATAGTCTCCTTTTAAAGGGCATTCACAATGTTAAAAATCATCTTCCAAATACTGTAAATATATATATTTTATAATGAAGAGATATCAGTGAAATGGAGTATTGTCATAGGATAATAGGTTCTGGCTGATGAATGCTGAAGCAAAGCCAAAATGCTCAATTTTAAGATAGGAGGACATTGATTCTGTGACAATCTTCTATTAAAATTTAGTTTTATTTCTCTTATGCCACCTGGCCAATGCGGGTACCATAATCTTGTTGAATGGCATACTTTGAATGATAGCATGTGGAAAACTCTTCCTGTCTGGAAGCCTCATATTGTGTTGTGCTGCTACTTAGAGGATCAAAATAGGAACAGCTGTCAGACTAATTTCTTTTGCAAACTAATTTCTGCATTACCACTGTTGGGTCTGTGAACTGGTGGAGATTGATTCATGATGCTTCTAATAAGCAGTTAAAGATACATTATCCAGCTTTGTAATGTAGTGAAGAAATAGGACCGCAGTTTCCGTGTGTTTTCTTCCATAGCAGTGCTGTACTGTCCTTTTGGGAGCTTTTTGGGGCTTTTTAGTTCTTTTAAGTATGTCAAGTGACAGCTATTCCTCAACTCTAAGTGTACGATATTTGGACAACTCTCGCTGCTAGGTTTTCCTTATTGTAGACTATAGGGCTCAAAAATCTTTAATGGCCTTTTTTTTGGTCTGTTGTGTTTATGTAGTGCCCAGCAGAGACTGTTCCTGACCCTTGGTCATACTTGTTCCTAGTTTGGTTTACACATGCTGTCCTGAATACTCATTTCGGAGCTCATCTAGAACTGGGCTATATTTATCTGTATTCCTGCAATAGACTAAATTTACAGACAAGCAAGGTAATGTCAAAACCTCCTGAAATACTGCTTTTAATAGAACAAAGCATGAAGAATTAGGTGGTACCTCCTGTTATTTTCAGGTGCTCTTTAAGAGAATGCTTAGGAAGATTTTACTTGATTTAACTTAGACATAAGTAATTCTCATTTTGGAGCAATGGTTTAGAACTTGACTGAATGTCCTTTTGTGGAGAAATTATCCTGATTTTTTCCCTAAATGTTATTACTGTATGCATGACTTTTATTAGCCTCTTTGGTATGGTAGAATAGTGATAGTGTGTTCTGTCACTTGGGGACAGGATACATTCTCTGGTTCATTCACAGCTTAGCATTTAGGCGTTAGAGCGATGTGGGTTATTTCTGCATGTCTTCAGAACTGATATATGCTGAACTACATGTATGCTTTTGACCTACTTTTTAATGTCTTCTGAGTACTTGGCAGTAAGATACATTGTAGGTTTGTGTCTCTTTGGATGTTGTGTGTGTTGCTTACATTAGGGACTTTACAAATCACTTCGATGTGATTGGTTTTGCAATACTTTAAAACACAGTATTCATCCACGTAGTACTTGTCCATCTAGTGTACTTCTCTGATTGTGTTTATAAACGTTTGGGAGGATCACAATATTCTATTTCCTATATTTTTCAAGAGTACCTGACTGTGTGATTTCTGAGGAAGAAAAAAGCAAGCCATACTTTCCTACTAATTTTTTAACCTGTTACCATCTTCTGTAGCATTTTACAATTTGTAAATTTGTAATATTTCTGACATTTACAGTTTTGCCAAGGATTGTGAAGTTGAGTCTTTGTTTTGCCAGTGCCCAGTGAACCAAAGTGTAATTCTTGTATGAAGGTAGTGTGTGTTCTTTTTGTTTGCTTTAATGCTAGTGTGGAGGTGTAGGATTTATATGACTAATAAAGATCCTGTAAGTGTACATTCTGAGCATTTCTGTGATGGCACGCAGTGCCTAGAGAGAGGGCCATTGATATGACACAGGTGATACATTATATGTGTTGCATTTCAATCGCCCTGTATGCACATCAGAAAGTTTTGTACAATAAAGTCCCTTTTCCAGGTCCTTAACTTGATCTGAGCAATTTAACTAGAAGGCTCCCCCCACTCAAACCCAAACCCCCAACCCCACCTAGACAAACCCCAGACCAAACACCTCACTAATTTGTTAATGCTATCAAAAGCCGAGGTGTCCCATTTTTATTTACGTTGCTTGCCATGTAAAAAGGCATGCAACTTGCAGTAATTTACCTGGACACATCCTCATAGTGATTTGCAGACCACTGTGAGCTTCTTGGGCTCAGTTACAAGAGAAAACTGCCTATACTTGAAGATTTACTAGATAAATCTTACCTGTGAAGGCAGCACAGTGCAGGTACCAGACTGAGGAGTCCTCCCAGGGGGCAAAGCTTATTAGCTCAAGCTCTGACACTGATGTGGCCAAATGCTGAGGTAGCAGAGGAAGTTTATGACTGTAAGAACTGTGGACAGAGAGGAAGCTTTTATGGGTATCTGAAAATGCCTAGTAGAGACAGGAAGTGAAAAAGCTCTCCTTACTACTTTGCCTTGCATTTAAAATCAGGAAAACACTGCGCAATTTAATTCTAATCCTGAACATAACATAGATGGATCTGACATAGATGGATTTAGTACCAGTCTTTTATTTCCTCCCTTTTTTTTTTTTTTTTTTTTTTAAGCTAAGGAATCAGATTAATATTTGTGTATATATATTACTGCTTGCATGACTTCAGTATATTTGGAGCAATTTGTAAATTAGGACACAGTCATTTGGAGGAAGATGACATGGATTTAGCACTGTTAGTTACATCTTTCATCATTATTGCTTCTTTCTTATATAATACAATTTGTGACAAATGTGAACATTAATTACAGTTAACAAAGCAATGTAACATGAAGTGTGTGTGTTTTAAAATCATCCAATCAGTGAGATTACATCTTACACCAAGCTTTAAGTCAAAGTTCAAAAGTCAGAAATCAAATACCATCAGTTATCAAATTATGTTAATGGTTCTAATGAAAGCTTCTGGTATTTCGCTCAACACTGTGTTGCTATTGCCATAGGTAATAAGAGAAGAAAAGCTGATGGCCATGAAAAAATTGAAACTGACTGCTGGAGTGCTTTCCTTTTTTTATTTTTTAAATATTTGACAATCTGTTTAGTCACCAGAGATTCTATGTGCTACACTTTTTTTTTTCCTTCTTTTTCTCCACTTTTTTTTTTTCTTCTTTTTCTCATACATCAGACATAAGAATGGAATAAACTATATTTTAAATGTATGCAAAATGACATAACAAAATTAAAGGCTGACATTTTGTCACAAATCTTTCCACGAAACTCTGCGGTAGATACATTGACCTGAAATCTCGGTATTGTTTACTGACTTAAAAAGGGAATAATTGGTGGCACCTTCTGTTATGTTAATCTT
This sequence comes from Tricholaema leucomelas, assembly GCA_013400475.1. NCBI lineage: Eukaryota > Metazoa > Chordata > Aves > Piciformes > Lybiidae > Tricholaema lacrymosa > Tricholaema leucomelas. Next base: position 525,752 of record WAAF01010411.1, on the reverse strand, counting down.
ATTTTGTAAGTACTCCTTTTTGAGTTCTGACTTCAGGGAGCCAGTGTAGGTGGCTTGAAGGGATGTAATTGGAAGCCCACTCACTAACCACAATGAAATCTAAATCTGAACAAATAAATTCCAAGTTTACAACTTTGACTTTTTTTATAATATGAAATGAAGCAGATCAAATAGTAGATGTTTAATGTGTTTTAGTGTTTTAACATGAATGAATTGTTGGGATGTCACATCTTTGGTTACTGTCCATGATCGATAATTTTGGACCTATGGAAATTCCTATTTCTAGTTCAGTCAGTGCAAGGGAGTATTGTGCTATTTTAAGTCATTAAGCAGACATTTAAAAATCTCACTGTCATTGTGGTCTGACACTACTTAAATCTGTCAAAAGCAAACAACAGATAGAGGCTTATTTTTTACATCACTGAGACTTGCATCCAACATTTGCAACTCACTATAAAATTTTGTCTGAAACCATTGAGAATATGTCTGCATCTTCACCAGTGTCATCCTATTACAGGCAACTTGTTTTCAAAAAGAAGCTGAAATGGAATGGAAATTTCACTTTTCCTGTAATTTTTTTTCTCCCTAGCTCTGTTAACAAACCAGCAACAGGGGGAAAAAGATTATTAAGACATGGAAAAATTGAGTAAGTAGTGCCTACACTAGTTAAACTCAACATTTCTGTGATAGGTTGAAACTCAGCTGATGCGGCTTGACTTGTGAAAAGATCATTGATACATCCCTTGTGTGAAATCTAAACTCTCACTAGTAGGACAGTTTATTTCTTTAGTATTAGCTTTTATTTAATAGAAGAGGAAAAATACTGTCATAGAATCAACCACGTTGGAAGAGACCTCTAAGATCATCCAGTCCAACCTAGCACCCAGCTCTATCCAATCAACTAGACAATGTCCTGTTATCAAATGATGCTACAAATGAAGAGAATATTCCTCATTGCCCCAGTGACAGTCAGTGGCTGCTGCAATTTCCACCCAGCACAACCAGAGCACTTTGAGGTGCTCCACACCCTGTGTGTTACAGCTTGGGAACTGTGGTTTGTAACGATACTGGGAACAGTGTTGGGTTCATAGGTTGGACTCGATGATCCTAGAGGTCTTTTCCAACCTGGTTAATTCTGTGATTCTGTAATAAATAATTCGGTTTACTTAGAGGTAAAACTATGTATGAAAGGATCACTGGAGCAATTTAGCAAGGGCGAGCTTTTATGTCTCTGCTATAGGGTAATACAGGAGAGCTGGAATTGTAATCAAAGTGATGATTACCTAAATAAATCAACTATGGATGATGCCAGTGTTTGGGACTTGAAATTGTTGAAGGGCAGATTTATTTTGCTTTATATTGATGTGAAAAGTCAAAGGCTGCAATAGAGAATTTCAAGTAATTCTGAACCATGTTGTATGTTAATATGGCTCAGTTGAATGTTAGCATTTGTTTAAAGATTCAAAAGTGTCTTGACAAATTTGCAGAATTTAATTCACTCACCCTTTAATTACTGGTGGGACTTCGAGCATTTGCAGTGTGTTAGTAGTTAACAGATACTAGGTTAAAGAAGTGATGTAAGTTCTTTAACCATTATAAGGCCTAAAATCTGAATTTGTCATCCATAATAATAAAAATAGAGAAGATTGTAAGTACTGTAGACAGATAACAATTATTAAATTGACAATACTAAGTTTGGAGAGAAGCAATTATTTAACTGGTCCCAGATTTGAAATTGAGTCCATGTCAACATGTTAAGAGAATTTCCAGGTATGAGAAATAAATTGATTAAAGAAGAGAACACCTTGTGACATGAAGGAGTTTTCACAGGTGAAATGAGATTGGAAATTTTCTGCATTTGTTGGGCATGTAATGTGGTGAGAATGGTGTTAAAGTGGGATTTAGTGGGAGAAGTAGGTAGATGGTAGGCTGGATAAGCAAGCCAAGGTCTGAGGACTGAAGGGCCTGACATGTATTTGTTTTAAATTATGCATACACTTAATGATGTTTAGTCACCAAATTTTGAAACTGGTGGCAGTTATGGTTTGAATTTTATTTTTTTTTTAATTCTCGGAAGCAATTTGTCTCTGTCTGCATGGAGCAGCAGAAAATTCTGAGAAAAGGGCTTTGAATGATGAGCAATCCTTACCATCACTTCTGAATGTATTCCCTTGTTAACTCCCCTGTCTGCCAGTAGAATGGCCTCTGAGTGCATTTAGAGTATAGTCAGTGCTATGCAACTAATACCCCAGGCATATGACTTAGACTTCCTTTATGTGGCCTTGCATGAGACACCCAGATTTGGACAGCCCTTTGGGAAAAATAGGTTGCAGGATTTCCTTTCTACGTGTAGAAGTTTCTCTGTGTCTTGTGCTATACCTCTGGGTAGTGTTGATAGAGTTGTAATTCTAGAATACATAAAATGTCCCATTCTTGACTGTATTCATATTTAAGAGCAGTGAAAGGCTAGCGTGCTATTTCGACACGTCTCTCCTACAGGATGTTTTAGTTAGAAGAGGTGTGGTGAATACTTTTAAAATAGAGGCAGGAGGAGGCCATTGGCAGAATGTAGACAGAAAGACAGTAAGAATAGTAGGCTTATTTAGTTTCTTTTTGTATTTCTGAGAGTGATTAAATTATTTTGGATTGTGGTTTTATTTGCTTCATCATACAAACTCGGAGGTGCATTTCAGTTTAGAAGCAGAAGAATCCTTTTAGTAATTTTGAACCTTGAAGCATGATTCCTGAAAAAGTGATCAGTGTGGAAAACTTTTATACAGAAACTTTTGAGTGAGTATGATGTACAGGTTTAAGGCATACGTTTGGACCTCTCTGTGGTGGTGATCTGACCATAAGTTCACTAGTTGCACTGCAGAGCAGTATTCCTTTAGCAGTTATTCAGTGCAAATATTAAAAGCTGTCAGAATTTAACAAGAGCCTCACAGTTAACAAATAATGTTGACTGTCTACAGTGAAGGGGACAAAGATTGTACGGAAGAGGAGACAGCAGTAGCATCTTCTAATTTAAAAAAGTAATACAAATAATAGCTGAAGACATTAAAGTTGAAGCATGCTACTCCCAGTATGGTCACAGAAAGCTCAGCCCATCTTTCTGAAATTCAGTATCAAAACAAACACAAGACCGGTTCTGATGCGAGCTCTTAAGCTTTAATGCCAAGCGTGCAATACACTGTAATTTGCTAGGAACACAGTGTAAGGAAGACTTTATTCTTAAAGCTTTGTTGATTGCACTAGTTGTTTTGGGGGTTTGTCTGTTAAAACTGTCACAAAACAGCATTCAAAAAACAGAAGACAATCTTCAAGTGCATGAAATACTTTTTTGTTTCTAATGCATTTAAGAAACATAGGGATATTTGCACATCTGGGTACAAAAATGTACCAAGTTTATTTCATCTGCTATTTACTGATATAGAAACTGATAAATAATACTATCACATTTTTGTTGTGTTTTATTTCTGCCACACCAGGGGCTCAAAAAATGAATGTGTCAGTAAAGGACTTGACAGTGTGTTACGACAGTCATCAATCCAGCAAGCCCTGTAGCCATAAATAAGCTTCATACAGTGCTATACTAAAGAGGACAGTTTTTCTTCTGCAGGACATTGAAAATGTCACGGCGAGGGAATTGTTTGTCCCTGTCACCACAACAACGCCACCAGCACTTATCATTAGCTTTCACACCAAGATTTTAATCAGCGGTCTTCGCGGTATAAGACTGAGTCAACATCAGCCCAAATTTTCAGAGCCGTTATTCTAATTATGACGAGAAGCTATAGATTGATGAGCTTAGTTTTCTGCGAGGACTGGTGGCAGTTAATTCCTGTGACCTGTGTGCCTCCAGTAGTCTCTTTTCGAGATGGAGTCTTGAAAGTTCGATTATTAGTGACAGGTTGTAAGTGAGAAGAAGCTTATCTCTCCAGAGAGTGTTGATAACTTGAGACAAGGTTTAACTAGGAAGTAGTGAGACAGTAGATGGCAACAAAAAAAAAGCGGGGGGGAGCACCTTCTCTATCTCTGGCAGGCACACTGTAATGAGAAAATACAGAGAGCCACAACTTCACGAGTTGTAAATCCTGGTAGCCTTCAGTTGTAAATTCTGGTGGAGCCTGTTTCACTGCGCTATCTGATAATGTGTGAAAATATTTGTCCTGCTGCTTCTCCTGCATGAGCACATAGTGCTTTTCAGCAAACACATTAAACATTCAGAGCCTTGCGATGTGCAGTTCCATCGGGTTTGTAAGTCCCTGAAAAATGAGAAGAAATATGACATTTCCTTATGTAAAAGGGAAAAAGAAACAAATAGAAGCACTTACTGCCTCATTTTCATGTGTACTGAGACTGGCCAAACTAGGATTATCATTGCAGTTAATATTATTTATGTGCAAACAGTGTGCTGAGAGCTGTACAAGTCAAACAAGACAATGTGTCCTTGCTCTGAGGGGCTTGTAATCTAAGTAGACAGACAATGCAAAATGCACTAGGAAAACCCAGAGGAGAATTATGTCTGAATTTATTTCATTTATTTGTTCTTGGTGACGGGTAGGCAATGTTATTTTTGCTGACTAGAATCTGTGTTTGCAGAAGGAGTGATGTCAGGAAGGTGGGGGCTCATCATGTGGATCAAATGGGGAGGTATGCTGGCAAAAATGTGTGAATGGTTTGTAGGGGAGGAGAAAAACAATGTTGTGTGAATTAAGCATCAGTATGCTTCTTTCCAAGAGAATAACTGGGGCGAAAGAGAGACAACATCAATATTGAAGATCGTACAGTTAGGCAAGAATATAGTATTTAAGGAAGCTCTAACCAGAGATGGATACTACTCCACTGATTAATTGCCATTTGTCTCTGGTTTCTGTTAGGGATTAAGTAAATTGTGTAGCTGCACCAAATAGGTAGAGAACTGATTCTGGGAGACTGCTGACTCCCTGCTATTTCTTCTGTTATTTGCCTTGACTACCTCAAAGCATTTCGGGAAAAAAGGATGTACAGGAATGACATCCTGCTGAGCTGCATGAGAGGGGTTTTCTGTCAAGTGATCTGGAAACACTTGAGCTACTTCTAGGATCTGTAGGTCTCCTTTAATAAGCAAGGCCATATCAGATGGTGTTAATTCCAAAGTGTGTTAAAAAAACCCATGAGCATAGCCAGTCAGGTGCTACAGTGCCTACGAGAGCAAGTGGTGCAGTGGAGAGCAAGAAAATAGGGTTTGAGAAAAACCACACGCTGCAAGCAGCACCCAGACATGTTTACCATAATTAACAGTAGCAATGGAAATTGTCTGTTGTATCCCTCATTCTACTGCTCATTAAATCAGAGATGCCCTTCTTGAGTGCTGTAAATATGGAAGCTGTTAATCTCATTTGCTATGGGAATTGATAAACTGTTTCAGCTGAATTCCTTAAGCCGTTTCTTGGTGGAAAAGGCTTTTTAGTTTCTTCTGCTTTCCTCCTTTTCTCCTTAGTTGTTTCATTGTTGTGGTTGGCAACCTAATTGAAGAAGACATTGGGACTCAATGTATGTTGTCTTGAAGATTAATCAGATTTCACAACGAAGACTGCTTGATTTAATATGGATTTTGAAAGCTCTGTCTGCTTTTGAAGGAGGAAGAATGTTATCAAACTGAACAAAAGCTAGTTTTAAAAACCTGGACTACAGAGCGCTTTCTCTAATCTTCTGTGTTGTCTGTCTTGAGCTTGTAATTAGACTTTTGTCTGAAAATATTGAAGTCTTCACTGTGGCCAGAAACAGAAATTGCAGTTGGTGTTGACCACATTTGCCATGCAACTACCATCTAGTTGTGCATAGCCTTTCCTAGCTAGGGGCTTGCCTTTGTCAGGGCAGTGTCTTGCCAGTTGTGCTGGCATAATTCCGCTGGCAGAGTTCCTTAGGGCAGAGCAAGACATGCCAGAAGGAGGCATGTTTTCATCCAGTGTTGTTGAACCTTCTTGGAAAAACACACTGTTGTGCCATCCTCACCATGTCTATATCACAGGTTTAACTGATGTTACTGTCAAGGTACTTTTTGTCTCCCACTGTTCAGCTGAGTTGGCTGTACTAGCAAAACTTTGCGACTGCTTACAGCAATTCAGCTGCTTCAGTTTCATGGCAATAAGACTCAAATATCTCAGTAAGTACAATTTTCTATTTAGAAATGGATAGAAATTGAACTATTATGCTGAAAAAACAACAACAAAAAAAAGTAATGAGGTATATAAGTATTAGGAGGTGGGGAGAGAATCCCTTTCTTGAGGTTCTTGGAATGGACTGGAGATAAGCAGAAGTGGATGACTTTAAATGAGGAAATCTTTTCTGTACTTGGCTTTTCTTCAACAATGTTTAAAAACACTTCTCCTCCTTCTCTCTTTCTTAACTCTGTTTGACCTTGCTAGATTTATCTGGATAATGAGTAAGATATTCTTTCATCAAGAAGCAGTATTTTGTGTGGCATCAGCTCTAGTCCACAATGACAGTAAGATTAACAAACTGTATAAATAGAGTGTTAAAAAGTTAAAACTATGAATTTGTTAAAAAATTGTTGCTTCTTGTGTGGAGGTCTAATCCTGATTTCTTGTTTCTGTGTAGACGTTGCTGCAGCCCAGAGAGGCTGAGGGAGCTGGGGTTGTTTAGCCTGGAGAAGAGGAGGCTCAGGGGTGACATCATTGCTGTCTGCAGCTACCTGAAGGGAGGCTGTAGCCAGGTGGGGTTGCTCTCTTCTGCCAGGCAAGCAGCAACAGAACACAGAGATACAGTCTCAAGTTGTGCCAGGGGAGGTCTAAGCTGGATGCTAGGAGGAAGTTGTTGCCAGAGAGAGTGATTGGCGTTGGCATGGGCTGCCCAGGGAGGTGGTGGAGTCGCTATCCCTGGAGGTGTTCAAAAAAAGCTTGGCTGAGGCGGTTAGTGCCATGGCCTAGTTGATTGTACAAGGCTGGGTGATAAGTTGGACTGGATGATTTTGGAGGTCTCTTCCAGCTTGGTTGATTCTATGATTCTAGCTGCATGGAATATTCAAAGGTTGAGTTTAAACGTATTGTACAGAAGCAGTGAATTGCTGCACTGCTGTAAGTTTTTGGCCTCTAATTTTCATGTTGATGTAACCAATGGAGCTATTCAGCAGGGCTTTTTTTTTTAATGCCTGTCTGTCCTTGTTAATTAGAAATGTACATATTGGGAAATTAACTATGAAATACTAAAAATGATAAATTATTTCTTATTTGAAAGTATAAATTAAAGGTTTAGTGTATATAAAATTTGTCATGTTTAATTGCAAGTTCAATTAAAATTCAGGATAATGATGATTTATACAGGTTTCTGTGTAATTTGATATTCATTAGCTTAGCCAGACACATGCTGATATTAGCTCGTTAATTATGTTTCCTTTTGTTGAAAGCAGCCTTGTGAAAGCAATCTGCTCAAAGTTTTTTAAACTCATTCTGTTAAATGAATATTTGGCAGCTGTTCATGTTATTGAGATGGTCACTGTGGCTTCACTTCACTCACATAGCATCAATCATACCGACTGAATGACAAACAAGGGTTTCTAGTTACAAACCCATTTGTGAAGGTTATGGCTGACGTTAAAGAGCTATTGCACGGCAAAGTGATATTGCTTTACACTAATGTTTAAAGTATTGTTACAGCTAGAGCTGGCCTCTCCCACACAGTGAAAACAAATACAGTTTAATAAGGGAGGGAGGAAAAAAAGCTGGTTTAGATGCAAGTAATGTAACCAGTGTATGAAGTGCTGAAGTGCTTTCACATCTCTGGAATGTGGAAAGCAAGTTACTCAACACTGTAAAAGTTGTGAGACATCAGCGTATAAAAAGCTGTGTGTGTAGCCTTCTGAGGTGTTAGCTTGGTGCTCTTCAGGTGTTCTTAACACTCTCTTTCAAGTGTATCCAACCTGAATAATTTTAGAGATAGATGTCATGAAGTAGTTGCTAGAGAGAACTGCATCCCGACTGAGGAGGGGAGCCATCCTTTGGGAGGAACCAGCCATGCTCAGGAGGCCTCTAGCCTTTGCATTAAGTAATTTAGCAGAATTGGCAAGGCTGTGGGGGATTGAGCAGCTTAACATTTCAAGATGACTAGAGATTTTTATCTGAAAATATTTGAGGTAAATGCATTTCCTATTTAATGAAAAGACAAGTATAGCTTTGAAGGATTGATGGCATGCAATGTAATCCTTTTGTTTCTACTAAAAAGAAAACAGAACAAATGTACAGAGGGCTATGGCACTCAAAAGGAGTTATCGTTACTCTTGGTGTTTGCTACAGGAGTGTATAAGTATCTTTATGTCAGAGTGCTGCCTAGCCTCTGTCCTTTTCATTAGCAGTCGGCAGTGTCACAGAACTGTTCAGATTCTACCTCTTAGATCCAAGGAGATCTTACTTATGAACCCCAGAAGCAAGTTTTATCTGCTGAAGGAGGATAAACTCATCAACTTCAGGAAGAAAAGAGGTGCTGGACTGCTGTGTTAGACTTTTTGTTACCCAAGACAATGAATATTGAGGCTCAGGATCAGAGTTATGGACTGAGAAGAGCTCTCTTTTTCCCCATTTCACTGTTATCACACAGTCCAATAATGGTAAATCAGTATTACTTTCAAGGAAGGGGCAGCAGCCAAAATCAATGTATTTTCTTCCGACCCGTTTACAGCCTTTAAACTTTTTTTGGAAATGCAGCTGTGTTTAAAACTCCACTTAAATAGAAGCTTACAGTATTAAATCAAGTGAAAGTTCATGTGTTGATTGTCTTAGCTTGGTCCAAGACGTGAATACACAGTGGCTTTTTTTTTGCACTGACAGTGAGTAAATCACTCTTATTTAGCTGTTGAAGAGTTTCACTCATCTGTGGTTGTTTTTCTTACAACAGCTTGGCTTGGTTAGTGTAGAAGTTGCTCTTACATATGTCTGTTAGCTTTCTTATGTAGCAGTGTAGGACTACTAAAGACATTTTGACAAGACAGTTCATCATTGTTGATTCTCTTGGAGAGATGTATATATAGCCTCTTAGGTTATAAAACCAGGTGTTGCATTTCTGTGGGCAATATGCTGGTAGTTACTGCAGGTTGGGAAAAAGAGTTTAATATGAGAAGTAGATGTGATAGAGCAGATTTGTAAATGAGGATGTGAAAACACTTCAAACATTTTTGAGGGGAATGAAGGTTTTGCAGAGATGTTAGAAAGCTTACATTCTTTTATTCACCCTGCAAAGTGTCTGGCTTCGTGTATTTTGTTTTATTTTTTAGATTTCAAACATCTGCTTTGGAAATTAATTTATTTTCTTTAATTATCCCAAATCCTTTTGATTGTATTGGATATCATTTCAAGGTTTTGGTTAGACAAAGGTACCTATGGGACGTGTGTCTAGGGCTCAGAGTGCTAGGAGACATCTAGATACGTGTGGTTTGAGTGTTGGTTTTTAGATGTGCACGTAGTGTTTCCTCCTATTCAACTCTAGAAGTGGATATGTAAAGTAAAATTTTATGTAATAATGTGATAAAAATGATAAATATTTCCCCATTGTTATTTCACTTGAAAAAAAAAAAGCTTTTTGTTCTGAAGTGTTGCATATTGTCTTCTAAATCTCATATCTTTGATGAGAAAAGAGTAGGCTGTTTAGTTTAAGCCTTTTTCATCCATCCTTTACTTTTGTTCATGAAGAACCAAGAGGACAGAATTCTAAGGAAGCATGGCTGGCAAACTTATTGACTGAACTTGCCATTTTTTAACCTATCTTAGTTTGAGTAGAATTGCAGTTTAAACTTTTCTTTCGTAGCATTTTGATTTAACAAGATAGAATTTTTCTCAGTCAAGTAGTACATAATGTTTTAGGAATTGTGCTGAATTAAGTTTTGAAAGCTGCTTCTTTTCCTTTAAATCAAAATGGCCTGTAAGCACAGGGAGTAAGTTTGCTTTGTAGAACAAAGGTGCATCTGGTGTTTGATTTGGTTTGTTTTGCTGATGTTTTAGTAAGTTTAGCTTTAAATTGGGTCAGTATGAAGAAATAATTCTCCTCTTTCTCCCTTGACTGGACAACCATTTTTTTTCAAGCAGTGTTTTAAAAGGAAGTAATCTCACTTCTAGACTTTATGTTGTTTGTTGCTATTTTGATTCTCAAGGTTTTATTAATTTTAATATTAAACAAAAAGATGTATCCCACTGATTGTAAGTGATATCAACCTGTTTATAGAAGCACGTGGAAAATCATTATTGTGATTTAAGAAAATATTTCATCCCTAGTGGCAAAAACCATGCTAGAACCTGCTTGTTGAGCAAGGCCTTATCAACTTTTAATCACAGTAGTTTTAAAGTTATTTGTAGAATAGAATTCTAGCTTTACTGAAAATACCATAATTTAATATGTTGTCTGTGTCTGGTGGATTGAGGAACTTCTCCTCTACTATTGAAATTCACCAGACCAGCTCAGATGGCTTGGAAGTAAGATAAAGCTCTATTTGCAGCAAAGCTAAATTTACAAGCATGCATATACACCATATTTACAAGTATTTACAAGTATATACAAATCAGAAATAATACAGAAGTCCGCATTCACTCCCAGACGTAGAAACTGCCCAGAAGGGACTCAAACCCACCCTCTCTCTTTCCCAGACAGACAAATAGTCAGCAGAGCTTACTCGTTATCTGTTAGTGGACGATGTTAGAGTGGAGCAAAGAAGTGAAAGGAGAAGTGTCCCAGGGCAAAGAGGAACAACTTGTTTACATTTTTGACTTTTTATCTCTTTTAGCAAACTAATGAATGATACAGAATTTTATTTTCTTTTGACTACAAATGATCTAATTTCTCTCCTTAGAATATTCCAATTAGCCTTAAACCAGCACTCTATGATTCTCTTTTTTTGTCTAAGAGCTAAAAGGAGGAAAGAGGTTTGGCTTTATGTGTAAGATAGACCATTTTTGTCGGGGGACTTGTTGACCTTATTCAAAGTTACCTCCTTGTGAAGCTTCTTATATTATGGCTACAGTTGCTATGTTAGTTGCATCAACCTAGCAACAACGATTGCCTTCATGCAATGTATGTCAGAAGTTTGTCCTCTAAATGGGGTATTTGCTTACTGCAAAGTTAACATGCAGTACAGTATAGAAATAGTGATCAGTCAAATGAACTGTGCCTTTAAAAGGCATAAGCTGGTATATTTTCCACATATGCAAGGTATGCACATATCTAAAAAATGCGGAAAGTGCTTTTTTTCTGCACAGCATTGTACTTTCTGACTGATTGATTTCTTAGCATTAACAGCTGTCTGTAACTTTGGGTAGAATATTACAGTACCTTTTAAAGTATATTTGCATTGGTTGGGTTCCCCCCCCCATCCTTTTCATATTTGTTTTCTTGTAGCATGGTCACCTTTCTATCTCTGTCACCTTAAACTCAACATTGTTACAAACACTATTACAAAAACACTGGTTTGATCTCCTAATATATTCATCTTAGAACACCAGTGGCATCAATGGTTATTTTGCATCTGGAAAGGCAGACTTGATCAACAGTATTATGATTGTGGTTTGTATGTTTGGCTGACTCAGCATTATGTGTTTAGTGTGACTTAGAGAATAAGACAGAACCCTCTTATTACCATTCTCCTCAGGAACAACTGGCCTTTTCCATGAAAACAACAACCATTCAGCTAGAAATACTGAGTCCCAGAAATTAACCATGATAACTTTAGTACTTTATATTTCAGATGGGATCAGAACTGATGATGGTAAGAGCAGAAGCTCAGAGCTCTGAGTCTTTATGCTTAAGTGACTTAAGCAAAATTGCTGGATCTGAAGAAATTTCTGTATTTCTTTTTAACAGGTAGAAAGTAGGATAAATGAGGAAGGGAGCATATAGTCAGTACTGGGAGGTAGGGAAAAAGACATTTTAACCCTTTTGGTGATGAGAAACTGAATCCTAAATTATTATTTAATCCTGGATTAATCCTATTTGTGTATTTTTATTGATGTGTGATTAGCCAAAAAAAAAATAGAAATAGAAACTATATGTTCATTAGAGATTAAGTAAATCTAAGGCTTAATCTACTGTCCTGTTGACAGTAGATATAAACATATCTAGTAAACTGGATATGCACCTTTTTGTGTAAATGGAAATAAAATATAAAAAAAGGACTTAAGTGAGATTAAATGAAATAGTTCAAAGCCAAGTGAGTATTTTATATGAAGTGCTTGGTTGATGAGAAATAGTGCTGCTTCTATTTACTTGCCATCAGAAACTGCTCCTACTCAGCTGGGTTACCTGCATTTCACTTAGTGTGCGTTCATTCACGTGAGATCAGTGGAGCTTTCCTAATGCTATAATAATACTCTTGAGGTATCTCAGTCTCTGAGATGCTGAGTATTACTTGCCTTTTGAAATTGCACTAATTTTGTTAACGTTTTAACAAACAAAGCATATCAGACAATGGGAGAGCATCATCAGAATGACAGCATTCTTGGAGTTTTGCTTTTATTATTGAATCATTTTAATAAAAATATAGTAATAAGCTGTAGCATTTTATTGGACCACTGTATGAACACATTCTCATTGCTCTCCTTCCTCAGCAGTTGTTTTACCTGCAAACCAGAAAAGGCAACAAGGCAAAAGAGGAAACAAACATGTCGTTCACTGTAGTGGGTATTAACTTTTGTAACAACGAGTTTAGAAAAATCTGGCAAGTAACTGGAGCCGCTGCTTGTCTTGATTGTTAGTTTTGTGCTCTTGAAAATTAAAGATGTTTGAAGTAAATCAGAAAAGTAGACTTTTTTTTCCTAGAGGGAGAAGATGTTTATTATTTAGAGTACTGCTCTAACTCCTTAGTTATAGGCTATTGTGAAGTGTGGGGAATTTCTGGTAGTGAGAAGGTATTGTCATTTTTCATCCACATGTTGAAAGTAGATTTTTCTCTGGCACCATCTATATGGTGCATGTGTGAATTTAACTCTAAAATAAGTGTCAAGAACTAAAAGGACATCAGTATGTAATTCCCACTTGTTTACTCTGCCTTTTAGAGCATCACCACTGATGAAAAGGATGCAGTCTTAAGAACACAATTTATTCTAGCACTCTTGAGGGATAGCAGATAGTCATTGCCTTCAATATAAAAATGGGTAAAATCAGTATTTGTGTGTAAATGGACTTCAGTTTCATACTGGGAACTTTTTTTTTGGCTAACATTTCCATCTGCATTCTTTATCAGCTTCACAGAGATGATCTTCCTCCTTTTAAGATACATAAGAATCTAAACTAGTACAAGAAGTTAGGTTGCTGTAGCCACAGTGTATTGATAAGGTCTATTTTACCTTCAGGAGAGAAGTGGATTTGCTTTGCCTGGTTTTGGGAATATATTTCTGTCTTTTTCAAAGTATGTAAAGCCTCAGAGATTTAATTTCAAATATTTAATTTCAAATGTTGAGAAGTGGAGGGAGTGGATTCTACAGATAAATGTTTGCCAAGCTCTCAGAGATTTAGAAGTTTCCTGGAAGAACTGAGACATCTTCCTCTAAGTCAGCTCAATAATTCTTCCATCATATTGATGACAGTATTTGCATCAGAAAGTGGAAATTACGTAAGAATAATATGCAGTTAAAATGAAAATGGTGTGGAGAATATTTGGGGGTTTGGTTTTGTTTTCTTTAGGCTGTGACAGAAGAAAAAGCAGGTGGTTTCTTGAATGTTTGCTGTAGTTTTATATTTACTCTGGGATGACTTACATGGTCTGTTGGGAAGTTTGCTTTCTCTTTTGACCTATTAACATAACTTGATGAAGTATAAAACCTCCTTACACTCCCCAAAATAGCCTCCCCACCTGCCCACCCCCCCTAAACGACAAAAAAACCCCACTCCAGCAACCAACCACAAGAGCAACAACAAATCAGCAAAGAAAGCCAAAACAAAAAAAAACCTCCACCCCTACAGCCAAACCCCAAGCACAAGAAAAAACACCTTGAGATGGAATGGCAGCAATATTAGTTCTCTTGCAATTATTGGGAGAGTGCAGTATTTGTGTGGGGTTATCAGAGAAAATAATAAAATATCCTAAACACTGCTAACTCCTTTACCTGGGACTGTGTGAGATGGATTTAGAGGAGATAGTTACAGAGCTTCTAACTAATGACTCTATGGAAAGTATCACAGTATCACCAAGGTTGGAAGAGACCTCATAGGTCGTCAAGTCCAAGCCGTTACCACAGAGCTCAAGGTTAGACCATGGCACCAAGTGCCACGTCCAATCCTGCCTTGAACAGCTCCAGGGACGGCGACTCCACCACCTCCCTGGGCAGCCCATTCCAGTGGCCAATGACTCTCTCAGTGAAGAACTTTCTCCTCACCTCAAGCCTAAACTTCCCCTGGTGCAGCTTGAGGCTGTGTCCTCTTGTTCTGGTGCTGGCTGCCTGAGAGACGAGCGCAATCTCCTCCTGGATCCAACCACCCCTCAGGTAGTTGTAGACAGCAGTAAGGTCTCCCCTGAGCCTCCTCTTCTGCAGGCTAAACAATCCCAGCTCCCTCAGAGCTTATATGTGTATATATTTAGTCTGTTTATGAATGTCTTCAGGTCAAGTAATATGTGATATAAAAAGCCAGAGCAGATTTTTAATTTCTTTTTATGGTGGCATCTTTGAGACAAGTTTGCTAGAGAGCAGAGTAGCAGGATGGATAAAAGGGGGAAACTGTATTTCTCCTTTATTTGTAAATTATACTGTATTTTTTTTTCAGTGTTTGAGGTAATTAGTCACTTTCTAGTAGAAAAATGGATGTAATACAAAAACCTATAACAGCAAAGTGAAGAAGATATGTTTTAACTGTCCTTAATTAGCAAAGGTGCCCTTGGCTAAGAAAGCCAGCATGGGATTTGTGCCTGTTTTAGGACAGGAGGAGAGATATCTCCCGCAGCCTTTACACAACCTTATCAACATAGGTAGTGTGTACCTTCAGCCAGTTTGATGATGATACCAAACTGGATGGAGTGGCTGACACAGCAGAAAGCCATGCTGCTGTACAGAGTGACCTGAATGGGATGGAGAACTGGGTAGGGACAATGTGTCTTGTGGTGAAGAAGGCCAATGGCATCCAGGGGTTCATCAGAGGAGTGTGGCCAGTAGCTGCAGGGAGGTTTTCCTGCCCCTTTACTCTGCACTGGTGAGACCTCCTCTGAGGCACTGTGTCCAGTTCTGGGTGCTGTAGCTGAAGAAGGACAAAGAACTACTGGAGAGAATCCAGTGTAGAGCCACTGGAATGATTAGGGGACTGAAAGAGGTTGAAAGAGCTGGGACTGTTTAGCTTGGAGAAGAGGAGGTTGGGAGGATCTTGTTAATGCTTACAAATATCTAAGAGGTAGTTGTTAGGAAGATGAGGCCAGACTCTGTGGTTGCCTTAAGCTTCAGCATAGGAAGTTCCATCTAAACATGAGAAGGAACTTCTTTACTTTGAGGGTGTCAGAGCACTGGAGTGGGCTGCCCGGAGGCATAGTAGGGTCTCCATCTCTGGAGGCCTTCAAGACCTGCCTAGACACGTTCCTATGTGATCTGCTATAGGTGATCCTGCTTCGATAGGTGGGTTGGACTCAATTGTCTTCAGAGGTCTCTTCCAACCCTTAACATTCAGTGATTCTGTGATAGGCAAACTCTCAAACTCTTGTTCTTCCTTTGTCATGAAAACTGATTTCACAGATTCAAATTTTGATTACTGGATTTTTCAGACCCAAGTAGTCTTCTGAGCTGTGTGATTTCCTGCAGGAAGTTTGGACACAAACAGGGTTCAGAGAGAAAGAGTGAAGTTCTCTGGACCTAACTTTAATAGTCTTGCCAGTGGAACTGGTGCACAGAACTTTAAGTACTGATGCCTATATCTTACCCCACAGCTTGAAAGGGAAAATGTTCATTTGGTTTTGTGAACAGTAGACATTGTTCTACATAAGATCTGACTGCAGCAAATGTTGAAGTGACTGATTGTATGTAGTCCAACACTTGAGACAAGGAAGTTGCAAGCGTTCAGCTTACTTTGCTTTCACTGGAGCTGGACACTTATGTGTTGGTGGTCTTTAAAAGCTCTTTACATTTGTTGATGTTTTCCTTGGCTAATAACTCCAAAATTCAGAATATCTCTAAATGCCAGTTGTAACCCAAGTTCAAGTTGTTAAGCTTTTGCTTTCTCATGGAGCTATTGCGTGCTTCACTGTTGGTTGAGCCTCCTTCTTAATGGTTTATTTTTCTATTCCTCAAATCATTCTCTAGGTTATCAAACAAACTCTCCCTCTGAGTTGTTCTAGGTCTGTCTATGTGGATTAATTTTCTAGATGGTGAATGATGATGACTGTAATGGTGGCTATGACTAGATGCTATGAAATGGGTGTTACTCCTACTTTTCAGGTTAAAAAAAAGTGCATTAGCTCATTAATGGCCACTTTGTCTTGATTCGTATTTATCTCTTAAAGTTTGCTCCACAGGTAATATAACATCCGAGTTGGGAGGTGACCTTTCACGGTGCAGCGCAATAGCTTCTTTAGTTCTTTAGCACCCTTTATGTAGAGATGGTCATGCTCAGTGGATAAGAAAATGTGGTGGAGGGTAGTGGTTCATGTTTGAGCAGAAGTCAAACATGTGGAAGTTGCTGTCTACAACTACCTGAAGGGAGGTTGTAGCCAGGTGGGGGTTGGTCTCTTCTCCCAGGCAACCAGCAACAGAACAAGGGGACACAAGTTGTGCTGGGGGAGGTATAGGCTGGATGTTAGGAGGAAGTTCTTCCCAGAGAGAGTGATTTGCCATTGGAATGGGCTGCCCAGGGAGGTGGTGGAGTCACCGTCCCTGGAGGTGTTTAAGAAGAGCCTGGATGAGTCAGTGCCATGGTCTAGTTGATTGGATAGGGCTGAGTGCCAGGTTGGACTGGATGATCTTGGAGGTCTCTTCCAACCTGGTTGATTCTATGAAAAGCAAAGATGTGAAAATCAAGAATATAAAAATGTTCAACAAGCAACTGTGGATGGAGGGAAAATATGAAAGAAATAAAAGAATAATGAAAAAAGTAGTTCTAGTAGGAAGCTGTAATAAATGATTTTAGTGCACTGTTTGAAGAAAGGTGACAGTGGGCAGGGTCTCAATGGACACTGCTAGAGAAAGTAACAAACCTTGTTTATGCTGAATTGCAAGCTGCAAGTGCTAACATCAGTAGTTCACTGAAGACACTTAAACAAGACACAGTATCTTTAATGTGTTGCTTGGAACATGACTGCATTCTTTGATTTTTTCGATATGACATTAAAATAAGGATATTTTAGTAGCACAGACTTAATCTAGTTGATTAATTTAGTGGACTCCCAGATCACTTTTGCCTGTTTTTCCTTTTGGGTTAGACTTTGTTATATTTCAACAAAACTTAGTGTAAAAATAAGTAATACATCTGTTTATCTCAAAATCCTTAAAAGATTCACAGTGTTCCCATATCTTTTCCATTGGAAGGGAAAGGAGAGAAAAGGAATTCATGGAGAGTGCCTCAGTAATGTGGGATAGAACTGGGTGTGTAACTCATACCTTATATGCTTTCCGGTGATCATTTTCCCCCTAAAAGTCAGAGCTAAAATCAATGACATATTAATAGATAGTGGGTGGGACTGAGAAAATGCAATCATCTTGCAGCTAGTGAAATATTTGCTTGAAATTGGTAAACATGAGGGAAAGAGGTTCAGAGATATTAGAGATATTTAAATAATCATAATAAAGAACTTGGAAATTTTGTGTACATGGTTAACGAGAAATAATTGGTATTTGGAGAAACATGATTAGGAGAACTTCTGTAAAGAGTAACTTTTACCTGCTTTCGTACTGTACTCACTGTAGTGTGGGAAAGCCATTCAGGATAAACTCATTTTAAATAGGTCTGGCAAAGATAAATCATCGTAATCTATGGTCAAATTAACATTTCTAGATGAGCAAGCCTCTTTCTTTCACTACTTTCATTGGGGATTATCAGCTTTCTCTTCGCTATAAGGCATCTGTGTTGAGGATGTTGACTGGCATCTCTTGATGGCTTCATATAGTGTGGTAGTTGCCTCTTCTCCATAAACAAGCTCCACAAGTCTGAATTTTAACTCTTAACATGCTTTTTGAGAAGTGGCAGGGTGAGTCTGAGAAGATTTTACCTGAGGTATGCCAAACAGACTTATTTCTCTTCTTGTTGTAGTAAAAAGAGTTAACTTCATTGCTGCAACTTGATCAATGTATTACATTTGTATGCTTATAGCAGGCTTTAGTTGTATTACATCATGAAAAATGCACAGTGGTAACTGAATGACACTTAGAGAAGCATTACTCATCACCAACTGTCACCTGTCCTCTTGCTACAAGGAAAGTCCAAGTTACCAGTTGCCAAGGGTAGGATTTAAAGGCTGTGAGCTACTATACTAAAATATGCCATAAAAATTTCTGCCTTTCACCTGGATCCTTATTTTTGAAGCATTTTGGCAGCTTGATGAAGTTTTTAATTTATATGTGTGTCAATTTATCCATTTATCTTTATGTAAAAATAGAAACCTTTGTGCATAAAACCCCGCCTGGAGAGCACAGTGGTGTTTCTTACTGGATACGTTTCCTAATTGTGCACGAGTGAATCATTTAATCTGCCCTTATATACAGAAAGCAGGGAGAGAAGGCTGGTTCTTTCCTTGTTTTTTAAGTGAGTCTGTCTGAAATTGGTTGTGAGGCTTACATGAAAGATATTCCTCAAGAGAATGTTACTCCTGTAGGGATTTTTTTAGTCCACCGAGAGAGACTCGTTGTGGCACAGGACCAAGATGTAGGCCAAGTGGAAATACAGCAAAGTGATTTAATAGAAAAGGTAATTCCTATTCAAACTGGATGGTCCCTTATTCATTTCCTCGGATTATCATCAAATTTATGTCACCAGCAAAGGAGCTTTATTGAGTTTCACAGATATATTCCTTTTGCTTTCATTGTCATTAGTTGGCACACTGACATTTTCATATGTGTCTCAGCTAATGCCTCAAAATTACTCCATCTACAAATGTAACAATTGAACAGATAATTTTAATAAGATTCAGCTTGACTTCAGACTGCACTCCTTCCTTTCTTTATAGAATGCAAATTGTAACCTGTTTTTAAAGCCGTGCAATGCAGTGAACTTTAATGGGATTTGACAACATCATATTAAGCACAACAACTACGCATAATGTACCGAAAAATTGGACGTGAAATTGGAAACATAGCTGAGAACAAAGTAAATTTACATGGTTTGGTAGTTTGAATGTCTGATATCATATTCTCTCATGCAAGCTCCATAAAAAGCAAGGGATTTAACAATGGATATCAGCGGAAAGTGCTTTTAAAGTTAAAGCTGATGGATGGCTTGTCAAAAAAAATAATTGCATTGGTTGGAAAGTCGGGATGCGTGCTGAGGGGGAGAGAACAGGATATACAGAGAGGATGATGGGAAGTGACAGTGGTCTGTCAAGAAGCAGTGGCTGCCCAGAGAAGTGTGAAGCCAGAGCTATAAGGTGGCAGAGTAGAACAGGCTGTCAGAGCGGGAAAGTGGCTTTAATACCCTGAAAAGCAAAGGAATCCGCCTGTCAGCCTTGCTCAGCCGTGCTGAAAGAGGAAAAGAACATGGCATAAAGTTAGAGACATTAAACGGGAAAAAAGAGAGGCCAACGAAAGCCAATGAGGAGGGGTGGTGAGCTGTTATGGTTTTAAATAGACAAATGACACATTTCTAGGTGCAGCAAGAAAGCAAACTGTCTAAGAAATTTAGAACTGATTAGAGGCTTTTTTGAAAGAGAAACACAAGATGATCAGCATCTACTTCTGGCATTTTTAAATCTACCACATGCCCCTGTGACCTTCCCTTCATTTCCTCCTTGTGTAACTGTACTGGCCCATCACTGCTATGGGAGGCAGAAACGGCTTTGTCATGGAAGCGACTTTGTCCCTGTAAGCATCGGCAGAACCTGCTGTTGGAACCCAAATGTAATTGTCTCTTTTCAGCAATTGGTGAAGTATTAGCTTATAAATTGAATTGCCAACCTAACCGAACAATTTGTCCTTAAATTTTTGTAAATGTGGACATTCATTCAGCTCTACACCATTGTGCTTTCTGCCTGGTACTACCGCACTGCCCCACGAATGGCAGCACCTATCAATTTTAAACGTTTGCCACAAATGCTGGGAAATTTATTTCTATCTTGAAGAAAAAATCCTGAGTAACTGTCAGTACAGGGTTTTTAAATAAAATCAGTGTTTTTCAGATATAGTTCCCTGTGACCGTGTTACAAATATATTTTAAGGAGCAGTGTAGTAAGAAAAAAGAAAGGAAAATATAAAAGAAAAAAAAAACTGTATATGCTTGGTATAGGATAGCATACTAAAAGATGCTGTGCTACATAGCTGCTGTATAAGGCATTAGAGATACTGTACTTTTTAAGTGTGTTACCTTGCTTTTTCAGGAGAGCTAGCATCCAATAGGAAAAATGCAAATAAAAAGCAAGATGCAGCTTGTGCATAGACATGCAGAAAATACACCCTGCGTGTTAAAAAAGTTCTCAAATGCAACTAAACCTTGAAAAGTACTAAGTGAAATTAAACCTGCAAAGAAATGCTATTAGGTAGATTTCAACACTTTTCAGGATTCGCCTCAGCTTATAATTGTGCTAGAAGTTATTAAATGCAATCAGGTGTCTGGGAGTTGCTTCACAGAACTTGTTCTGAATACTAAGGCTGTGTTTGAGATAAAATGCAAGTTAGCATTTCTCGTGTGCAACAGAAAAGGAAACAAAGGTCACAGGTTTTGATCAGAAACAGTCCCAGATTTTGGCTTCCATCTCGGTTGCAGTGACAAGCTAATTCAAATAAGGACTCATTAATGCTTTCATGTTTTATTTCTGCTCAGTGTGTTGAATGGGAGAATTAACTTTCTGTCTACAAATACATATTACCTGATTATGTGCTAGTTTGAGCCAAGCTAGAATGTTTTGGTGAGTAGAATTAGATCACAGGCTGTGAGAAGGAAACAATGGTGATGTCTACTTCACTCATAGGCTTGCTGAGATGTAGAAGAGTAAGAACACAAACATAGATAACAGAGTCGCTTTCTGTCTGGGCCTGCATGAACTTCTCTCTAACCTAATCTGCCATCTGTGTGACTAATCCATCTGCTTCCTAATCCCCCTGGCTGACCCTCCAAACTACCTTGAGCGTAACGCAAAGTCTAGCGAAAGGTAGAGGGGTGAGAGGAAGGTGGAAGGGGGGTTGAGAGCCCCTCCTGGGGACTCAGGTTTCTGGGATGGGTGCTGTGTTTCTGTATTACCTTTTAACTTGTATATTTCTGTATATATTGTAAACACCTGCTGGTATATTGTGCTAAGCTGTAAATACAAAGCTTCACTCAATTTCAAGTGCTGCAGAGTCTAGTCTGGGTGATTTTTTTCCAAAGTGTGGGGGGGTCAGGTAACATCCAAACCATCACAGATTAATATAAAACAGTTATGCCATGATTATAATGACTAAAATATCCATATAATTGGTTTCTGTGATAGCATATGTACATCTGTTGGTCCAAATATCATGTGCCCAAGAATGTGTTACACCTTGAAGTAGAAGGCCCACAGTTAAAATATAGTAAGCATTACGTTACTAATCCTTTGTTTAAATTACAGCAGAAAATTAAGAATCTATTAGTTCAAAGGAAAAACCTAGAGTGTTGCTTAGATGTTCTGAACGTTTTTTAGTCTATTGAAAGACAGCATTGTTTGCATTTAAAAATCAACCTGTTCATTACTAGCTTTGAGAACTGTAGTAAACCTGTATGCCTTGGTGTTCTATGATGGCCCCAGCTCTTAAGGATTCTTAGTACTGGACTTAACAACTATTTTGGGGTTTTATGGGTGCAGTTTCAAATTACATAATGAAAAAAATTCTTCCTTATCATATTAGCATCTAGTGTAAAGTTGCAAAACTCAACGAATGAGAAAATTACAGCAGTTTATGTCAAGATATTTTGCAAGCTTCTAAACGAGAGGCAGTCTTAGAGATTATCCAGGCAATTTTCCTATGGTGTCTGTTGCTGGTGAATATGAATGCATTATATATGTAGTATAGGCAAAAGCATGAATGATAAAGCTCTGTCTACTTGGACAAAATGAACAAAACAAAAACAAGCCCAAAACATTCCTACAATGTTTAAACAGCAGCATGTGCCTGCCAAATAAGATCCTTTCTTTCTCCTTTTCTTTAGTCACTGAAAGTGCTGAGTAGAAATGAATGAATGCAATAAAATGTGCTATATTTACTAGGCACAAAGTGGTGATGTTACAGTTAGAACTTCAACCTTTGCTTGTTTTTTACGTTCAAAAAATCTGTGCTGTTGCTTGCAATATAGTGTTTTGTGTGCTAATAGCTCTTTTGGTTTGCAAATAACACCTCTTTGTATCACTTTGTGGTTCCAGAGGGGTCACTGGTTTCATACTTTAGGAAGATTGCTGCTGTTACCTGTAAATCTATTGCTTGGACAGGAATGGGATTACATGATATGATTTAAACAGTATCAACTGTATTTCTTCTCACGAGGAAATGACCCCTTACCTTATATAGCTTAAATAAATAAATATTCTATGACATACACCAGCAAAGCTTTTGCCTTTGTTACCTCAGGAGTGTCTGAATAAAATGTCTTATTAAGCAAGATATGAGGGCAATGATGGGAAGAATAAATAAAATTACTTGACATTTCAAGCTCAGAGCACCATTTGTAGTGCTAGTAATTATTTGTTTAGTAAAATCAGTTTAATGAAAAATATAGTTGTTGGTATTCAGATGACTGTATTTTGGCAGCTTGGCTATTGCATCATCACACAATTTTGGAAGCCAATACAGTAAAGTTTTGAAGTACAGCAGGAATTGCCGAAATAACCTTCGCTTCTCTGCAGCAAGGTTGCACAGAACAATCTGTTAAGCCTTAAAGAAGGGGGAGCCAATACTGGATTATCTTTTGTGTTGTTGTAGCCCAAACTCAAAAGGAGATTGGGTTTATCTCATAGCACTGGTGGTATGTGGAGTTCTTGTATTATTAACCAGCATATCCTAATGTATTCAGTCATAGAATCAACCAGGTTGGAGGAGACCTTCAAGCTCATCCAGTCCAACCTATCACCCAGTCCTGTCCAATCAGCTAGACCATGGCACTAAGTGCCTTATCCAGGCTTTTCCTGAATACCTCCAGGGACGGCGACTCCGCCACTTCCCTGGGCATCCTGTTCTGATTGCAAATTCCTATCGTCATTCTTATGTGTTCAGCTTAAAGGCTTGAATGAAGAAATTGATGGTTAAATCAAACTCTGAGAAACAATGATGTATATAATCTTTATAGAAATGTTGCATACTTGGGTAATCTTGTGGGAGAATATTGTTTATTTCTAGGCAAAATGATTTCTTCCATATAAATTCCATTGATGAACTAAAACACCTTGGAACAAGTGACTCAGCCTTGAAGGAATCAGTTTTCTGGTGTTGAGAATACCGTGAGCTTCCATTTCACTATGCTTTACTGCTTATCTGTCCATCCAGGATCCTCACATGACGTTCATCAAGAAGTATTTTGGAATATTTGAATTTGGGAATATTTTGGAATATTTGAATATGAGGTCTGCAGTTATTTACACATAGGAAGTGGAAGATCAAGCTTTCTCTTTGAATGACTCCAGGTCAAAATTAAAATCTGTGGCACAACAAGAAATCTAAATCACACATCTCAAAGACCACAGCTCTCTTTTCTCACTTACAAAGTTTATATATATTTTACTTTCTTTTGCTGCACCAAATATATCATGTTCAGGCATATGTGTGTGTCCCAGTATTGTGGAAGTTGGTTAAGTGCATCAATCTGCAGAGAAAATGTGCAGAAAAACAGTAGCATGTGACATTGCAGCAAAAGATGTGTTGACTTGGGTGTGTATCTTTTATGGCTTTGGTAGGCAGCCAGATGCTATAAAGAAAAGCCCCACTTAGAATGATCTCAAAGGCAATAGGATGTTGAAGTTTTTTCCAGCAGACCTGTATTTAGTAAGATATTAGAATAGTTGCTGCAAATGTAGATTTTCAAATATTAGAATCAAAGGATGGAAGAAGATGGATGTAATCTGTGTATTTCTAGCTGGGGTAAAAGGATCAGGTTAACAGATTCATTGAATGTTAATGAAAAGAAGTCTGTACAATGCTTGGACCTGTATCAGTTGTACTTGCAGTCTAGGTTTCTCCAGCCTGTAAGTGTTCCTCTTAGTAATTACTCCTCCTTAGGATTTTAGGCAAACTTACACATGTGAGCAAGTGTAAAGCATTCTGCCACATCGAGAAAAATTAGTAGTAGTAGGTGCTTGCATCTTTCCATTTTACTTTCTGGAAGAAGTCACCTTGGTATGATGTGCAGCACACTGTTTTCCCATTCATGTAATTTAATAGGAAAGGACTAGGCTTGCACATGATACAGGACACTGCTTTTATAATTGAAGCCATTTGGGATCTTGATTTCTGGCCCAGTTTAATGTAGTGAGGAGTACCTCTTAGAAATTTGGTAGAGAGCTTTCTTCTTTTGTCATGCCTCTCAAAATCTGAGGGTGAGCACGCCTGATGGCTCGATATTAGATACTGACTGATCTCTAACCTCAGACAAGAAGCAACAGTAAGCTATTTTTGTGGAAAAGATAGTTGTGACTACTTGGTTTTGTGGGTAGCTATAATAAACTTTAGGCATTTTTACCTAATATCCAACAGTGCTAAAAGCACCTTAACAATGTTGCTTGTAGGCCTGTTTGAAATACGAGTAGTGGGAACTGGAAGTCTGTGAATTTGTTCAACCAAACGTGACTGTAGCTGCATAAATAACAGATACTAACTTCCTTTTCTTTATTGAACAAGTCATGTTCTGAAGGCTTCTGTAAGTCGCTGTGAACCAATATTCTGCCTAGAAATGGGTTTTGTTGTAATATAACCTTATACGACTTAAACCTCGTCAAAAAGCTCGTGCAATCCATTACTATTTCTCTTCTGTTAGTGGTTCTGTGGGGTTTTTTTGTTTGCTTTTTTTTTAAAGTAGTAGTGATTTTTAGAAAAGAAATTGAGAGACCCTTTGTGACAGAACTGAATTGGTTAGGTTAGATTATTCTCTCATGTCTAGTTTCTTTTAATATGGCAGAATATTTTCTTGGAATTCTCCTCCCCCTTTCTCTGTGGGTATAGGGTGGGTTTTTTCCTTCTGAATTTGGTGTTTCCTTCCAGTGAGAACCCTAAAGATACAGGCGCATTGAAAAATATAAAACTGGTCAAGATGGATGGCAAAACTCACCATGCATAAATAAAGTACCCCCTTCTCTCTCTCCTTCTCCCCCCTCCCAAAATGAACAATGATTGTGTGGTTGAAGACCTGGCTGAATAAGTGTGTCAGGTACTGATTGGAAGAATGATAAATGGAGTGACCTAACAAAGGATTGACTTCTCCAAAAGACAGGCCTTTTTTAATGGATGGAAAGGGAGGAAGCCTCATTTAGAAGGGAAAGGCTGTTGGCAGTGCAGATATGACAAAGGGGAAGTCGACAACCATTGATTTACGTTCGGGAATGACAGTTGAAAAATTCAACAATAATCATGACAAATGAGAAGCGATGCAGTCAGAGGAAAAAATGCCAATACATTAAGCCCGAGAAGAAATGCCAAGGTCACAAGGAAAGGTTCCCAAACTTCTGCTTTTGACAACCTTAATGGAAATATTGGAAAAGATGGGGTGCAGGTTAAAAGGTATGGTTTGGAAAGAGGAATTGTAGGTGATGCTAATTAGAGTTTGTTCTTTTCAAGGAAACTGTGCGTGTTGCCTACAGTAGTGTTGAAGCAAACTGACCATTAACAGACTGTTACCCTCCAGAATATTTTCTTTTTGTCTTGAGGAACTGCTGAAAGAAATTAATAGCAACAAGCAAACAATCATATTCACTTTAACATATAATTTTGTTGCTCCTTGAATAAAGTAGATATGTAGATTTTATTTGTTTTTCTCCTTTTTGCCCTTGTCTCATGCATACTACATCACTTATTTAAAAACAAAAATAAAAAATTAAGTATGTTAGTAAATAAGATTATAAAATATTTAAGTGCACTGTTAGGTCAGGTCTGAATAAAAAGATCTGGCAGCTGAGAACTATCTAATGGATGTAAATCAAAATACAGTGTCATAATCCTACAGGAAAAAGGGTTTTAAAATAAACAGTGCCCTGTTTTTTGGTTTTCAGCTTATCAATGTGGTTATTGGCATGGGCAGACCATGTGTATAAAACAGTTTCCTCCTAGTGCATTGGGTTTACATTACAGTAATATATAGAACTGCAATATGCAGAGAGTCACTAGTGTAATGAAATTATTAGGTCTCTGTTTACTTGGAAACCTGAAAGATTAGTGCTGGTGAGAGAAACTTGCCTACCCAGTGTATTTTATGGAGATGAGTAGAAGAGCGTTCCTGTCTTACTTTTTGTGGTGTTAACTGGCAGAAATTGCTTTCAGATACGTCTTAATTTGCAAATATTCCCTGATATTGATGGGAAAAAAAAGAAAATACAAACAAATGAACAACGCCCTTGCCCCCCAAAAAACAAAAACCACAAACAAAAAAATCTGCCTGACAAAGCTGCCTTTGGATAGGTCTAAAAAAAAAAAAAAAATGTTTCTTATTTAGGAGGAATGATCAGTTTTATAATAGCTTGTTATTTTAGTACATCTTTCATACTAAACTAATTTCAGACTTCTGAGTGGTAAAGGGTTAAGCCCTCAAACACAAGTGATAATTTAACATGCATTGATGATTTTAACCTTGCGTATACTGAAGAAGATTATACAGTTTAAAAAAACCCTGAAATGTAATCTGGGCAAATAATACCTAATCTTGAGGGGGGGGGAGGTGGTGGGGGAAAGATGCAGGCACACACAGATAAAAACTCAGAAATGTTATAAACTGCTAGGACCTGTTATTTGGGATAAACCTGGATCTATAATGGGTTTGTACTGGTCCACTTCTACCTGGGGCTGCAAAGTGGAATATAAGGAAACTAGCCTCTTTAGATTAAACATTTTCTAATCAGCTTTATCACTCAGATCTGAATTTATCTTATTTGAGGAAAATGCCAATATATTAGCAAGCATATATGATACACAAGGTGACCCTACCAACTTAATGACATAATACATTATCCTTAATGAAGTCAATATCTTGTCTTTTAGCTGTCTGTCTATTGGGGCGATTAATTGCAGTGTCATTAAAGTTAGCTCTCTTTTCATTTGAGCTTGACAAGTCGCATAAAACTAATGTTCTTAGTTATCAGCCACTGGAATAGGATGGAGGATGGAGGAAATTGTAGGACAAATAAGGGGGTACTGCAACAGCTAACTGGAAGGAATTTTTCCAATGACTGTTTTCCAAGCCTTCTCTTGCCAACTATGCACTAATAGTTCAAATATCTGAAACAGAATTATCTGGACTGGGGGTTTGCTTCTGTGTGTAGAGCTTGAAGTAGAACATAATGAACAGCAAACTATTGGAGGCCACCGTGTTATTAAGATATCGGGACTGAAAAATTTGCAGAAATAGCCCCATGAGTAAAGTTAAATGTGATTACCTACCCTAAGTTAGTGCAATAAACAATATAAAAATATATATTTTTCTCTTACTGTAGAGGTTTTCATTTATCAGACTGCAGAGTAAATATAAAGCAATTTAGGAAATGAGTTGATATGAAATAATAGCTCTGCATCTTTGATAAAACAAGTTTCAGTCACTAGTGGTAGCAACGCAGCTCTGGTGCCCGGTGCTAATTGTAGCGCAAAAGCATCACTCCCTGCCTTCCCCCTACCTCTGAAACTACAAGACAGGATGGCTGTAATTTACAGTGTGTTATCTTTGTCTATAGCGGCAAGATGATATGAAGTAAATCAAGGTACGAGTAATGAAAGACTGAAAATTTATTCCTTGGAGCACACTTTAAAGTGTAGTATCTGTTATAGTGGCACTGCCTGAAGACCCTGAAATGAGACTTGGATGAAGGGCAATAAAGAAGCATAGAGGCTCATGTTAATGTTGTTTGTCTGAGGTTAGTAATTGGGTTCCACTGATGAGTTGTGTGAAGACAAAGTGAGAATCCTAGCAAGTATTGTAAATCTTACATTGTTGGAACAAGAAGCAATCCTAACAAATATTGATCCTTCCTGTGCCCAGAGGCGAGGAAGAAAGCAGCATGCTGCTGAGCCAGTGTTGTTTCAATAGCACCAATTACCTTAGTGAGGCTAGTGCTCTGCATGAAATCCCACCAGGCTCACAAATTGTGAATTATCAATGATTAGGCTTTTTAGATATAACCCCTAAAATCATGCCAGGTTAGCTTTCTGTATCAATTCTCCTTTCAAACCCCAAAATGTATCTCTCAAACGCCTTTATTTTCAGCTTTTCAACTGCTCTGGATATGTTTCAAGTTGCATGCACTTAATCCTTCCCCTGTTTACCTTTTTCTCCCCCCTTTCTGCCCTCTTGCCCCCTCCCACCATAAAAAAAGGAAGAAAAAAAAAAAGGCAAAGCATACATTGAAACAGTTTTAAAGACTTATTGTAATAAAGCCTCATTCTGCATCTGAAACATCAGTATACTTTTGACTTTAAATTCAGATTTATTCTAGAGAAAACTCTCAATCATTATTAAGTAATTTTCAAAATTACAGTGTACTAAAAAATTATGTTTGACTCTCAAATCATATGTAGCTTAATGCCTGTGCTTTCCATGCTTACTTTCTGATTTATTCAATTTATCTGTTGATACAGAGCGAGGCTGCTAGAGCGCTGTAAGAAGGGTGTGAAAGGGAGGGTGCCAGTAGTAGTCTGGGGGTTCAGGCCGGTCCTGCTGCATTGTGACAAGTCTCTGTCCCGATGAGGCACGTGCATGATGAGGGCAAAGAAAGGGGGGTCAGGGGCCAGTAGCAAACACAGGAAGAGATTCTTGCCTGCCATCTTCTCATCCTCTGTTCTATCTTCTGTGGTATCTGTGGTTATTGACTTGAAGGCCAGTAGAAGCTTGATAGAAGTGTATGGAGAATCTCTTCTACATTGCGTGGAAAGGGAGGAATAGTGAGGTAGAGTAGTGCATTAACATATGTAATTGCTGTTGCTTTGTTGCTGGATGATAGTCGTTGACCTTGTGGTTAGAGACTACTTTAACCTAATTTTTTTTGTTTAATACCCTGCAGTGTGACTGAGCTTATGACAGGAGCTCTCTTCAGTAATGGCCTGTACCTTTTCTATCCAGCAGAGTGGGCTTTTTCAGCATTCTTACCGATTTCACTGCTATCTGCTTTCACATTATCTTTTCTATTGCTTTGGGTTTTGAGTTCTTATGTGCTTGCTGTATTGACAGACTGACAGACTCCCAACCAAATCAATTCCAGAGATCAACAGGGCAAACACTTGTGCCCAGTCCCCTAAGCTGTGCTAGCTGAAGGGACATGAAGGAAGAGTTCACAATTCAGATTTTTTTTTAATTCCCTTTGTAGATACCCTTAACCCCTGCCTCTGCTATAATATACTTTTAATTGTTGATGTTTAGACAGACACAGTCTGTGCTCCTCCAAGCCCAGAACAGTAGCAACAATTCCCTCAATGACTTCAATTTTGTGTTTAATTCTAAAGCACACAAATAGCTGTGATGACATACAGTCACTCAGTGTTTTGTAACTTTTTTTCTCTCAGTCTGCTTTTTGATTTTCACGACAGAATATGTGTTTCACCATATTCCATTTTATTGGGGTTTATGAGCCTTTCTTGATTTAGAACTTTCCATGTTTACTTGCCGTGGCTATTAACCCACTCCCACCCATTGTGCAACAACCACAAATAATGTTTGTGAGAATTTAATCCAAGGTGCTGTGCAAACTCTTTAATTAACATAATACATAACTAGTTATTTTTCCCATGTTGAATTTACTGGGGTAAATGTGGAGTACTGTTCTCCCACTCTACCTTCAGTTTAGTTTTCTTTGTCACTTGTAAATGAGGGATTCTGATAATCTTTGCAAATCCAGATGACTCTCAGCCTGACACTGTACAGTACTGTTTCTTCAGTTTGCACTGCCACCACAGGACACAATGAGTAGGTGGCATATTCTTAGTGTTTAGATGTTGAGACACCTAGACTTTGTTTCTTGCAGCTTTCTGCTGTTTCAGGACTTGGTTCTGTGATCTAAGTCCCAAACTTAGTAAGCTTTAAGGATGAGATTTACCTCTTTTAACTTGTGAGTTGTTTGGACAGGCATCAGTTCTGGGACAGAAATGGATAGATGTTTTGATTGATCTTGGTGACTTGTTCTGCCCATTTTACAGTACTCTTTTCTTAACACTTAAAATATAGAGACTAAGGAATTGGTAAGTAATTTGGTGCTTCACAGTGCTCTGGGAAGTTTTAAACATCCACCCTGTAGTGACTTTGACTACTGAATAGGCTCAATCTATCTAGAAGTCCAGAAGTCTGAGTAATGCAAAGAAACATAAACTGGCCACCAAAGTTCTCTCTTTGTGCTGACTCCAGTATTCCTTTTAAATCCTATGCAGTACTGGAAAATGAATGTTGTTTCCCTTGATGCAAGTATGCTGTGACTTAAGTTTTCCATCCTGTTGCTTACAAGGCCAAACCTTCTAAGGAAAGGCAGAGAGAGGAATCAGTCTTGCCTGCTTCCCATCATCTAGCTGGTTGCTTTGCTGAAAGAAAAGCTGTGGCAAGCTACTTAGTGTGTTTAGCTGTGCTATTCATTTGTGTCCTTGGCCTCTGCTACCTGTTTGAGGGCAAGGCCAGAGATCCATTGCCTTTGTGAGTTGGTTCCTATACTCTATCCAGAGACTGCTGTCGAGGCTGACATGGACAAGGCTATTTAGTAAATGCCTATGGAAAAGTTATTTAATGCACTCTAGTAAATTTTTTATCATGCTTTTGAAAACAGCTCTCACATTATTCAACAACACAACAATGTATATTTTTTGCATGTACTACTTCTGCTTATGTGAGAGGAAGAGCTGAGAAGTAGGGAGATGAGAACACAAAATGTTAATGTAAAATAACCTGCAAAAAGTGTTGTGAACAATTCACAGGTTTGCAATGACTTTTAAGCTAATCACTTCATTATTTGAAAAGAATGATCCATATTAAAGGTGTTTATTATTTTTCTCTGTTTTAGTAATGAGATCTCTCTTGAAAGCAGAACTTTATTCCAGTTTCAAGCAAATAATGATATCACTGCACTGAAACGGTTCTTCTGAACTAGTAGTTGTATGTATTTGAATCCTTCAGATTTGTGAATTTTCCACAATGCAATCAAAGGATTGACCTATCTTCCCCTCTTTGTGTGTGCAAAGTCTGTATTTATTTGCCACAAGCATTTTGAACTTGCAGATTAGGAACATACCCTACAATCCTCATATTTATTGCACAGATGGAACAGTATTTTTCTACTTTTACAACACAAGTAGTGAGTATTCATTTTTTTTTTTTTGTGCCACCTAGTCCCAGATGCCCATCATAAGAGTGGAACTGTTAATCGTACACCGATCTCTTTTCATAAGACTCAACAAGAAACTAGGGACCACTAAAAGCATGCTCCCTTTCATTACAGAGAAAATTATTACCATATATTTTTGTAATAACCAATAACATTTCAAATTACTCACATTTATAGCTTGTAATCAAGTTTATGTTTAACCTCTAATCCCCATGAAGTAGGTAATGACTGGTTTGTTAGTTAACCACTCATGGGAAGTTAGGGGCAGTTAACAATCTACCAAACCAGTCATTAACTACTGTAGTGACTTATTTCTTGGGTGTTACTGGCATTATAAATTTCCTTCAGTGGTTTGTAATAGAAATACTAATTTGTAAAGGGGGGGGAAGCACATTTTTAGTTACTATGCTGTGACAGGCTGAAAAATTTAGTAGTTTATTTCCTTCTGTCTCTTGCCTCCACCCCGCTCCATGCACTAATCAGTGCATGGAAGTGGGAAACTCTTGGTTGTAGTCTTAGACTATGAATATGAGTCCTCTCAGAATAAGCATAGTGGCAAGTATGCTAATAGGATTAGTTTAGACAAATGTGGACAGCTAGGGTTTGAAGTGCTCTTGGATGAGATTTCCTGCTGGTAGGTAAATATGTCCTCCCTTGATAGCACTCGGAGCCTGTAGCAACAGTGTCATGGCACTGGTATATTGTGATATAAATGAAGATGATTCAACATGACATATGCTTTAATTATGTGTTTCATGTAAATACTTTTTATTCCATATAATAAAAGATGCTAATTAAAAAGCAGTGTTTCACAAGCATCATTTTGATGCAGAATGAAGAAGAGCAGCCTGTTTGTTTAGGTAATTTAAGTATCACACAGAGGTTAAAAGTAGAGTCAAGCTAAGGCTTATCACTTGCCCAGGTTGGCTTTTCCTTTGGTCTGAATCTTTAATAATGAATTAGCTATCTGTTAGATACCTAATTTATCCAGATGAATAGCTTCCAGCTTTTCTGTTCCTAAAATTGTGCAGTAGTACAGGTTCATGCAAGCATCAGAGCTTACTTATACTAATCAGTTTAAATCATTACCAGCTTTCAATAAATTCCTGGTACCTGATCTTACATTTGCTTCATGTTCTAATTAATCCGAAAGCCATATGAAGCTTAATTAAGAGGATCTCTCTTGGAGCCTGGGCTTTAGAAGATATTTGGTACAGTTTTTTTTATCCCCTGAGATCTAAAATTATAGAAAAACAGACTTGGAGTTTTGGGAGATTTTATGCTGTTATATCCTTATTTGGTGTATTCTGCATTTTAGAGTAAAGAGTAGATTTTTCCCCTTGTGAAAGAGATCAGAAAGGAAAAAGTAGTGGATGCCTTTCCTCAGGCTATGCCATTCAGGACTTTGGTTTCAATATGGAAACCTTTGAATTATTTTTAAGCTGTCTGCAGGACTCTTGTCGAATGTCCATCTTTCAAAGAGACGAAAATCCCCAACTTACTGAAAATGCTCTTTTACATCTCTATTTGTTGCACTGTTTCTCACTTAACTCCTGGTCTTGGCTTTGTTTGCTCTGTTGTTCTGTTTTGTGTAAAATCCGCCAAATTAAAAAAGAAGAAGAAAAAAGGATAGGAATCCAGAAGTACTCTTTTAAACTTTCTGCTTTAATGTGCTCTCTTCTGTGTGCGAGTCATAAACCTGTGGTAAATAGAACCTGGAATCTGAAATACAATTAACAGTTTTCACAGTGTTCTGTGGGGGTGGTGGTACGTAGTTTAAAGTCTCTTAGGGAAACCTTTGTTTTACTGAAATGCAGCCTTACAAGAGTAAAACTTCCTGCTGCCTTGAAGCCCAAACAGGCTGTGTATGTCTAGCAGCCCCTACTGAGAGTCAGTGCCCTTGGGAGCCGTGTCTGTATAGTCCATACAGTTCCTCAAGCTGCGAGAAGCTTCTTAGATGGTTGCAATATGGATGATAAATTATGTCTGCTACAGCTCTACGTTCCACGTGGAGTGGACATCTCCCTGATAGGTACTGGTTTGAATCTGCTTATTTCACGTAGGTCATCGAACAGCTGTCAAACAGTAACAGCTTTAGGTCACAGCAAGCTTGGCCCACATTTGAACCAGTGACCTAGAGGTGAAAGGCATTTTCCGGTACTATCAATCCCCTCAGACATCAAGTCTTCTCATAGGTTTCCCACTGGAACTTCCACCAGATTAATCACTGGAACTTCCACCAGATTAATTGTGTCTGTGATTTCATTTAATATGGCACCAGATCTTGTAAGGAGAATATCTCTCTGTCTTGTCAAAGAAAGTTCTTTCGTTTGTATTTAACAATGTATAGCACCAGCTTACAAAGCATAACGATTTCATAGCTTGGGTATTACATGGGTTAAAGAGAGCCATACTCAAACTGTAGTTTTGCAGTTACAGGCTCATCTGCTGTACTGTATGTCCTTTTGGGGGAAAAAAAAATGCAAGTTATAGCCACAGATTATCAAGAAACTCCAGCCAAACTGCAATTGCATTGCAGTAATGTAGTACTTTGTTACTGAGCAGGTTAAGAACTGATATGCCTATTATGTAGCACATCATGAAATGAATGTTATTGTTAAGCATAAGGACAGGACATATTAGAGGTATCTTTTATTACATAGTCTTCATTATAAAAGAGCAGCTCAAGCTAAAATGTTATCCGTATGATCGGTAGAGATACATTGTTCGTGCGCTGCTGTCTCCAACTAAGACTGGGGTGGTGATGGTTCCTGCCTTTTACGTCCATCAGGAAACGACACAGACCAAGGTAAAATAGATGAATGCACCTTGGCAAAAGATTAAAAAGGCCAGTAGTAAAGCCCATTAATAATTCTCATATTTGGGATTTGCTTGGTACTGTACTTACAGAATCTACACCGTTTAATCTCTTTTCAGGAAGACCAGACGAGAGAACCTTTTTCCTCCGCTGAGTGATAGGCCTAGATTTTCGGAGGCAGCACATTTGTCTGTCAGAGCTCTTGGCTAGTGTCGTGATTTAGTTTCCGTCAAATGATGCTGGTGTCCAGCTGATGATATAGCCTTGCTGGATATGGGGAAATTTGTTACCTTTAGCTTTGACAGGAAGATAATTGCTGATGGTTAACAGGACTGTGCAAAATCCATTGGTTTTGCAGCAACACAAGCAGTGGAGTCTGCCTCAAGAAGTCAGTCTTTTCACATACGCTTCTGCAGGCTGCGTCATCTTAAGAGAGTTCTTCCTTTTTGTTGCACCAAAGTGTGTCTTTGTGTCAGTAGATTTGAAAGGTTACTGATCTGATTAGAAAGAGCACATCTTACAATGATGAAGTCTTGATGATATATGTATTATATACATTAATTACCGCATTTAGGGCAGCTGTTAAAAGAAGGGGAGGGGTCAGCGACCGTTTGCCTTTGCTGGCTGGAAGCACCTACGGTATGTAAAACTTGTTGAAAACAAGTGGTGAAAACATTAAAACAGATCCCTGAATTAGGATGATAGTAAACAATGGAAATAAAGGTGTCAATATTGAGATGATACAGAAGGAATTTTAGAATCTACTTCAATTGCTAGAACCAAACTTAAAGAAGTTACCATAAATTAGGAAGTGGCAATAACTTGTGATTTCTTTCTTAGTTTTCCAGCTTTTGGTGGATAAAAGCTTCACTGGAGATTTTGCCGAGAATACTGTAGTTATTTGTGATATTTAATCACTCTATCAACATGCTTTTCCTAGATTTCTTGTGGGGATAAAAGCATCCTTCCTGTCTTCCCACACTTATTTCTTAAGTCTGGATTGCGAGATGCAGAATTACTGAAAAGCTTCTCTCACTTTTCCATCTTGATATGCCAGTGAAAAATAAATTAATCTTTAATAGCAGTAGAATGAAATATAGAAATGGGGTGCCCATCCACGTCACTTTTCTTGTCTAGTTGACCGTATTTTTAACTAGTCTTCAATTTCTATAATAGTTTAAACAAAGAGGTAGACTGATATTAGTAAACATGTCTTCTGGAGCGCTTTTTTCAATAGGGAATTCTGACAGAAACAGGACAATATTGGGCTCATGCAAAGAGGATTACATAGTCTCACACACTATATGTAATATATGAAGTACTTTGCTTTTAAAATAACTATTCACAGGATCACAGGATGTTAGAGGTTGGAAAGGACCTCCATAGATCATTGAGTCTAACCCTCGCAATGACAGCAGGACCATATAATCTAGTGCAGGTTGCCCAGGAACATATCCAGATGAATCTTAGAAGTCTTCAGAGGAGGAGACTCCACAACCTCTCTGGGGAGGCTGTGTCAGTGCTCTGTGACTATTAGAGTAAAGAATATCTTCCTCATGTTGAGGTGGAACTTCCTGTGGTGTACTTTATACCCATTATCCATTGTCTTATCACAGGGCACAACTGAGAAGAGTTTGCTCCCTCCCTCTTGACACCCAGCCCTCAGATATTTATAAACATTTATTAGATCCCCTCTAAGTCTTCTCTTCACCTGACCAAAAAGCCCCAGCTCGCTCAGCCTCTCCTCATAACACAGTGCTCCAGCCCCTTATCCATTTTCATGGCCCTTGTTGGACTGTTTCAAGTAGATCTCTGTCTCACTTGAACTGGGGAGCTCAAAACTGAACACAGTGTTCCAGGTGAGGTCTTACTAGGGCAGAGTAGAGAGGGAGGAGAACCACCCTCGATCTGCTGGCCACAACCCTCTTGATGCACCTCAGGATCCCATTGGCCTTCTTAGCCACAAGGGCACATTGCTGGCCCATGGATAGCTTGTTGTCCACTAGGACTCCCAGGTCCTTCTCCATAGGGCTGCTTTCCAGCAGGTCACCTCCCAACCTGTACTGGTGCAGTTTATTGTTTTTCCTTCCTAGGGGCGGGATTCTGCACTTATCCTTGTTAAGCCTCATTAGATTCCACTTTGCTTAGCTCTCCAGTCTGCCCAAGTCTTGCTGAACAGCCACACAGCCTCCAGGTGTGTCAGTCAAGCCTCTCATTTTGGTATTGTCAGCAAACTTGCTGAACAGACTTTCTATCTCACTTTCATACTCCCTGATTGTTCTCAATCTTTCTACCTTCTCAGTTCAACCACCTGCCTGAGCAGGTCGTTTATCTGATCACACCATACACGAGTGGTGTCTGACTCCAAGTTCAAGCACCAGGTTCAGGCACTTGCTGCAGCCAGAAACCTGCAGACCTGCACACTTGTATGGAAGTATGGTCTGAGTTCCCACATTCTTTTGCCCTGTGCCTCTTGGGGTGTTCTTTAAAAGGTTTGTGCTTGGATTGACTGAAAACCAGACTCACCTTCATAACTTTCTTCCCACTCATTTTTCTTTATAACCTGGTGCCCTAACATTTATCTCCTTACTACCTTAATCATTTCTCTTCAGTTTCAAACATTTGCACTCGCTTATTTGTTTGGGATTGTTGGGGGGGGTTTTGTTTGTTTGTTTTTCTCCAGAAGTTGCTTTTCCTTTATGTACTTGAAAATCTCCATTCTTTGCTCATTTTGGGCTGTGTGCTTGTCCACGTCCTTTCAGTTGGCTGCCCCCTTTCCTCAATCCTATATTGCAGCAGCCTTGGGTTCAAAGCTCACTTAAAGCTTAGTTTCTCCTTTTGCATCTGAGCAAATTGTCATCTGCAGACATTAAATTGGTGAGCCAGAAAATGTTAAGGATATGGTAATTAATGGCACTTAACTTTTATGCCTGTATCCTATATTCGTATCCTGTGAGGAAAGTGATTTGGGATTGAACTGCTGGATCTTTCCTCAACGCACAGAGTAACCAGGCATGGATCTAGTAAAGGCCCAGGTCATTACTAAAGCATAAGTCCTTGTTAGCAACTTTCATCTGCCCTCAAAGGAAGCACTGCTTTCCACTTTTACAGCTGCTGAGGCAGAAAGTCTTGGAAGTCAGGCCATTTGATTCCATCTGCCAGGAAGATCATGGAAGAACATCCAAAGGAAAAACCTCACATGCCTGGCCCCCTCTTTGGCCCCTTCTTTCCCCTTTGTTAATCGTGTAGTTTACTTTTCCCTTGTATTAAAGACAATGGAAATTAATGAAGGAATTTTAAGTTCTTGTTAGTTGGTCATTATACCAACTCTGAATTTCTACTGATTTTGTGTAAAGTAGTTGCACTGTGCATTAATTTCTCAACAAAATGTAAGATGTTTTTCATTGTACTTCAAAAGGCACAAAGTGTTTGTTCACCATGATACAAGTGTTTGGAAATAGCTCTTTATAAAGGTAAAGCTCTGTGGCAGTCAGAACTCTGTAACTGACCAGTAACTCTTTTGAACCTTGCGAAAGGTTGGTTTAGTAGTTAAGAATGTGTAGGTTATGATATGAAGTGATGGAATAACAGGGATGATTTCACTGAAAGTGCCATGTGGCAGCAGCTTGAGTTTAACGACTTTTTTCCTAGCTTATGAGAAGAAAGGAAACTGTGTAGTATTCTCAGCAAGATGTCACCGAGATCCTAGTTTAGAGAAGTTATGCTGAAACACCTAACTGTTCCCCTGTAAAACAAAGAATGTGTAAATTGTGTGTTGTGCTTCGAAGTTTCAGTCCCCTCCCACTGCCCCCTCCCCCACATAATTTCATTTTCTTTACTTGGTTTTATCAGTGTATGACCTCGTGTTGTATTTTTTCTGAATGACAATGAAAGTAATTGAAAATATTGATTGGCAGTACAGTTAAGTTGTCAACACAACCATTTAATTTGTCAGAAGGACTTGTTAAATTGTCAAAAATCATATAAAAAAAACTCCTTCAGTCACTGATGATATACATTAGAGATGTTCACAAATCAAATGGGCCATTTTTGAGATAAGTGTTGAAGAGAAATTCTGAAATGGTTTTCTCTAGATTTCTTTTTTTAAAGATCAGATTAAAAAAGCATACCTAGCGAGTACCTGTCTGGCAAATGTAGTAGAGTACCTGGCCATTGTATTACTGATTTTCCAACAGCACCCTCACATGCTTTTATTTGTAAGTCTGGCTTGAACCTCGGTGTTTCTTCCGCAGTGAAGTGTGTTTATTTCAGAGGTTTGTTTTAATGTTTGGGCACTTTGATGTCAGTTTTTGTATGTAGGCTATTTCATAAAAGACCTTATCTGTGACTTTTGCATTTTATAAACGTGAAACTAGACAAAAATCTTCTTAGACATGATTTGAGTCCAGACTTTTGAACACTGGTACAGTGTAAGATGTGCTACATTTCAAATGAAATTATACCAACTTCTCTGCCATGTCTTGGGTTTGCTTGATAATTTGAACTGTAAGTGAGATTTTAATATCTGGTATTTCCTACATTAGGACTCTGGGCAAAGGAAGGTTCATAGCTTTTAGTTCTGCAGAGTCATAGAATCATAGAATCAACCAGGTTGGAAGAGACCTCCAAGATCATCCAGTCCAACCTATCACCCACCCTATCCAATCAACTAGACCAGGGCACTAAGTTAATAGTTAGAATCATAGAATCAGTCAGGGTTGGAAGGGACCACAGGATCATCTAGTTCCAACCCCCCTGCCATGCCCAGGGACACCCTACCCTAGATCAGGCTGGCCAGAGCCCCATCCAGCCTGACCTTAAACACCTCCAGAGATGGGGTCTCAACCCCATTCTGGGCTCTCACCACTCTCATGCTGAACAACTTCCTCCTCATGTCCAGCCTGAACATACCCAAGTCACTTATCCTGGTCGAAGTGCACAAACCACTTCTTTTATGAGGTGCTTTCCCTCCCTGGGGAAGGTGTTGTAGAGGTCTGTCTTGGCTTAAAGGTAATTTTGACTTTCTGAAGCTATCTTATGGACAGATCATTTCTTTTCCCCTGTCACATGTAATTATTTTCTGCAATGAATGTGAATCATAGGATCATAGAATTCTATGATTCACATAGAATCAACAGGGTTGATGGATTTGTGGTAGATGTATTAGAGAAAAATATGTCAGTGTTCTGTAAGTAACAGTAACTTTGCCTTATACTGTGGCATTGGTCCACAATATTTAAGAATGATGACTGCACAGAAAAAGCTGTTAAGAAATCCATAGGTTATGATTAGGAAAACCTAGAGGCAAAATTTTAAGATCAAAATTTGTGTAGCGTGAGACTGAAATTGTCAAGACTTTCTGAAGACATGAAGTGATAGCAGTTGTGGACAGTTCTAAATGACTTTGTGCTCTGTATCATCAAGTGCTAGAGATTTTGTTGGCCTGACAAAAAAAAGAAGCAAGTCGTCACAGTGTGTGGAGTTTTGCACATCTGTGCTACGTTGTGGGTTTCTACATCTTGTAAGCACTTTGGAACATAACACGCTCCGTCAACATATAAATACACACAATTAATGATTCCAGTTTATTTCCTTTGACTGAAAAGCCTTTCATTTTTGTATTCTACCTTAGTAGCTAATTTTAAAAATAGTGGAATATAGTATTTATAGCTGCAGTTAATTTTCAATAAAAAATGTTGCCAATTGAAACCCATTTCTCTAAGCATTCCTTCTTTGACATCAAGAGCCATTAAGACTAAAGCTGCGATCAGATGGTCTGCAGGTGGACTTATGAAAGTGGAAGACTGATAAATAAATAAATAAACAAGCAAGCCCAAAGCACAGCAGTGGGATTTAGGGAATAGTTAGTAGTAATAGCTTGTCCTAGGTCAGAGAATTTCAACCTTATCTTATAAGCGTGTAAATAACGTTTTCTGAAATATGGTTTTGCCTTTTGAGGTTACAAATAGCCTTCTTTTGCCTTTCCCCAGTGCAGAACACCGTGCCATCCTCACTGTGACAGTGCGTGCCCCTCCTGCTCCCAGTACATACATTTAAAAAGCCCTACAGTATTACAAATACACTTGTCAATACTGTTATTTATCAAAGATCATGAAGTAGAAGCTTGTATGTTTTAAAAGCTGTATGTTTTATTAGCCACATGTTCCTTATGTTGGAAATTTTACCTTTTAATTATGATTTCTGATGTCCAAATTATAGGTCGATGTATATGCCTTTGTTGCAGTGGCTTTCCCTCATCTATCAGTTCACTTGAGCTGTAATATTACTTACTTCTAATAAAATTTTAAGCTCATCAAGTCAGGACAGGAAAATTGTCCATGGATTGGTCTCCTACTGAGCTCCAAGTATTAAGAGGGGGGCCGGGTGTCTTCGGGATTGTTCGGTCTGCTTGCAGGATGCAGAGAAGCTTTGTGCCAGAGTCCTGACATATGAGAGAGATGCAGTACTAAACTGAATGTTGGAGAATTCTGACCTTAATTGTTCAGGACAGGGACAATGAATCTTGATCCTTGGAACAATCTTAGCTATTCTGGGAAATGTAGTCATCTCAAAGTATGACAGTTTGGTTATTACTGATTAGACATGTTTCAGATGAGATTTCCAGGGATCAGTGATTAACATACACCATCTACAAGTAATATTTTTTCAGGGTCGTATTCTGCAGGGAACTTGGTTACCTCAAATCCTTCCTAAGCCACTGCTTTCTTGTTTAACTCTTGGGTAGACACTGGTACAAAAGCTCACAGTTTCTTTTTTGAGTGGGCATACCAAATTACTTATGGCAAATCTAATACAGCTAAAGATCTCAAACAGCATTCTCCTGGGAAGTGTTTTCAATTGAACATACCACAGATCTGTTACTTGGGAAAGGCATTCTCTGTCTGTCTAAAGGTGGAATGTCCTTGCTGTTACCAAAAAAAAAAAAAAAAAGTGAAAACAGTAGTCCTTATTTCTGTGAGTGTTTTAGGCTAGGCAGATTCTGAGAGAGCTTTGATAATTACCATAATGGACATAGATCCAAAAAAGTTTCAGTGGCTTGCCATTGGAAGAGAACTCAAGGTCATGACTGGACATGACCATTCTTTTGCTAAAAGGAAATGTCAACAGCATAGCAAGTGTCACACTTGTGGGTGCTATTGGAGGTTTTGTGGAAGAAGTTGATGCTTTCTTCTAGTCTCAGAATTTCTAATGAGCTTTCAAAAGCTAATTTTGTAGTACAAGACTTGTATTTAGTACTATAATTAGACTATGATATTCTTTTGAGGGTTTCCTGTCCTGCATATTGCTGGATGCAGAGTGCCTTGTTGAGCATTTTAGACCTGCAAAATGTAGATGATTTTTTTTTTTCCTCCTGATAAATGATCTTGCATGATGCAGGTACTCAGCACTTTTCTAGGTCTGATTCTGTTTACAGAATGTGGAGGAGTGACCTCTAAAGTGCTTGAACTCCAAAACAGTTGAAGGAGAAACAGTATCCATTCAGCTTTTGTAGTTTATACCCATTTACTTCTTTGTTGGCTTGGGTGTTTTTGCCATGACTTTTTACAGCCTTGAGTTGAATTGCCACTCACTATTGTCTATACATAAGTTTTAAACCGGGCAGAGAAATACCGCATGCTAACATAAGCTGCATAGCTACTGAAAATACTGATCTTAGCATGATTCCTTGTTCCAGTACCTGGAGAAGTTCACTTTACTCATAACAGATATTCTGTGTTTAAGAAAAAGGTGGGTTTGTTTATATTCTGCTCTCGTGTGCTCACTATTTCTTGGAGAACAGAGAAAAGCAAGATGCCTTTGTCTTTGCTATACTGCATAAAACAAATTGTAAGCACTTTACAAGCATAAAGTATGACATTTTTATTTAGTACTTTATATCCAGGCTTGATATTTTCCACTTAGTATGTAAAGATGAAGATACAAAGATGGACTCTTGAACTAAAAAACCACCCAAACAGAAACCCCCAAACCAAAACAAAACCACCAAAGCCCTCCAAGAAAACCCCACAGAAGAAACCTCTATTTGTTCACAGTTTTGTAAGCTGTGCTGGTATTTATTTGCATCAGGGGCTTTTTTCTTAAAATCAAGATTTGACCTCTTAGAATACCTGTGGTCTTTGCCTAAATTGTAATGCTAGCCACATGCTGATGCCTCTAAAGAAGTTTTTTTCTTTGGGGGACCTAGACAGCCTTCACAGCCAGTAAATAGCTGAAAGAAGCTGGCAGAGTAACAAACGTTGAATAATAAATGAAAATGTTGGTGTATCTATCTATAAACCTCATACTAACCATGTTGTAGACAATACCGTTCTAATGTGTAAAAGACCTTGCGCTGCTGGGTGGGTTTATTTGTGAACGACTGATCCTTTGCACCACCCAAACCCAATAGTTAGCTCAGCTAAGGGGAATGACGTGATAAATTTTGAATGTTTACTGAATCACTCTTATCACTGTTTCACTCATCATTGATTGCTATTTACTTATGGTCATCAGTTCCTGTTTGTGTTGTCCCTGTTTCAGGCCTATCTCAGTGACAAAATCTTCAAGTTACTGTCTCTCCTGCATCCCTTCTTAGAAAATCTGTGTGGCATTTTCCATTGTTCATTTTTATATCAAATACTCATGCAGGTGCTGGTTATTCCCTTTGGAGGAAAAGGAAAAGTATATTCCATCAAAGTATTGAACTATAGCTTTCTTACTTAGAATGTTGCTTTTTGAAGAACAGACTCTAATGTAGTTTTTGGTTTGTTGTGGAGTCGTTGGCACCCGTTAGCCTGCAACTGTCAAAAAGTGGTGCATTAGCATCACACTTGGTCCTTTAATGCCTCTTTACACCAGGAAGCAAGTTTAAAACTTACTCCATCTTCTTCTGATCTGTTCTTCAACAAAATTCAGATAAAAAGACATCCTCCACATCCCTCTAACTCTGCGATGTTTAAACCTGGGACTTGGTGATGAAACAATGTTGCATTAATTCTTGCACCATTTAGCCTCCTTATCTGGTAGCGCAGACTTATTCTTTGTAACTAACAACAATGAAGGGCGCCTTTAAGAAATCTGCAGTGAGCATCGAGGCATTACAGATTAGGTCAGTAGAACTGCTGCTAGGTTGAGCATGATGGATGAGTGGGAGAATGAGTTTCTGCCGCATGGTATTGTGAAATCTTTTCATTGTCACCAACGGGCCTATGAGGGGCTGATGAATGAGGGAGCAAGTGTCAGAAACGCCCTTCCTTGCCCTGGTACACTTTTAATATCTCCCAGAGCTACAGGATGAGTATTGATAAAAGTAAAGTTTAAAAATAACCATGGAGTGATAGGTAGCAATGATTTAAGGAGAAAGCAGCAGTGGGGTTAGAGAGGGTTCATTTTCTAAAAGAGCGCAGAAGAGAGGAAGCTGAACTGTGTGGATCAGAGAAGGAGCAGGAGGCTTTTTATAGGAAACTGATGTGATGAGGATGACGAGTTCCTTGATGGATGAGTTACTTCCATCTGCTTGCAGTATATGTAATAAATAGCTGTGCTCATGTTTGACTTCTTCCACCTACCAGGCACGTCTTTGTCTTTTGGGGTATCCAGGAGGGAACTGTCCATTACAACCAGGGGAAAGGGGCAACAGGGAGGACAGTAAATGTGACCAACATGCAGAACTTGGGAGTCTTACAGGTTTGCACACAGGGAGAGAATGATGTTAGAATTGTATGAAGTCAACAAGAGAGAAATCG
Source organism: Tricholaema leucomelas (assembly GCA_013400475.1). NCBI lineage: Eukaryota > Metazoa > Chordata > Aves > Piciformes > Lybiidae > Tricholaema lacrymosa > Tricholaema leucomelas. The sequence continues at coordinate 481,603 of WAAF01010411.1, read as the reverse complement.
TCCATTACTTCCTGTGCAATATAATTTTGGAATAGGAGGTGTATTTTGAAACGGTTTCCTGCACAGAAACCTTGCAAAGACTTACTGTTCTCTTTCTGGATGTGTAGACTAGGATATTTTTTGTCTTGACTTCTGTTTTTTTTCCAGATTCCTTTTTGTGTCTCATACAAGGAAAACTTGACAAAATAATTGTGTTCCTTAATGTAAATGTTTAACTGGAGGGCAGCAAGAGTTCTTGCTTATGGATAGAACATGTCTCTGCCTTTGGAAAGTTTTATCACAACAGATAGACAAGGATGAGCCAAAGATGACTTTTGCTTGCTGTGGAGAATGTAATTCTGGAAAAAAATAGTTCATTGTAGCTTCAGGAAGTGTGCTCAGAAGCCAAAACATGGTACTGGGTACTTTAGTGTTGTCAAAGCCTTCAAAAGCACCAAATACCTATTTCTCTGTTGATTAAGCTAGAAATGTTGTATCAGCAGAAACATTAAGTGAGGAGCCTGAATGAATACTGTGAGCGTGAGGAAGTCAAGGTCTTGCACCGTAAACATTAAAACTAATCTCCCCTATCTTTATTATTTTTTTCCCTGAGATGGTCTCTTCTCTGTGTTGTATGTAGTTTTGGAGTAATACAAAAGGACTCAAAATGACTTACTATTTGTTTGCCTGTTTAGCTGAAGTAACCTCTTAGAACGTGGCTTTTTATGAAACTTGTGGCTGAAAATATTTTTGAGCTCAACTCTTGTGTCACATCAAAACTCATGCAATACTATGTCAACTAACGCTAATGTGAATTTGACAGCATGTGTTGTAATGGCTTCCAAGAAGCCACTACTATGCCTGCTGGGAAGGGAAATCTAAATAAGGCATATCTGCATGCTCAGTGATGGATCCATACATTATAAAAACCCTTTTAAAATGCTGTGTTTATTCAAGGAAAGGGCTTCTACTTTGAATTTAGTTCGTTTCATGTTTAAATACGCTAATTTGTAGCAAAATTATTGATAAAATTGATTTTCAATTAGCATCATATGAAACATTAAGTATGTGCACTCTTCTGCATGAATTTGTGTGTTGCGTATATGGAACCACCTTAAAATGCTTCGTGGTGGTTATGAACAGTAGTCTTGGCCTTCCAATTATACTCCATCACAGCAGGATGGGTTTCGGAAGTTAAAATCTGCGTTCTCTTGAATTGCCTGCATCTAGTGTTTAACTATCAGATTTGTATTCTCTTTCTTTAAAGGTAGTATAAAGATGAACCAATTGAAAATTTCCTTGTTGAGCAGCAATCATCTTATTTTTTCTAATTACCTACAATTACCTTACCCAAATCTGTGATCTGTCTTAAAATTCTCCCAGTCTCTTGTATTTCCTTCCACTTTATGAGGTGTCTTCCTGTCTAGCAACTGTATCTTGAAGGAATAATGGTAATTACTTAAGTAGTATCAATTAAGTAGCAATACTAACATTGCATATCTTATTAGTAAAAGATAGTATAATTAATTGGCTGGGTTGATCCCAGCTGTGGAGGTGGTATGGTGGGAGCATGCATAGATCTTTTATCATAGTCACAGTTAGTTGAGACATTAGAAAGGTGAGTGTGCAGTCTACATTTGGCATATCTGTAAGACAGATAGTTTCTCTGGGTTCTCTTTATGATCAGTGGACACCAACAGGATCCTTGAGTTCAGAGTAGAATCTTGCTTTAGGTCCCTTGATTCCCCTTACATCCAGGGCAGAGTCCATTACCATTAAGCATATAGGAAGTTTGGGGAAATTTCGTAGATATTCTGTATCTCATCCCTCTTTGAGGGAAAGAGCTCAGAAAGTCTTTTAAGTACCAGTTGCTTGGGCTTTGCACGAACAAGTTCCTCTTGCATGTATCTATGTTACAAGGGCAAGGGAGAGCAAAAGACATCATCCACAATGTATTTTTTCTCTGCTTCTCTTGACCAGCTGGAAGGGCATGCAAGGATGTATATGCTTCATAATCTTGCTGTTATTGTGGAGCATATGGGTGTTTCTTGATAAGCTTCTGGCTGCATTCGTGCCATAGGAGTTGCTCATTTGAGCAGATGGAAGCTCATGTCTAAGCTCAGAGAGAAACTGAGATCTTAATAATCATAGAATCACAGAACTTTTGAGGTTGGAGGGACCTCTAGATATCAAGTCCACCCCCACTGCCAAGGCAGGATCCCTGCTTCTGTGAGTAGATCTGTGAGGCACATCTTGTCTTAGTCCTTTTCCATGCAGCAATTCTTGTTCACCAGTCTTTTAGAAGAAGATTTAGTGAGGCAGCCAAGTAATTTTTGTGGCTTTATTATCTCCAAAATATTTCGCATGAGCAGGGATCTAATTCTGTGTGAACAAACACACATTTTTGAACATTCAGCAACTAAATTCAAATTAAATCCAACTGTTGTGACTGTATCCTTTTTAATTAAATTTGT